>PVKU01000986.1:0-206123 GCA_004027475.1 Anoura caudifer
CTCTGGTGAAACCGCATGGATCTCTCTCGTGAAACCGATCTCCCCCCCAAATGGCTGCCACGCCTGGGTTTAAATCCCCACGCCAATCCTCCTCTGCAGCCCTATTTCTGACTCCTCCTACAATCGGTTACACCTGCCAGCATTCCTGTATGTTTCCAAGGTTATTGGGATGCCATCATGAGTCTGGGCAGGTGTGTCCCATTTTCTGGAGCCAATCTTCTCCAAGCTCCCACACAGGTGATTTAACTTAGGGTTCCTCTCCCAGTCACGTCCTTGGGGAAGTCCTTTCCATCCCCCCTGGGGATGGCATGGAGAGCATGGCCACAGCTATTTAATACATCTAAGCTACCAGCCAAAGGCTATAGATATGTTAAAAGACCATGCCATGGATTAGCAGCTCTGCATGTCCCTGCTCCATGTGTCCCTTCCCCCAACTCATACCTGTGGGGGAGGGGGTGAGGACATCTTATATGTCCCTCTAATATTTCCTGGACACCCTGAGTTCTGGGCCCCATTCCAACTTCCTTTTTGGGGCCTCCCTCTCGGCTGCACCCTGTTACAGCATCAGGACAGACTCAGCTGATAAGGGCTCCCATGGTCCATCCCTGGGTGCTTACCCCTGTGGGAAATCATAATCCCTAAACTGAAAATAAGGACAAAATCCAACAAAAGATTGATTTGTCACTTAAATTCAAATTAAATTTTAAAATATTTATTATTAGCTCTATGACATGCCAAGGACTTTGCTAGGCTTTAAGGGTATGGAGCAAATCAGAAATGTTTCTTGCCTTGAAGAAACTTAGTCTTACAGAGACTTCAGAAAAAAATCAGCAATTGTAAGTACTATTGATAAGAAATACAAGGTGGTATTATAGGAGCACCTGGGTAGAAAGCCTACTGTGTCTTCATTAGCCTGTATGGCACATGTTTATAAGAACCAGAAAAAGAACCTCCTCTCCCAAGCAGATGCATTCTAACTCAGGACACATGGTTTGTTAAATACAACTCGGTATAGAAAGCAAATGTTTTGCCCTGGTTTTTTGGTAAATGAGGTGAAGCTATTAGGTAGGTGCCTGTATCAACTAGGTTATGTTTTACTACAATTAATAGAAAAACTAATTGATTATGGCTTCAACCAAAGGACATTTACTATTTACTTAACAAGAGATCTGGAAGTAGGTGGATCCAAGAAATTGGGACAGAAATCAGGATCACTGAGACAGCCCAAGTTTGAGTTCCTGGGAGAAGCCAGAAAGCAAGAGCCACTCTGTCAAATGCCTAGGAGTGCAGTCTCTCACCATCAGTAACTGGCTGCATAAGCAAGTCCCTGAATTACTTGACTCCTCCAAAGAGTCTAGTGATACCCATTCCCTTGCATTGGAAGTTAATTTCTAAAAAGCCAGCCAGACTAAGGAGGAGAAAGTAGTTTAAAACAGCACTCTGGAAATGAGAGTTGTTTTCAAGACAACATGTCTCAAAGAGCAGAGAAGTGGGTATTCCAAAGTGTCTCTGGGATTAGAAGAACCAAATACTGTACTGTATACAATAGCTCCGTGACAGGAAGGGAGGGGTGAGGGAGACAGTCAAGTGGAATACAGGGATCAGGAGTCAAACAGCAATTAAGGGAACAAAGGTCAGCTGGATGATAATTACAGGCAGTTAGAGAGGGAATTATAGCTGGAGAGGTGCTAATTACATGGACCATTTAGGCAAGGGTGGGGCTTCTGTGAGAGGAACAAAATGAGGACTGATTCCTCAGCTAAGAATAAAGGCTGCCGCTCTGAGCCTGGGCCCTGAGTCTGGCCCAGCTGGGCCCAGGCTGTGTGCTTCGCTCTGCACTGCCTACCCTTCTGCTCCTGTGGGCAAGGCCTGCCTCTGTCCTTCACCAAGTTCCCAGGTTGGGTCTGGGAGCTCTCTGCAGACCACTCACTAGCTCCTTGTTTGGTGTGGGGCTATAGAGTCAGAATCTGGGCATCCATCCATCAGTATAATCACTCTATGGGCTGGCTGTGCCCTGCAGAAGGGTGCCAACCAAGAGGGCCACGGCGGGTGATATCCAGGCTACACTTCTATCTTCACATCTGCCCAGGGTGGGGCTGCAGCTGCAGGGAGGAAGCAGAGCCTTTGCTTGACATGCATTAAGTCACTATATAGACTATCTCAATTCTGTAGTCAATGCTACAGAAAGCTAGTTCGGCCTAGCTTTCCCAGGTGCTGGCACCGTAGCCTTTATTTCTCTTATCACCTCCTGGAATCACTGTTTCCCAGTAGTGGCTTGTTGGAGAGGTGCAAAGATATGGGGAGGTGGCAGAGGGCAAGCAAGCTCAGAACATATTTTCCTAGCTCAGTCAGGGTCCTCTGCCTCCTATTGTATTTGTGCCCATTTGTGACGATTCCTGGGCACTGCTGGCATGGATGATCTCTCCAATACTGTGAAGATTCTCCATGAGGAGGGGGAAAACAGACCACCAGATATTAGGCTCTCTGTGTGCTTTATTTGATATTTCTACCTTTTGTTTTTCTTTGTAACACTTCTCTATTACTGGGTAAAAAATTACCCCAAGATTTAATGGCTTAAAACAGCAATTAACATTTATTATCTTTCACAGTTTCTGTGGGTCAGGAATTTTGGAGCAGCTTCCGTGGCTGGTTCCGCCACAGGAAGTAACAGTGAAGATATCAGCTGGGTCTGCAGTCACCTGAGGGCTGGCCTGAGGCTGGAGGTTCTGCTTCTAACATGGTTCACCCACAACTTCCTACCAACTTGGCTGGCAAGTTGTGTAGGCCTCTCCAGGGGCTGAGTGTTCTTAAGACGTGGTGGCTGGCTTCCCCCAGAGCGAGCAATGCAAGAGTTCAAAGTGAAAGCCACTGTGCACTTTTATTTTAACCTAGCCTTGGAAATCACACACGTACCTTCTACAATATACTGTTAGCCGTACAGTTCTCCCCTGATTCACAGGCATTGAATATCAGGAAACAAATATCAACACGGGTCATTTTGGACCATGTAATAGCCATTGTAGTGTGTATTTGATCATGTCTACTACATTCTTTAAGCATTAAAAAAAAAAAAAAAAAACACTGGATGCTTGTTGTAGAGCTCTTAAATCTTTAGTGGGCTTTCATTCACAGGCGATTCCCTGATCTTCAAAGAATCTGTAAGCAGGTAGAGATAGGTATTCATTCATTCATTTATTTATTCATTTCTTCAAGGGTATTTGTTGGATGCATTAATATTGTTGACTGAACAGTATTGAACACTGTGTGAAGCACCTGACATACGAAGAAACTGAGTGACGAAACATAGAAGCCTAGTGACTTGTCTCAGACTGGGTGCCGGAGGGCAGTGAACGCCTGGTGTCTGGCCATTGTCATTAAGCACCCAGTACTGAGCAGCAGTTGGGCGGTAGGCCCTTGGGGTACAGAAGTAAATGGTACTCTCCCCAACCAAGAAATTTGCTGCCGAGTGAGGAATCTTACAGGTAAGATACATATACACAGAGCCAGTAATTATGATAAGCACAAAAATGCTATGGGAAATAGCCATGGGAGTTGCAAACGGGGTCATTTTCAGCTGAAGGGGTCAAGGGTGGGGGCACCTGTTGAGAGATCAACTGAGAATTGACTTGAGAAGATGAAAGTCTTTGCTCAGTTCAACAAGAACAGATTCAAAATAAAAATGGAACTCCTCTGGTTGAAGTCAGATTGGGATGGGACTGGAGCCAATTTAGTATGCTCGTTACACAAATGCATATCTTGGAACTTATCCCCAGTGTGATGGTATTTGGAGGTGGAGCCTGTGAGAGGTCATTAGGTCCTGTAGCTGGAGCCCTTGTGAGTGGGATTTGCTCCGTCATAAAAGAGCCCGTGGAGGTCTTCCTCCACTGCCACCGCTGTCTGTCATGTGAGAACACAGCACAAAGGATGCTGTCCATAAACCAGGCAGTGGGCCCTCAGTAGACACCAATTCTGCCAACACCTTAATTTTGGATTTCCAGGCCTGTGGAACAGTAAGAAATCAAGTTTTATTGTTTATAAGCCACCCAGTTATTTTAACAGCCCAAAACCCCTTTCTAGCCATGTGACGATCAGTCAATGAATGAAGTCCTTCCTCTACAGAGCCCTCTCTTAGCTCAGCAATCCAAGGCTTGTATTGTGATATCAAAAGTGTTTCCCAACACCCACATTTTTCAAGTGTAAGTTTCATGTGTATGTGTGTTGAGACTATAAACCCCCAAAGGCCAGGACCATAACACTTTGCCCCCTTGTACTCAATGGACTCAATGGACTTTCAGTAAACACATCTAAGTTTTCCTATTACTGACATTATCGCACTTAGAGAGGCTGTAAGACTTAGTGGTTAAGGGCCTAGCTTCGGGGGCTAGATGGCCGGGATTCAAATCTCAGCCCCGTCACTTTCACACTGTTGGAGCTTCTGCAAGCTCCTTACCTTCTCCGAGTCTCTCTTTCCTCAGCTATAGTACGGGATAGCGATCCTACCACCTGAATGGGTTTTGTCTTGAGGACTAGATGAGTTAACATGTTTAGGCCTTAGGTTTAGAATAGTTCCTAGCGCACAGGAACTGTTCAGGATGTGTTAGTCATGACTTATCCTCAAGATATGTACACTCAATTTTCAGATCTTATTGGTTCCTTGGTGGCACTGATCTGAGACACACCGCAATTTCAGAGTAGTTTTCCAGAGGATAAGGGGGTGAGTGTTTTGGAGAGGTGGTGGAGAGAAGAAACACTGTATCAAATGTACATTGAATGTAAGTTGCTTCTCCAGAAACATCGAAATGAGGGCATGTGGATTTATAATTGAGGAAATGCAGCACATAAACATTTAAGCAGCTTGTCTTCACCTTTTCCAGCTGGGGCACATCTGCAGCTGGGGGCCAGGCTAGGATGTTGGAGGCCCGTCAGAGAGTAGAAATGCAATCCCACACTTCTGGGAAGAGAGAATAGAACTTTATTTTTTTGAGGTGTAATTTACATATAGTCAAATATCCAAATCTTATATGTATAGCACAAGCAAATGCTTAAAGTCATATATGCTCCCGCCACAGTATGGGAAACAAGTCTGGGTCTACATGTAATTGCACTGAAATTTGGAGCAAGTGTGTCTAGATATAACGTTTATTATAAAAAAAAAAAAAGCTCAGCCAACATCAGCATTTGTAGGGGTGGAAGGCAACTTATACTTACTAATTGAACAGCTATGATGGGCTAGATATCTTCCATGTGTTTTGTTTTTCCATTTAAGATCTGCCACAACCCTCTGGGTTTCATATTAACAGCCCTGTTTTACAGATGAGGGACTTGATGCTCAGTTTATGTAATTTTCCTCAAATTCACAAGATATTTTATGCTTTTGAATTGAACCTAGAGCTGTCCTACTTCACATCACCATGCTGTTTTTCCTTTTTACTTCATTTATGATTTATTTAAATTCAACCCATCTCTTAGAGATAACCAGTCAGACTTTTTACAACACACTAAGACTAAATTTTACTGGGTGCTAGGGAAGAAGACAAATGAGATAGGATCTAGGAGCCATTTTTGATGGAATAAAATGTCTTTAAGATGCATAGTAGAAACTAGTGACTGTTGGCTTAGACATGGAGAGAGAGAGAGAGAGAGAGAGAGACAGAGAAGAATGAATTGCTGCCCAGTGCTGGCCCTACAAGATGGCAGACAGAGCTCACCTCTGCCCAGGTGGTGTAAAACAAATATTCTCCCTCCCACATGAATTCTTTTGCAGCTGGAAGGTGGTAGGTCTTCCATCCTACCAAATTTTGAATACTCCCAGGAAAGGTAGCACTGAGGAAGTTACTAATTAGCAAAGTCAGATCAGAGCCATGCAAGAACAGATCTTGGAAGAGGGAAGAGGCCAACGAGATGGGAGAGTGAGACATTCAGAAGAGGGTCAGTGAGAGATTGGAGTGATGGCTTCCTGAACTGCACCTCCTCAAAGCCCACACTACAGCCCTGTGGGAGTCCACGTTATCATTAGGGCGTCTGTCTTTTGGAGCCTGAACTTCTAGTTTCATGTTCTATGAAATGCACATCTCCTCTGGTCTCTCAGTTTTGATGGCATTCAGAAAAATACACTACGCAACACACACACATGCACATCCTTCCTTAATTCAATAAGTTTATCTCTGTTATAAGTTTTGCAAAGACACTTTCGGTTTGATTCTCTCTTCCTGTTTGATTCTCTCTTTCTGTTTGATTTGTATGTGTTTCTGGGAGTCCAAGACTTCATTAATTGGCAGCTTTCTTGACTGGGCCCCATTTAAACTTGTGCTTTATAGAAGGCATACTTTGCAAGAAAACAGGAAAAAATAAAGGAGAGCTGGATGCTTTAGTCTCAGAGGCAACCAATCCCTTGGGCAGAGTGCAGGGCAGGGGCACTTTACACAGGCCAAGGCTTTATTTTTAAACTAACTTCACTTTTTTTAATTATTCATTTCCATGCTCCACCAGAGAAGACTAGGAATAATATCAAAAGATGTGGGGGGTGGGGCAAGAAAATCCTGTGGTGGCTGTGCTCTCTACCTTACCCAGAAAATTGCCTGGACTCCAACAATGAATTCAGGAGGTACCAGCTCCGGCGGTCAAGCATGGTAGAAAAGCAGCTGTCTGCCAATTTTTTCAAAGCTCGCATCACTGAAGAATAAGTAATTAACTAGTTATCTAGAAAATAAGGAGGTGTAGTGGGTTGAATAGTAGAGTCTCCAAAAGATATGTCAAAGTTGTCACGCCTAGAACCTATGAAGGCAACCTTATTTGGAAAAGGATCTTTGTAGATATAATTAAATGAAGGATCTTAAGATCATCCCAAATTTAGGGTGGTTTCACACCTGGATTTCTGATTCCTGGCCTCTAGAACTATGAGAGAATGAATTTTGGTCGTTTTAAGCCATAAGTGTCTGGTAATTTGTGATGGCTGCCCCCGCAAACTAATTAGAGGGTGAATGAGAGTTTGCTATGATCTTATTCCTTGAATGGCAGAATTGCGAGAGGGCGTCTTCCCCAGACTCTGAACCGGGCAATGCCCTGTGGCTATTTGTGCATCAGCGTCCTACCTCTCCTGCGTTTCGGCTATTGGTAATGTTGGGACCACAGACCCGAGGAGACCTAGATGAGCTAATAAGCAAATCAAGCATATACTAGCCAAATTAGAGAAATGCACCCCAAAAAGCTTTTTGAAATATTTTGATTAAAAAAATTAAAAGAGCTATAAGAACAGAAATCAGAACTTTAAGAAATTTGCTTGTATTAATCATACATGCATGCATATGAATACCCAAAGTGAGGTTAGTCCCTATTCTCCCAGGGAGAAAAATCAAGCAAGTTTTGTTTGCCAGTGTGAACAAATAAACTTCTAGGTGTATAGATGGAATAATCCAAATGTATGCATATTGTATCTAATCAATTAATTTAATTAGATTTAAATATTGTCAATTGCTTTTAATATATTATATCAGTTTAGAAGTACAGTCAACCATTGAATAACATGGTTTCAAACGGCACAGGTCTCCTTATAGGTAGACTTTTTTTCATTAAATATTGTAAATGTGATTTTCTCTCCCTAAAATTTTCTTAACATTTTCTTTTCTCTAGTTTGCTTTCCTGTAAGAATATGGTATATGATACTCATACAAAATACATGTTAATCAACTTTTTATGTCATCAGAAATGCTGGTCAACAATAAGCTATTAGTAGTTAACTGTGAGGGGAGCCAGAAGTTATACTCAAATTTTCAACTGTGTGTAGGGGTTAGGTACTCCTAACCCCTGCATTGTCCAAAGGTCAACTGTGTGCTTTTGTTTTCCATATATCACAAAACAACCTTACTCAAACTCCAAAAAATTTTTTGACATCAATATCTTTCTTATCACCGGAGTCATTTTTTTTTAGTTATTGGATTATTTAGGACTGAGAAAGTTCATTTCCAGAGGACATCATTTGTATTTATTTTTGCACCAGTGGTTAGAGATAGAGCACTTACTGAATCCTTCTGTGACATGGTCACTTAATATTTTATCTCAAGCACACAAGAAACCGTTTCTCTAACACCAGGATCCCTGAGTTTTCCATATGTATGCATTTGCAATTTCCACAATGTTAACACTTACTCTGCTGCACATTAAAATGGCCTTCCAATAGCTTGTTTACAACAATGTTCAACATTTATAATTAGGGGCTTATAATCATAATTAGTAAAACTGTGTTGAAATGTTGAATTGCTTTCTCTTTCTCCACCCTCTTTTTTTAAACCAATTCTGCCAGGTAACTTCTGTAAATATCCCAAGCCAGCACTAACTGAGGCACTTCTAAGTCTAATATACCTTCCCCAAAATGGTACTTCTTGTTCAAATGGAAGTATTAGAGAAAGCATTACCTAGTAACAGACATTTTGAAAGAACTTAAATATAAAGGGACTCCTTCTCTTCTAAAGTATAATTTTTTGAGGGGGGAAACTTTGCCAAATACGATAATATATAAAATAATATTTTATTGAATAGTCTTGTGTTTATTTTTAATTATTCATTGGAGTGGGCAATAAGATCTTTTTATTATTTGGGGCCTCTAAATTTAATCTTTCTTCCATCTTGGTCCTAGTAAAAAGCTACATTGAGAATTTGGGCTAAGACACAGAGAAATTGGTGGGCAGTGGGTGCTGGAGTTGTAAGGTTATTGAGTCTTTACAGCAGGTGAACTTGTCGGGCCATGCACAAGATGGGTAAGTAGAAGATTTACTGAGAGAAGTAAGTGGATGGGGCCACCAGGCAGGGAGAAGCAAACAGGAGAAACATGGAATCTTGATCCCAGGACAGGCTGCAAACCTTGATACAGTGTTTGCACATTCTGGAAGGCATGGCTGTACCTCATCTCCTGGCTTTGTGGAGCAGGGGAAGGGAATTGCCTGCTCTTATTATAAAACATCCCCACTTTCCCAAATCAAATTGAAAGTAACTCAGATAGCTTTTATTATGATTCTCTCTAACTAAGCTTTCTTCTCTCTCAGTGCCTCTCGTTTTCTGTATCTGATTATTGGGGACATTGGCAGTCCTCCCTACTTCACTGTCCGTATGAAGATTGGATGCAGTAGGATGTAGAAGAAAACTCTGAAAAGTATAGGGCGCCTCATAAATCATGCATGAGGAATTTATTATTGTGATTTCTATAACTGTTCGAGCTGTTCTGCAAAGTAATGGCCACTTTGGGGAAAGAAGTCTCACCCAGCAGCAACAAGTGGATTCATTTGCCACCGTCACACGCGCCAAATCAGAGGACTTTAGTCTCTACCATGCTTCACCCATCACTTTCTCTTAGGAGCTGACAACTGTGACCGCTTCTGTGGAAATATTTTGACATGGCAGAATTTTAGCAAGGACAATCCAGACCTGACTGGAACCCAAGACAAAACTATGTCCCTTTCCAATGTCTTGTGGTTCTTGACCCAGTTCTCAGTATTTCTGTCAGGTCCACAGAATGTTCTGCTCTATACTTTATCAAGACAGGCCTTTATACAAAAAAACCTTCCCCATCCACACTTACCTGACCTGGAGACCCAGCTTTGGGTTGTTAATCTAAGCAACATGATTGCACAACTCCAGGGAATGTGATTATTTTTAATTAAAAACAAAACAAAACAAAACAGACTTTCTTCCTCCCAATTATATAGATGCTTAGAAAATATTTTTAAAAATCACCTACAACTCTAAAAGCATAAAGATTAACTCTTGCTGATGTTTTACTATTTACATCTATATTTTTATGAATTTTTTTAAATTTTTTCCAGGTTCATTGAGATATAATGGACATTTAACACTGTATACATTTCAGATGTACAGCATGATGATTTCGTATGTGTATAGGATGCAAATGGTCACCATAATAAGACTAGTTAGCACATCCATTACCTGACATACTTACAATGACTGTTTCTTAAATAAAATTTATACATGCTATATATATTCAATTTATTCTGTCTCTTCTTATATTATATAATGAACATTTTCTTATGCCATGAAATGATCTTCAAAAAATCATTTTAGCATATGCAAAATAATCCATAATTTAACTTTTCATAATACAGTTAACTAAGTCCCTCTTATTTGAATAATAATGTTGCAATTACTACCTCGGTGTCTTTTTAAAAATATTTTATTTTATTTTTATTTTTAGAGAGAGGGGAAAGGAGGGAGAAAGGGGAGAGAAGTGTCAATGTGTAGTTGCCTCTTGCATGCCCCCTACTGGGGACCTGGCCTGAAACCCAGGCATGTGCCCTGACTGGGAATTGAAACAGCAACCCTTTGGCTCACAGGCCCATGCTCAATCCACTGAGCTACACCAGCCAGGTACCTTGGTGTCTTTGAGCACAAGTCTTTTGTATATCTGGTTATTCTCTTAGAGTATACACAGTGTGGGGTGAAATGATTATAGTTGCCGTATGGAATAATATAAAATTAATAAATAATAATGCAAGAATAAACAGTTTCATGTACTCACAACTGTAAACCTACTTTTGCCACAGCAAATAAATAGTCTATACAAAATGAAAATATGTGTAGTTTATATAAATTATATTTAAGAATGATATATATGTATATGTATTCAGGGGAGAGAGAGAGAGAGGAAAATTTTTATTTTTTAAGATTTTATTTATTTATCTTAGAGAGGGGAGGGAGGGAGAAGGAGAGGGAGAGAAACATCAATGTGTGGTTGCCTCTCATGTGCCCCACACTGGGGACCTGGCCTGCAACCCAGGCATGTGCCCCGACCCTTTGGTTTGTAGGCAGGTGCTCATCCACTGAGCCACACCAGCCAGGGTTAGAGAGGAAACATTTTTAAGACTTTGATACATAGGTTCATTTTGTGGCAAGAATTGTCTATTTTCTTGCTGCCCAATATCTATTTTTTATAGTGGTAGCACCTGAATTTTCTTTTAGGAAGAGTTAGTACCAGTCCATCAACTTCTGTGACACCCACTCTATCCTTTGGCATATGACCTAGTCCAGCAGGGCATCTTATTTCCCCAATGTCAGCAATTCATTTAGGGATAGGCATGAGACCCACGATGAAACATGTGCATCCAATCAGAGCCAGTCATGCCACTTTTACTTGAGCACAGAAGCCAAAATATCCCCTTATGTTGGATATAGAACTGGGAGAAATGGAAGCCTCTTGCTTGGAGGGTCCCTCAAGGAAGCCTTGCCTGAGAGGGGCAGGTGGAGAAAGAGAAACTGGGTCCTGGGGACATTGTTAGATCCCCTGAACCAAGCCCTGCCCAAAGCCAACCTACCCTCTGGTCTTTGCAGAGACAGGAGCCAATAAATTTTCTTTTTACCTTAAAGCAGTTTAATTTGGGTTTTCTAGCACTTGAAATTAAAAGAGTGCTATCTGATAAACACTTTATAGGGGTGTTTGGGGAGAATGATACCCTAACCCAAAGGAATGATTCTAAAGGTATAAATCTTTGGCTTCCTGAAAAGTGAGATAGCTTGGGAAATACCTTCAGACAGTGAGACATGTTGCTTCTCTGTCACTCATTTGAAGGACAAGGGCCCAAACCTGGTGAGAAACACGAGGTCCTCTCCTTGCTCTAAGAATGGCCCCTAACAGGAAGTTGGCAGCTCTCCCAGACTGAGCAGATAAAGAAGGGGTTAGTGTAGCAGTGCAGAGGAGGATAGACAGATGGCATCTACTTATACTTATTAAGGTTACAACTCATAGCCAGAAAGCTCCAGCTAGATTAGCGATGATTACAGTTTCCCTGGTGAGTTCATATTCGTCAACATCCCTGAAAGTCATGGCCCTGTTTATAGAGAAAGTGGGCCCTTGAGAACACAATTGAAGAGCACGGAAAAGGCCTCAAGGGTCTCAGTCCGTAGGACAGAGCGCTCTGGGTCCCTGGCTAGCACATATCACGGTTTGCTGACCCATATCCATTTTGTATGTTGATCAAAGACTTGGCATGCTGTGGGCCTGCAACATGATACAAATCCATCCAAACAATCACCAAGATCTCTAAATCCCTTCCAAATGTCACAAGCCACCATTCAAACTCCATGTATGGGGGTGGAGACATGGCTCTTGTGACCTCATGGAAGACACCCAAGCTGATAGGGGGGCAGACAACGAGTTATGCTCCAAATGGAAGGTGTGTCTTCTTGCCATCTGGAGTTGAGAGCTCTCTAATGTTCTTTTTAAACAAAAAACAAAAAACCAACAGCCTGAGCACCTACTATGTGCCATACCCTTTTGTATTAAAACAGAGCATGACAAAGATAGGCCATGTCTCTACCCTCACTGATAAGACAGTAAGTACAGGATTCCCTGGCAGCATGACAGAGGACACCTAGCCTGTACTTTGGGGTGGTGACCAAGGAAGGCTTCCTGGAACAAATGAGCTAGAGGTAAAAGAAGTAGTGAGGGAAAAGTTTAGCAGAGGAAGCACTGAAGCCCAGAATCAACAGAGAGAGAAGGCAAGTTTGAGGAACTATAAGGGTTTTACACAGTCCAGACTAGAACCTGCAAGAGGGAGTGATATGAGACATTTGGATCAAGCCAGAAAGGATTCTGTGAGTTGTTTAGACAGTTTATTTTGAGGGCAATGAACATGATTAAACAAAAGGTAAGTCCCTCTTAAATTAGAGTTTTTATTTTCAATGCTAGATACCTCAGGATTTTGAGACTCTTCTTTCATTACATGGATTAGGCATTATTTACAGTAGAGAGAAGATTAAAGCAATAGACTAGACTCTGAAGCAGTAAGTGTGCAATGATATTCCTGCCAATCTTTTCTGTGGGCTTCTCTTCCCCATGATGCTGTGTCTTGCAGGACTCAGCATTGTCTTTCCTGTCTGATCTCCAGGTCAGTGTGGGGAATTCCCAGCAGCCACTGGGATTTTGAAAAATGCAATGACAACAATCAGGAAGGGAGCCAAGGAACTTCCCAGAGATTTTGAATTTGAACTCAAAGTAAAGAATCTCTAACCACCTATTTTCATGCATTAACTGGAGGACCAAATGAAAACATTTCTGGAGAGAGCTCTACCGGCAGTTTTCGCGATTTTTACTTGAAAACCACCATGTAGTAATCCACAAAGCTGTTTTATTATCTCATTTAATCTTCTCCAAAACTGATGTCAGGATTATTTTTCCCATTTGACAGATGAGGAAACTTTGACTCAGGGTGGTTTGCCCAAAGTCACAGAGCTCGTTTGTGGCAGGGGCTAGGTTGGAAGCCAGATGCCCTGATTCAGAATTTTGTAGTCATTTCTGGCAATAATGAAACCCAGGTGATATGAAGAAGAATTACAGGAACAGGATGGGGTGGTCTTTAGTCTGAAGAAGAGAAAACACATTTGAAACATTCATTCATTCATTTAATGAATTAATTGAGTGTCTACTCTGTGCTCGGCTCTCTGGCTAGTAATGAAGGAGACAGAAATGGCCCCTGCTAATAGTATATCTAGTTAAAAGGAAAGATGGGTATTTAAAAAAAAAAACGCTCCATGTTTTGTGCTTGCCTAGGATCTCGTTGTTTGAGAAATGGCCCACTATCCTTTTCATAACAGAGTATAATGTTTCCTGCAGTATTGACCTTGTTCAGTGATCTTTATGCTCACTGAACCCAGAGTGGGCATCAGGTCTAGACAGACCTGGTCATTTGGTGACCCCTGGCTTCAGTGATTAGTTTAAGCTTAGCCATGATAGTGCCCAGGAGTTCTGCAGAAGCCACTGGGTGAGATACCTGTGCTCCTTGCTCAGGGGTCTTGGTCTGTAAAGAGGTGAAATACTGGAAGAGAGAGTGGCCATGTTTTGCCATTCCATGGGGAGAAAGAATCTGTTTGAAAAGAAATAAAACTCATACGAATAAAGCAGAAGTTAGGCAATGAAGAAAGAGCCCTGGAATTCTCGTGTGAACCCCTGGACCTAGAGATGCCTTTCAGGTATGTAAGGCAATAAATCCCCTTTTGTGGGGTAAGTTAGTTAGTATTGGGTTTCTATCCTTATTAATACATTAAGAGTTACAGAATTACAAATGGTGACAAGTACTAAGAAGTACTAAGACCATGAAAGGGCATAATTGTGGGGACATGGTTTATAGGAGGTTGTTAGAAAAGTGACAGTAAAGTTGCAACATGAAAAAGGAACAGGCTTCAGTGAAGCCAAAGGTGGAGGCAAAGCCTTCCTGGTAGAAAGAACATGTGGAGACGCCCGGCGGGTGAACAGAGCTGCTGCAAGTATTTGAAGAGTTGTTAACTAGAATGGAATACATTTTGCGGGGCCACGTTGGACTACAGGTGCCAATGGCTGGAAGTTGCTGTAGGTCTGATATAGATTAAACAAGAAAGAAGAACTTTCTAGCAGTAAGAAAAGTAAGATTTCCCTGTCACTGGAAGATCCCAGAAGAAGGTATGGTCACAAATCAAGTTTTTTTTTAAAAAAATTTATTATTGTTATTTTTACAGGGAAATTTAGTTACTAGGTGAGGGGTGGCTGGTAGTCATGTATTTCTTTATTTTCTCATTCAACAAATACTTTTTGAGATCCTGCAATGTGCCAGGTATAATACCTGTGCGTTACAGTAAGCAGTATGCAGCTTCGGAACTGACCCAGAGAACTGGCAGTCTAGGGGAGCGGGTACTGACGACTGACACGTCCATTTTGTTACGTGTGGTGAGTGGCAGAGCAGGTGCCAGCACAGGTGTGTTGTGGGCATGAAAGAGAGCAGCTAACTCAACTAGGAAGAGAGCAGCTAACTTCTAAGGTGGGCTCCTATCCAGTCAAAGTATGACTCTAAACATCAGGTAAGAAGAGTTCTTGTGGAACCTGTGACTGGGATCCAAGGGCAGGCTGTGACCCTTGGTGCGAGACTCTTTCCCAGGAGAGTGCTGAGTGAACGCAGTCTAGTGTTTATTAGGAGAAGTAGGCAAGCAACCTGCCTTGTGGAGTGGCACCCTACCAAATGTAATGGGGGGAAAAGATTACTGTCTGAATATTTAGCATAAAGTTCATTTTAGGGAGGAAACTGTTCCTGGGAAAATATCTTCATAATCTGTGAGGGGGACTATGAAGTGCTTGGCAACATAAGGGACAAGAGGAGGCTTCACAATGTAATGAGATGTTTAAGGTTTTCTGCAGGTCAATAAGAGAAATTTGCGTGTTTGGGTTGTTGTTGGTTCTGTTTTCTCAAATGTTGAGAGAAGGCAGGGAGATCAGAGCTATGGGTAGAATAGAGGAGTTGCAAAAGTGGACCATGGACGTGTCCTGGCCATCGGCATTTTCAGATCGGAAGGTGTCCAGCGTTCCATTTGAAGAACTTGTGCTGCTTCCCCATTTCCCTCAGATTCTTCAGTGTCATCTGTATGCTCAGGAATGCCTCCAGGGGGTGTGTGTATATGTTTGTATCTTTAAGAAAATCCAGAAGGAGAGCTGGATTTGTCACTGGGTCCTTGTTGTGTAAAACAGAGACACCATGCATGGACACAAGAGCCCAGAGGTGACAGTAATATATAAGCCTGCAGGTATCAGCAGAAATCCCGAAAAGGTCTTGGAATTCTATGGGGGCATGGAATGGGGAGTTCTGAGCCAATCTGGTTTGTATTTTAAGAGACAGGGAGGCCTCAGCACCATGAGCTCTTGGTTACAGCCACCTATTCTAGCCTCAGTGTACATAATGTTATACTTTCATTAAAGAACAAATTATATCATAACTGGGTGTTACAATTTCCAGCCACCCCAACCTCAAGTGTGAGACCCTTGAAAACAAGTTCTTGGTGGTGTCTCCAATGCCTGGTACCTGACATAGATGGGGCTAGGTAAATGCTTGTTTGTGGGCCTGTGCATTTCCCCTATAGGCAGAGGAGAAATGAATCAGCCTTAAACCACTAACAAGTAGCAAGCTCCTAGGCAAAGGTCTGCATCGGTTCTGGGAATTGTGATAATGAGGCTGTGGAGGGCCTCTGCGCTGAGCCAGCTGCTAAGGACACAGGCCCTGCCCAGCTCCAACCTTGTGTGGGTTCTGTCTGGAAATAGGGAGGTGAAAGCTCATTAGGGAGGAATGGTTTCAAAAAAATAGCATCATCAACTCTAATCAGGCAGTGGGTACAGGGTCAGATCCCTTTTAACAGGAATGTGGGCTGGAGGGCAGGGCTGGGGCAGACATGATAGGGCATGAGGGGGCAGCTGCAGTCAGCTGCCGTGAGTGCCACTTCTGGTCACCCTCAGCCACCTCCAAGGGCACTGTGCTTGAAGGTCTTAATTAGGACCCCTATGGTGTTATTGGTTTCTTGGGAAACACTGCCAACCAGTACCCCCAGCTTTACGGGAAGGAGCAGATGTGCTCAGGCCTGGGCTTTTGTAGGGAAATGCAAGGCTGGCCTGGCACTGAGTAGGTAGCAGAGGCCACCTCACCCACACAAGCCTGGCCCTGCCAACAGCTCTGGGCTTGTGCTTCCGGAACCACTGATGGGAATGTTGAGAATGGATGAGGGGAAGGCCCAGACTTCCTCCCCACACAGACACTGCTTATTGGAAGGATGTTGGCGCAAACCACATTGCTGGCTGTCCCTCACTTCCCCTCAGCTCAATTAAGCCAGTAATCGGTATTTCTTAATTGCTACTCCTGCTCCATCTCCTGCCCCTCCTCCTCCCTTTGTCCACTGCAGTGTAGTACCAGGAGACTTATCTGTCCTCCGAGGCTGGCCTGGGAAGAAAAGGCTTAAGGAGGCTTAAAGGCCTTGACACCTGGTAGGGAAAAAACCTTGCAGAAATAGTTCTGTGGCTGGAACATTACCTGGCTGGGCTCCCACCCAAGTCTGCAGCTATCCTCTGGCACCTAGGGTGATGATCAAGCCAGCATTTGGGTGAATCTCCATCTGGGCTTTCTTTTCTATTTGTAGTTTCTTGTAATTCCCTTCTTATTTTATAAGTGCGTTACTTCATTATAAGTGTCATTGTCAGTGGTAAACCTCAGATCTTTGTGGAATGAGATTAAGTATAAATATAAAAACAAAATTGTAGTTATTTGTGTGGCAATAACAGCAACAATAGGGGTAATGTGATGGTGAAGGACTGGTGGGTGTGTGTAGGCAGCTTTAAAACAGGGTTTCTTGATGCTCTTAAACCTGACTTAGATGACTTTTTCTGAGGAGATGCTGAGATTACTTGGTATAGGAGCAACTCCAGAAGTTAAATGGTTAATGTTCTTGTTGAGGAGTTCAGAGAGCCTGGAGTAGCCTGGAGGACTCTCTGGAGCTCTCAGATTAAGATTTTCTAACAAGCTATGCTTCTTAACCCTTCCTTCCTCCCTCCTTCCCTCCCTTCCTTCATTTCTCCCTCTCTCACCTCCCTCTACCCATCCTTCCTTCATTTCCTCTTTCTCTCACATCCTTAAACATTTCATTGAGTGTTCAAGTTCAAGGTTGTATATCAGATGATAACACAAAGATAAATCAGATATGAATCCTCATTGGAAAATTTCTTGAAGCTATGTTCTAAGAAGGGAAGGAGATCACGTATGTTTATAAATAAGCATCACATAGAGTAGGCAGTGAGGTGTGTGTCTAAATAGACACAAGAAAAGTGCTAGGGGAATTCTTTATACTTCCTTCTGCTCTCATCTTGACTATTCCCATTTTACCTGCTATGCCCCAAACCCAGGGACTAGATTCAAGTATTCACTGTACTTTTAAGGCTGCCCCTCTTGGATAGGTTGACATTAGGGGGCCTTGAGACTCTGTCTCATGGAAAATACCTATTTGAAGCTCTTGAGGCCCAAAAGCTGGTTAACTCACCTCTTGAACAGCCCTGAGGAAGTACCCAGCTGATGTAGACACTCAATTGGTGGTTAAGTTAGTAGTGTGGGCCTGTGAGGGAGTGTGGGGCTATTCTGAAACCAAAGTCAAGACCAAAATAAAGGATTCTAGATAAAATAATGTTTTCTTTCAAGTTTACTTTGAAATCTGTCTCCATTATGCTTGCATAGCCTATTCATCTTCTTAAGCTAATTCATTAACTCTAAGCCCAATTGAGTATTTCTGTGGCAGGAAAGACCATTTGCACCATATCCTAGAAATTCAGCCAGGCTGCTAGCCCCTCAAAGAACTGGTCAGGCAGCTATTGGGCAACGAGTTAAGTGCTGTGAGCAAGGTGAGAGAGGGGAGTGATTCTAAGACTCATCCAACCATTTGGACCATGCTCTCCAAGAGAAAAGCAAAACATGGTCCACAAATTAAGCCACTGTATGATTTTTAAATTTCCTAGTAGTAGACTTACTTTAAAAAGTAAAATATATATATGTTTTTAAAAGTAAAGAGAAACAGGTAAAATTAATTTTAATAATATATTTTATTTAATTTGTTATATACACACATCATCACTTAAACATGTAATTGATAGGAAAATGGAAATATTTTACATTTTTTGTACTACAGCTTTAAATTTTGGCACAGATTTTTACATTTACAGATCACACTTTAAGTACTTAATAACCATATGTGGCTAGTGGCCACTACATTGGATTTGGACAGTTGAGAGAAACTAGTTACCCCTAGACCATGTTGGCAAAGAATACCAGCATTCGTTTTTAGTTTCATCTAGTACATATATATCTACATGACTTATCCTTCCAAAATACAGCTTATTCGTGTAACAAATCAGGAGGTATATATTTTATCCTCAGTTTGTAGATGAAATAACTGAAGCTTAGAGATTATGAAGTAATTTGTCTTACAAATTACTATGATAGGTAGTGAGTGAGTCATAGAGCTGGGACTTGACTCTTCCAGGTCTATTTGATACTAAATCCCAGCAACCTAGCATTTTCCAAGGACCTATAAGCTTCACAAGAAGGGTTTGGTATCAAGGATATTTGAGGAATATTC
The DNA here is from genome assembly GCA_004027475.1 of Anoura caudifer. Lineage (NCBI taxonomy): Eukaryota > Metazoa > Chordata > Mammalia > Chiroptera > Phyllostomidae > Anoura > Anoura caudifer. The sequence goes on from PVKU01000986.1 coordinate 18,910, forward strand.
CGTACAGCAGCCCAATCTTGGGAATTCACAGTAGGAGTTATGTGTCGAAGGCTCTGTGAAGTCCTCCAAGGAACCTGCTTACTATTGTTTAACACAAAGTTTCCCAAACCTGTCACAAGGAACTGTTCTTTCATGTGACATCTATTAACATTTCAAGGAACTAGTGTTCCATATAACTTGCTTTGGGATATGCACAGTGCCAATGGAATCCTACTTTTTGCAATGAGGCTCCTGGCCACATAAGAGATCATATCACAAAAAAAAATGACAGGATTTTTTGAATGTCAGTCTCAGTCATTCAAAGAGGGCACTGTCTGGTGACTTTGATTCAAAATAATGTTGTTCCTTTCTGGCCACTTCAGCTTCAGATTAAAATCATGGGATGTGGCCCACAAGCTTCATCTTAACCAGAATCCATACAATAAAAGAGCTTAAATAAAAGAGCTCAACTCTTTCTTCATCTCATACAGTCATGATTTATGTTCATAATGTTAATTGGGACTCCTTAAGACCTTAGAACAGCTTCTGAATCAAACAAGAAGACTCACGTTCATACAGTATAGTTTTAGTGTAAAGTAAATGTGATCACATTTTTATTTTTTTTAAACTCACTGACTTGTGTTTGGGAAAATTGATGTTGAAATTGACTGACTACTTACATGTACTAAATACGGTTCAAAGACTTCACTTTAAATCAATGAAGCAACGAGCTAGTATCATCATCATCATCACCATCATTATTACCATCATTATTTGAAACTGAGGCACAGAGAAGTTAAGGAACATGTGAGAGGTCACTCAGCTAGAAGGCCCCAGAACTGTGCTTTCAGGAAGTCTGGCCCTTCGCCCATATGCTTATGCATCACCCATTAATACAAAATCAATGACTTTTTCAGAAAAAGCCATTTAAGAACCCATTTGGACAAATGGGATGGTTGAGTGTGTGTGTGCATATGTGCAGAGAGATAGAGGAAGACACATAACAGAAAGCAGGCAAATTAGGATAGAGGAGAGACTGGGAGAGAAGTAGAAACAGATCTTTACATTCAAGTAGTACTTTATAAAAGGGTTTCATATACATTATCTCACTTGATCATACGAACTTATTTGAATTAGGTACTAGTGCTGTTAACAAAGTGGTCAAGAAGGAAGGGAACTCTAGGCATCTGATGTCAGTTCACAACCCTCTCTACCACTGGTGGAAATTAGCCACAGGTTCCTTGCAGTCTCCTCTTCTTGCCTTAAATCTTCTAGACACACTTTAAAATGATGACTACATGTCCAAGTTCCTAGTATGTACCACAGCCCCTGCCTCAAGTTCTGCATCCAACATTGCGCAGGCTTCACTGTGTCCGACACTGCGCAGGCTTCACAGTTCTAAGGCCCCAAGGAGACTGACCAACCTAGTGTGGCAAGGAGCCAGAGTTCTTATTTCCTGAGGTTGGATGGCTGGGCCCCTGGGTGTCTCGGCCCATTTCCCGGCACACAGCTGCTATGGCAGATCCTGTATAAATGTTTCAGCATTAGACTGGGAAACCACATGAGGGACCATTTGGAGATTGGAAATACTCTCCTGTGTCAGTGTCAAGAAAGAGGAAAGCAAACCAAGGTCTATGGGGGAGCCTGGGTGGGAACCTGTCTGGCGGGTGATTTGGAGAGCCCTGACCCAGGTAACGGCTGAAAACTCCTATCCCCTCCTGCTTCTCAGCTGCACACAGAGACCCTGGACTGGCTGGGGATCAGTGTAAGAAATTCATGCTGGGAGTAGGGGTGGCTTTGGGGGTGGTGGTAGAGTCCCTCAACTCCTTCTCATCCCTCTGCTGGAGGGTCACATGGAGAGATTGTTCCCTTGAGAGAATCTGAGTGTTATCCTGGCAAACTTTGGCCCTTTTTTTGTCTTCCCTACTCGTTCCTTCCAGATGCAAGTAAAAGAAGCCTGTTTTATATTTCTGTTGAACAAATTAGTTACACCTTTTGAGTTTTCTCACACAGGCCACCACATCAAAACATGCCTGAGGGCTCTGGAGAATGTCCCAGTGGCCCCAGACCCTCTGGAAAAACACTCATTTGGACAGCTGCAGGAGTTGCAACCAAGGCCTCTCCTTTGAAGCCCCTCAATTGGAGAAGGAAACTTGCCAAAATGGCCCCAGAAAGGGGAGAGAAGAGAATTAATGACGAATCTATTTCTGTGATAAAAATATTCTCTTATTAATGATGATCATGTTAATAGCTGCCCTTTATTAAATATTATTTGCCAAGCACTTAACACATTCATTTAATAAAGATGCTCTGCATTATCTTATTTAATTCTCACAATGACCCTTTATGAGCTAAGTATTTTCTCCAGAAGATAAAACTAAATGGTAGAGCACTTATGAAACTTGTCCAGCTTCTCCCAGCTGAGTTTTATAGTAGAGGCGGGACTTGAAACAGATAGTTTTTCTAATTCCAAAGTTCACTTTCTTAACCATTCATTTATTTATTCATCCATTCATTCATTTATTAAACAAATATTGATTGCACTCAATATGTGCTAGGCATCCTTCTATGTACTGGGAATGTAGGAGTGAATGAAACAGACAGAGCTTCCATTTTAAGAGAGAGATAAACTATAATGAAATTATAGTATATGCCAGATGTTGATGTGCAGGAAGAAAATCATGCAGATGTTAATTTAAGTGCAGGGGAAAAATTTGAAGAAGGTAAAAAGTATAGGAACTGTTGCAGTGGGGAGAGGAGAACTTGTTAATCTGTACTGGGAGGAAAGAAATATCATCCCTCATAAGGAGACACCTAAGCAAACACCTTCTTTATGGGAGTGAATGATTTAGGCGAGAAGAGTTCCAGTCAGGGGGAATAAGTGCAAAGGCCGTGAGGTGAGAATATGCTTGGAGGGAGAGCAGAGAAACCAGTGTGACTAGAGTAAGGCAAAATATAAGGAAATCAAATCAGAGAGGAAGTGGGGCCCCAGAACAAGTAGGGTTTTGTAAGCCATTGTATAGGGTGAGTGAAATGAAAAGTCAAAGGAGGATTTTGAGCAGAAGAATGACTTGAACTGACATAGACTAAAGACTGCTGTGTGTGGATTAGTGTGTGTGTATATATATATATTTACATACATATACAAATTTCTTACTTCTGTCTGCTGATGGGGCCAAAGAACAATGAAATCCCCATACTAACTAGCACATCTAGCACATACACCTTGGCTTCTAACACCACTTCCCAATGCATGAAACCAGGGCTCTTTAAAGAAGTTGTTATTTCCAGGTCTGGGGAATGAAAAATATAAGATTGGATATCTTTTTGTGGCAGACATAAAGCAAGTGCCTGAAAAAAGTTGGGGCATGTTAAAAGAGGATGGGAGTCAATCTGAAGGTCAAACCTAGGACATTTTTGGAGCAAAATAAATGGTAGAATTAGATGAAATCCATGGAATAAAACAAAAATAATAACATTCAATATAAATACATAATTGAATAAATAAGTAAATAGAGAAGAAGGAATTCAAATTGATAAATGCAAAATGAATGAAAGAAATACAAAACGACCATTAGAATACCACAGTGATAGTTTCTGTGAGCAAGTTCCACCAGTGAGTGTTGAAATTAGAGGGTGCAAATTTGAGCAGAATGGAATAGTAGTACAGCTTCAAATGTTCACCTCCAAAATATTGACTAATGGCACAGAAAACAACTGTAATCGTATAGCAGAGAAACTCATTCAGTGCCACTTGAAATTAAGTGGTTCATGTTAACGTCACCAATAAGATAGCAACATTGGGTAGCCTAAATATGAGCACTGAAAAGACCATGCTGTCGCTTCTGTGGTGTGCTTGCTAATTAACATGTGTACTCTCAATCTCATTGTGAGAAAACACCAGACAAGCCCAGGTTGATAGACATTCTACAGGATAACTGACTAGTACTCATCAAAAGATCATTTAAGTTAAGAAACTGAGAAATTGTCAGAGATTGAAGGAGACTAAAGAGATAACAATTTCACAAGCTGTCGAATTGAATTCAGGAAGAGAAAAAATATGAAAAAAATGATGTAATTTAAATACAAACTGCAGTTAACAGTGTTAATGTCTTGGTTTTGCTCATTATACTACTGTGTAAGTTGTTAACATTCGAGGAAATTGGGTAAATGATATATGTGAATTCTCTGTACTAGCTGTGAAACTTTTCCGAGGTCAGTATTTTAAATTAAAAAATAAAATATAAAAAACTATGAGTGTTAACTAGACTTATTGTGGTGATCATATATCTACACACACGGACATACACACATATATATTATTATGTTGTACACATGAAACTAAAAAAAAACATAATGCTATATGTCAATTATATCTCACTTAAAAAACCTAGGTAAAAAAAAAACTAAAAAAAAAAAATTTAAACTAAAGGTGCTTGAATTGAGAATACATTGATGGGGGCAAGAACAGAATTCAGGAATCCAGTTAAAAGGTTGTAATGGAAGTAATCCTGGAGAGAATAATGGTTTGGACAAGAGTGTAGCAGGGGAGGAGGTAAGAAGTGGTTGAATTCTAAAAAATTTTTGACAGGAGAGTTGACAATATTTACTGGTAGAATGATTTTAGGACCGAAAAAAGAAAAAGAAAATCAGGATGACTTTAAGGTATTTGACCCGAGCCATTACACTTGCAACAGAATACACTTTTAAAAGTGCTTTATTTATATTATTTCAATTAATCTTCACAAAAATATTATGAGCTAAGTGCTACAATTCCTACCCATTTTAACAGTAATAACAAAAACAACTAATATTTTCCCAGTGTTTACACTGAGCACTTCACATGTAAAATCTCTTTTCATCCTCACCTGTGTCATTATTCTTTTTAAATATCTGAGACAGCAGAGACCCAGCGAAGCTAAGTAGCTTTCCCACGTAAGTCACGTTGCTAGGATTCCCACATTGAGTTTGAATCTGGTACCCACACACTCCCCGCACTCTACTGCCTGATTTTATAGCGGAGGAAATGGAAACGTAGCAAGTTGCATAATCTGCCAGGATTCACGCAGTTCGAATGTGCAAAGCTTGAGAATCTGACTTAAAGCGCAAGCTCTCCACCAGCGTGCTCTGCCGCTTACTCCTGTACGTTTGATGGTGGATGATGTTAGATACGGAGCTCCCTGGCACAGCCTGCAGGTACCATCTCCAGGCAAGGGACTCAGGTGGCTTCCTTACCCCTGGTTCTTCCGCTGGCCAGGACTGTTCCCCTTCTTGAGCAAGGCGGGGGAGACGCCATTGCCAAGCTGTGGCAGCATGACAGTTCCATATGCTAGAACCACACGTGCCCAGGAAACCTGCTAGGCCCATCAGCCTCCTTGGTCAGCCGCCAGTTGGAAAGGACAGATAAATCATGCACTCATTTTAATAGGCCAAAAGGTCCCTGCTTTCCCTTTCTGCTCAACCCTACCCACCCCTTTCCTTAAAGCACAGAGAAGTATTCTCAGTCTCTGGAAAACAGAAATGAAGTCTTCCCACAAGAAAACAATATGTTCAAATAATCAGTGCTGGGTGTTCTGGGTAATAATTAACGCTGTGTACGAAGAGAAGGCAATTTTTTTTTTGTTTCTTTATGTGTTTTTCTTTTTCCATTTTTTATAATGATTTTGCAACTTTGAATATTTAATTTATTGTTAATTGGATAATCACTTGAAAGAAAACTCTCAGTGTGAATTCTGACTTTAATTCTTCTTAGATTCAAATACGAAGTCTACTATTTACTAGCTATGTGATCTTAAGCCAGTTAACTATTTAAGTCATATTTCTTTATCTGGCAAATGGGGTTAGTTAACAGGAGATCCTACTTCAAAGAGTTTTTACAAGGATTAAATGAGATAATATATGCAAATATTTTACACCAACTTCTAGCTACATTATTACCAAATTTTCAATTATAGTTTTTTTTTCTCCATGCTACCCTGCTTCTTGCCCCCATCAGGGTGCTAAACTTGTCCTTTTGGCTTACAGAGGGGCTGCTGCTATGAAAATGAGGAGCCCCTCCGATGGATGGTCTGAGTGTCAGTGGCGTGGAGGATTCTCCAAAAAACGTAGCCATTTCACCGCTATGGTTCTTAGTAAGGCAGTCAAGCAAAGGCTGGTGTTTTTCGTTTTTCCCATTCTCTGGGGAGCACATCCTCCGTATCTCCAGTAAATTGGACTTTCAAAGGTAAATGTAAATTCTAGTGTTAATTTATTTAAAGTAAATTATTCAGAGAGTCATATGTCAGCAAACCTCATTTTGTGGCACTATATTAATGTCTTCCTTAAATACAGCTCGCCCTTTCTAAAAGCTGTTTTATGGGTCCAGGAAATCTGTCTATTACAAAGAAGTGCTTATTGTAAAGGATGTTTTAGTCTTCGGGTTCAATTAGGGAGAGAGCCAGGGTCAATGGGAGCCCTATGTGTGAAACAGCCTTAATAGCTGAGATGTAATAGGGAAGTGGGAAGCCCACTAAAGCACATGGGTTTTTACCCGGCAGTAAGGGAAGAGAAGAAAGATAAATGAAGGGCTTGATTCAAATTTCACCAGCCTTTAGGGAGCCTAGTGACAACATCTGACCAATCCATTGTAGTGGAAAGAAGGCCAGTTCCAAGTGGAAGTTTCTGGGTCCTAGTGTCTTCTCAGGCAAAGTTAATCTCTCCTTGCCTGGATTTCCTCTCTGTATTGGGGAGAGAAATGTCTGTCTTTCCTGCAGAGCTGCTTGTAATTGATATCAAATAAAATAGCTGTGAAATGCTTTGAAAGATTCAAAGAGCCATTGAAATATAAAGCAACATTATATTCATGACTATTAATTACTATTTTTATTATGATCAGGTTTCAGGTGCACAGGACTGAATTGCTTTTACTCTTTAATTCTTGACATATTGTTATGACAAAGGCCCTTTCTCTTATTTATTTCTTTACTCTACTTGATCCTAGTTCTTCACTTCTATTCCTGGTCACCCCTTGCCCCAAAACACTCTAATGTGTTCAATGTATTCTGTAAAAAATACACATATACTCACATACATAGGGGTGTTTTATATGTATGGATTTGTAATTTACATATGAATGGCATTGTTTTATAGATCTCAGTTTGTTTCATTTATCACCCATCTCTATGCTTTTAAGAAGCATCCCTGATGCTACCTGGATATCTAATTAATCACTTAGAATTGCCTGAGAGTACCTCAGGATATGCATTCCCCACCTTGAACAATCACTCTGAGTGAAGGCCCTCACATTGCTTCTAACTCCCCACCCCTGCAAATAGCAGCCATGACTGTTCTTGTGCACCACTCTTCATGGTTGTGGTTGAGAATCTATTTGGAATATATGCCCAGGAGCAGAACTGGGCAAAGGACATCAATGGGCAATTTCCAGAAGAGAGAACCCAAAGGACTAGCAAGCATTTGAAGTTTTCTCAAATGTACTAGTAATCAGAAAAATGTGAATCAGAACAAATAAGCCATCACTTTACATATTAGACTGGCAATAATAAAAAAAGCTGGAAGTGCCAAGTGCAGGTGGGGATGAGGGAAATAAGACCTTCGTCCACTGCTGGTGGGGTGTGGTGGGCAGGGGCAGCTGGCAGTGGTTTAGGAGAGCCATCTAGTAGTATTTAGCCAAATTTGGACATGCATAGATTCTGATAGGTATAGTTTTTATTATTGCATTTTGCATTAAAAATAATCATTAAACACTTTTCTCATGAAAAAGTAATCATTCCATACTTACTCACCTAGCTGTACCTAGCTCTACTAGATTCTAGAGCTACAACAGTGAATGGTTCAGACATGGTCCTTGCTTTCAGGATATTTAAGATGCAGCTGGAAGTGCTTGGTCATCTAGGAACCACTAAATCCTGTCAGGGTGCCTGGCTTTCTCCAGCTCAGTCATTGGCTGCTCAATGAATGACTGAGGAGCAGCAGATATTAACCACACTACTGCTTTCCAACCTCTCAGCCTCTACAACAGTCCCCCCAGGCAAGCCTGGTACTTTTGTTCTACAAACAGTTCTTGGCCTCCAGGGCAAGCTTTAAACCTGCTTCCCACACCCCACTCCCAAAAGTTACTTGTAACTCACATTAATTATCTTCCAAGCACTTGGGTAAGATCCAAGCTCTTGGGCCTCTTTTATAAGGGCATTAATCTCAGTCATGAGTGCCCTGCCCTCCTGACTTAATCACCATCCCCAAATCCCACCTCCTAATACTATTGCACTGGGGCATTGGGATTTCAATAGCAGGAAGCATTTACCTCTGTGGTTGTACCTAGCTCCTTGACATATGCATATTATGTGCATGACAAATACTTACTGGAGGAAAAGAGCATTTTAATAATTGTCAGTTAAGGCACTGCTTTTCACCCTTGCATCTGAATTGAGAATCACCAACACCAGCTCCCTGCCTTCACCGTGGACAGCACACAGCTTTATGCAGAAAGGACTGATTAGAATGGAACCCCAAAGCTTTGCCTTAGCTCCTCCCAGCAGCCTCAGCCAGTTCCCTCCCAAAAGGTTCTGTTCAGGGTTGAAAAGATTTATAGCATCCTCTCGCTGCTGACGATGTTTCCCTATTGATCCTGCTTCCGGAGCTCTGCTCAGGGGACAGGGAGTGACCGAAATGCTGAATTTTTACCAGGCTCATTGCAAAATCATCCAGACAGCCCAGGCCTCCTTTGGGACCAGGAGCTGAAGGCAGAGAGCCACTGAGTCACACACACTTCCTCCTGCTCCACAGCGGGGTGAATGTTCCTCCTCCCTTTAGTCAGTGCTGCAAGAGCCAGTTTTCAGGTTTAATCCAAGGTCTTTGCCTGAAGGTTTTAGCTTTCCCTTTTTCCTAAGACATTCGTGCCACCAGGACACTGCTACACTTTCATAGCCCTTTTCACACTGCTTACCCGAATTGGTCTAAAACATATTTATCTTCTCTGTCTTTAAATTGAGGGCCGGGGATATATGGATCCCGCACTTAGGACAGGGCCTGCTGCTGAACACGTTGGATGAAAAAATGACATACACACACATGCACACATGCACACACTGCTCAATTTTCACAGCAGAAACTAAGAGCATGAGAAGCCACTGCTGCCATGGATGAATTGCAAATGGCAGAGTTAAGTTCTAGGATTCTGGAGGGTAGAAATCCTAGGATTGACATTTGACGTTTGACGTTTCATGTGAGTTTGACGTTTAGATAAGAGAAAACTTATCCACAGGACAAAAGCTGAGTCAGGGATGGCAAAATATATATCCGTATGTTACCTCTCCCTATTATCACATCTATGACAGACATCACTGATTGTCCAAGGTGTCCTATGTCACTGAATATCCAGGCAGCCTTCATTAATCAGTGGAGGTGAAACCTCTGTGCCATCCCTCAGCTAGGAACAGTCCACACAGTGTGTTTTGCACCCCGGTGATAAAAAAGTCATGGTTCCTCACAGTCTATTCGAAAAGAAAATGCTTTCACCTATAAAAAGCTGAATAACTCTATAATGTTCTATGATAGTTTATTCCTTCATTTAATAAAAAATTATTGAGCATCTATTATATGTCAAGTACTATATGAAATGCTGGGGATATATAAGGATGAATAAGGTGCCAGAGTTTCCTTTCAGGGAGTGTGTAGTCCAATGGAGAACATAGAAACATGCAGTTAATATACAATGTGGCACGTTGTCTGGTACAGAAAACATGGGGTGCTATGGGAACTGGTAGGAGTGGCCTTGGGAAGTCTAGGAAGGAACCAGAGAAATGGTACTGTATTAGTTTTCTGGTGCTACTGTGACAAATTACCACTAATTGGTGGCTTAAAACAACAGAAATTTATTCTTTCACATTTCTGAAGACCAAAAGTCCAAAATAGGGGCCACATCTTCTCCAGAGGCTGTTAAATGAGAATCCATTCCTTGCCTCTTCCAACTTCTGCTGACTGCCAGCATTCCTTGGCTTGTGGCTGTATCACTCCAGTCTTTAAGACTAGGATCTTCAAAGCTCTTTGCTCTGTTTTCCTATTGTCTTCTTTGTATGTGTTAAATCTCCCTCTGCCTCCCTCTTATGAGGATACATGTGATTGCATTGAAGTCCTGCCTGGAGAATCCAGGATAATCTCCCCATCTCAATATCCTTAATTTAATCACATCTCTAGTCTTCTTTTTGCCATCTAGGGCAACAATCATAGATTTCAGGAATTAGAATGGAGCTCTCTTAGGGGGAAGCATTTTTCAGCTTCCCACAGCTACCAAGCACTTAAATTGTGCCTAGTACATTACAGGCTCTTAATAAATGTTAGAAGAATGAGAAAAGTTGTATCTAATTTGAGAATATAAGGGAGAGCATGTAGAAAATTGCATACTCTTGTTCAGAGAATACATGGAATAGGAATGAAGAGGAGAAGTCATTAGCTGGAAAAGGAAACTGAGAGACCAAAAGTTGAAGAAACTGATTGTGTTGGCCACCAAAGAAGAGCAGGAAGGAGGTAGGAGGCAAGGCTAGGGACAGTGCTAGGCCACAGCAAAGTGCTGAGAAGCAAAGTCAAGGCCAGTTTAAGATTAATCTCTGTAAAGTAGAAAGCTCACAGTAGTCAATTTTAGGCATGACTTTGACCCCTTTGCAGGCTAGGGAGATAATGAAAGGAAGGGTAAGGACACTGAGATGTTGTTTGGTTCCATGGTTTTCCCTCTTATTTCTTGTGCCTGCAGTGCCTTTCCCCCACTGCCTTCCTTTCCAACTTCCACACCGTTCTAGGTTTCTGGTCTCAGCCCACGTGTCTGTTTCTGATGCTGGCTCTCTTATCACCTTGCCCGCTTTCCACAGAGACAAGAGTAACCAGTTAGACAGGAGAGCAGTAGTAGAGTGTAGTGGGTAAAGGTGGGGATGCTGGAACAGAAGCTGTACCAGAACAGAAGCTTCGTGGTATAAGGGGTTTTGTCCTTTTTGTTCACGGTGGTGTACTTTGCATCTAAAACAGTGCCTGGTATATAGTAGACATTCAATAAATATTTGTTAAAAGAATGAATGAATCAATAGAGACAGATTTTACATTCTAATCCTGATTCTACCACTTGCTAGCTATAAATTAGTAAATTACTTAACCTCCGTGAACCTCAGTGTTCTTATCGATAAAATCAGGACACTAGTAATCTGCCTCATGGGTTGTCTGGAGAGCAGAAGGGTTGATATGAACAAACATTTAGAACAATGCCTGGCACAAAGGTCTTTTTCGAATCTATACTGCAGAGCTGCTCAGAGGTTCCCTAAAGTTCAATGTAGGTTTAGTTTTAAAATACATTCTAAACTATTTAAAAAATTGCAATTTACAAAATGGTGCATACTCAAGTATCTTGCATTAACATTAACACATAGCAAAACACGAATGCTTTCACTTGCCTTTTTCCTCATACTTTAAAATCAGTAAACTATTTAATCTAACTTTTTAACATATAGCTATACTAGCAATATAACTATCTGTTCAATCTGTTGAGGTTCTAAGGAGAGATTTCACTTGAACATTGGGTACACATTTTGGGAAAAGTGCTGAGGATCACTCTTATCTAACCCTGTTTGATACAACAATCAGATCTAATACCATACTTTTCCAAACATATGTGAAGAAGTCAGTAGAGTTTGCCTTCTTTGAAGGAATGTCCTTGTTTCAGCCTGTAGGAAGAGGAAGAAGTTGGGATTTATTAGAACCACCACGTCTTTGCCCTAGTATTCCACTGCAGTTACAAACTGGGAGGCACCAAGGTGACGCCAGTCTTCATCTCTGCTCGTTCAATGGAAAAAGAGTTGGTCCCCAAATGACCAATTGCTAGAATGCTCCTTGAAAATAAATACGTTGCCTGGTTCTTGCAAGCTATTTTTATGCATTCATTCATTTCAGAAATGAGAATTAACAACATACCCTATTGCAGGTATTGTGCTGAGTTCTGCGATTGGAGTGGCAATGGAAGCAAGACAGACAAGATCCCGCCATGATGGAGCATAGAGTTCCTGAGAAAGAAAACCCTCAAACAATAAGAGGAAGTGTGGGAGGCCCCATAGTAAAGTCCGTACTACCCCGTGAGAACTGGAGTAACTCATTTAGGTCTATAAGGGACCTCCCTGGATTTTCAGAGGAAAAGCAACTTAAGATGAGATCTAAGAAATATGTAGGAAGAGTTGGTTTAATAAAAAGAAATTGTAAAAAAAAAAAAAAAAAAGGAAAGAAATTGTAGAAAGGAGAGGGACAGAACAATATTCCAGGAGAGAGAAGGGCGTGCATGGAGATATGGAGGCTAGAGAGAGCGGACCACATTTGCAGAACAGAACTGAAAGAAATATGTATGGCTGGACTATGGAGCTGGAACTTTCACTGTAACAGCCCTTATTTTTTAAACATGCTTACTGGTATATCACTCAATGTTTTTCTTGGCCTTTAACTTTTTTCTTAAATTTCAACTCTCTTCTTTGATTGTTGCCTGCCCCATTACAATATCCACTTTTCCAGATGGTCACCACTCTTTGCCATATGTCTACCGTACCTTCAACTTTTTGATCTTTGCCTGTGTTCCTGACTCTGCTTTCCTACCTTGGTTTAAATGACACTTTCCTGTCTGGTGGCTGCCCCAAAGCTTTTCTCATCTGCCTTTCTTAGGACTCAGGTTTCACACCCACAGATAGCAATCTTCAAAGGGCTATTGACCCAGCATAATAAACTCTCCAGCCTGGGCTTTGCAAAATGAAGTAAAGTCTTTGATCTCACTTTGGTTACCCCTTAGAATGAAATGAACTCTTTGAAGTGAAGTTTGGTGCACCTAGAAATGACAAAACAGGATCAGAGGAATTACAAAGTTAAGACCAAGATGGTACTGCATGGAGGTTATTTTGTTAAAGGATGGATTGGAGGAGATTATCCAAGAACATAATTGAGGTTTAGGCTGTCAAAATTAGCATCAGAAACTAGATGATAATTCAAGCTGAAAGATCTTCCCCTACTATCCTGGCTTTGTGCACCAGGATGGCAATCCCAAACCATTATACATTCTACCCCTAAGAACTTTCCAGAATGTATTCCAGATACCATACAAATCATTGTTCACATTCATTTTGCACAGTCCACAAACACACTCGATCTACCTTCTAAGATTACACCTAGAAACATACCAGCCTTGTCACTGAGGGTTGTGTTGTGTAAACAGCAATGCCATCTAAGCACCAACTCACCAACACTGAAGCCATATGAGTCATACCATGAAGAAGGAGAATCCAAAAATGTCAAGTTTACATTGTAATCAGGTCTACCAAGCAGCAATGGTTAAGCGTTACTCTGGAGCCTGAAAGTTATCCCTGCAAATAAATCAATCCACCCTGTTTTCTCATTACCTCAGCTACATGTACTAAAGATCAGTTAAAGCATGTGCTAATTAACCATCCTATAGATCAAGGCTGCAACCAACCTCAAACAAGAAGTGTTATTAACCTGTGCACAGTTCTAGCACTTTGAGTTGCCAGTAGGTGGCAGAAACTCAAAAAATTTTTATAATTCTGTTTCTTTTTTTAAGGTCCCAGGGTGTCCAACCCAACCTTGATAGTTTGGCACATCTGTATGAGATTAGACATGGTGAGAGAAATGTTTGTGAAGGCAATGGGTAACCAACTGGGATTTACCATGTTTTTAAGTAATTTTGGCAATTTCCCTGAAGGGCATGACACCACCTTGCAGTGCAAAGCATTTGATCCATTTTATTATTTTTACAACTCATCATGAGGAATTCTGCTGTACTGCATGGATTTTCCTCTCTTGCCAACTCTGGTCCTGGGTCTTTTAATTGTTTGTCCACACTCACCACTCTTGAATTTTGAAATATTAGAGCTCAGACTTTTCCAAAGAGGGTGAAGTTGGCAGCTTCTGATGAACCATCTCCTCTTCTTAGCCTACAATGAAAAATGCTATGGATGGTAAATTCTTTTAACCCCTAACAGTAGCTTTTTTTTAAACACACATTTTTAGCTGCATTCAGTGGGCAGAGTTATATGGAAATAGAGAACTAGAGATGCAAATAACTAAAATTTAAGTTATGAAGAGGAAAACTATGAAATAAATGTTTAAGTTCAGATCTGCAAGATACGGTTTATAGGCTTTCTAACTGGGCTGTTTGAAATCAACAGGAAATATACAACATATGAAACATGACAAAGAGTTTTTCTTCTTATAGAGGCTGTGAGAAAAACCAACTATGGCTGTATGGTTTCTGTATGGCTTCTGTATGGCTTATTTTCTTTGAAAGACAAATCAAGCAACACTCAGAAGCCTCTGAGGGGTTTTGGAAGATTAGTGGGTTCTGTCAATAACTTTGAAATTCTTTAGGAAAGACTGCCCTAGATCTGAAGAAATCCAAAACACTAATTTGAAAGGATATGTGTGCCCCTATCTTCACTGCACTGTTACTTACAACAATCAAGATTTGGAAACAGCCCAAGTGTCATCAATAGATGAGCAGATAAAGAAGTTGTACATTTACACAATGGAATGCTACTCGGCTGTAAAAAAGAAGGAAATCTTACCCTCTGCAATAGCATGGATGGACCTGGAGACCATTATGCTAAGCGAAACAAGTACCATATGATTTCACTTATATGTGGAATCTAATGAACAAACTGAACTGACAAGCAAAATAGTAACAGACACATAGAGAGCAGCCCAAAAGCTGTCAGGGAATCGGGAAGGAGGCTGGGTAGTGAGGAGGGTGGAGGAATTGAGCAAAAATGAAAAAAAAAATCCACAGAAAAAACCCATGGAGCATGAGCAGAGAGTGGTAGAGGACAATATGGTGGGATACATGGTGATGGATGAAGACGTGACTTGGGGTGGTGAACGCGCAATACAGTGCACAGATCGTGAGGTGTTGTAGAACTGTTCACCTGAAACCTGTATAATTTTGTTAGCCAGTGTCACCCCAATAAATTCAATAGAAAGGGAAAAATAAATAAAAATTAAAGAGAAAGCCTGTCATAAAAATTCAAAAAATTATGGTTGTTAAGGATGACTTTTTGGTGATATCAAGGAATCAATTCATAGTTGCAAAAAATACATTTTTCCTGTTATTAGCCTTTTTCCTCCCTTATGTTACACAGAGAGACAAGACCCAACCAAAGTTTGTTTCAGACAGATACTGAATTTCCCTCCATTAGCTATGATGAGATTCTCCTCAAGCCAGCTTCTCCACTCAGTGGTTCCCTCCCTGCGTGGTTTGCCCATAACCACACCAATCTGCCACTGTGGCTCTTCTTTAGGTGTGAAAGCAAAGAACTGGGTGGTTGAGGACATGTCCCAGATTGCCTTATGCTGCTATTATTCACACCCCAGGCCAGTGGTTTACAAAGCATGGTCCCCTGACCAGCAGCAGCATCTCCTGAGAACTTTTAGAAATGTAAATTCTTGGACTACCCCACCCCATCCCTTCTGCCCCCAGCTTAGATTTAAGGAGTCAGAAACTTTGGGGGTGGGGCCAGGCAATCAGAAGCCCTCCAGGTGCCTGGAATGAATCTTCACCAAAGGTGCAGCCTCACTGTTTTCAAGATTTAGGGATTTCTCCTGAGGTTTACAAAGTGTACCCCTAAGTACCAAGGTTGGGAGCAAAAAGGGACAACCTTGGAACCTCTTTGATCATTCCTGGTATAAGAATATGATTTCTTTCATTCTGTGCATGGAGTTGTTTTTCCAAACCGCTTTTACTTTTTGGAAATCAGTATAACATAGCATAAGAAAATGGTATCTGACTGACTTAAAAAAAAAGATTTTATTTATTTATTTTTAGAGAGGGGAAGAGAGGGAAAAAGTGAGGGAGAGAAACATCAATGTGTGGTGCCTCTCACGTGGTCCCCACTGGGGACCTGGCCCGCAGCTCAGGTGCATGCCCTGACGGGGAATCGAACCAATGACCCTTTGGTTTACAGCCCATGCTCAATCCACTGAGCTATGCCAGCAGGGCCTGACTTACTTTTTAGCTGTGTAACTTTGGGCAAATTACTTAATTTATCTGTGCCTCAATTCCCACATCTATAAAATGGAAATTACACAAATTCTACTCTTTTGGATTGCAAGGATTAAATGAGGTAATGTATGAAAGATAGTACCTGACATGTGACAACCATGTAATCAATGTTAGGCATTTTCACTTTTACAGGCCTTCAAAATCACACTCACTTGTCACCAAGGCTTGAGGCCTTTCTTTCTCTACCATCCTGAGTTGGCTGGTCCTTTATCCGCGCCGTGCAGTACCCTATCCTTAGCATTTATATATCGCCTTGTCATTTACCTGTTCCTGGACAGATACACTATTTACTTTTCCAGTGTAGGGACTTGGCCTCATTTATCTTTCTTCTACCTAGCCCAAGACTCGACACAAGTTGGGATTCAACAAATATGGTTAAAAAAAAAAAGAAGGAATATGATGATGACTTTGAGGAGTTTACCACATTCTCAGCTTCTTGTAGGCAGTTGAGAATATTTTAAAGAAACATTTTAAAGTAAATTTAAAATTTTGCATTATTAGAAAATAAAGCACATACTTAGGGCCTCCTTCTACTAATCCCCAATTTCTTTTACTTGCCCCAATCTATTTAGCTTCCTTCTTCCCTTCTCTCTCCCATTCCTTGGTCACCCTGAACTCAAGGAGCTTCCTCTCTTATGGCTGGGGAATAAGTGTCAACACCAAACAATAGAAAATTTAACAGTGGAGACATCAGGCAAAGATGAATCCAGATACTCCAGCTGTATCTTAAGAACTTGGTCTTTTTTTCTCTTGGTCTCTTTCTGCTTTTTTCTAGGTAGACTTTTATTCTTGGGTCCTTTTCTTTATATTCTTGTCTCCTGACCCCCAAACTTGGTTCCAGCCATATTTTATGATAAATATTAAGACCAGCAGAAAGGGATCTTCTTGTTCTTAATATTTCCAGTAAAAGTCCCTGGCCAGGCTTTCACTGGCCTGGCTTGAATTAGATGTCCCTTTCTGGATCTATCCCTGTGGCCAGGAAGACAGAACATTCTGACTGGACAGGCCTAGATCATGTGCTACCTACCTTAATGGAAGAGGAGTGGCTCTCCAACTGAAAGTCAGGGTGTTATTATAAGAAAAAAAGATATTCCAGGTAGAGAGAAACAACAAATGCTTTTTATTGGCGTTATAGTCTTTGCAAGTCTCAGTTATTCTGCAACACCAAGTTAAACTAACAAATAGTCACTGAACCTGATTAATACACATATATAGTAGGTAATTCTTTAACACTAAGTTAAACTAACAAATAGTCATTGAACCCAGTCAATTCCCATAGGTAGTAGGATTAGACAGGGCTTTTCCCCCAAGTGGGGTTCCTTTACATAAAAGAAAGAGACCTAGCTCTGTGATTTACAGGAAAAGTGAAAGGTGAGGACCATCTACCTGTCACACTCCTAGGTATGTGACTCACATCAAGCTGCCTAATTTTTCCAAGTTTAGTTTTCCCTTCTATAAAATGGGAACTAAAACCACCATTAATATCCACCTCAGAGCTTCTTATGGGAATGACAAGAGATAATCCTTGTCATCTAAAGAGCTTAGCACAGTATCTGGCTTAATGAATATTAACTATTACTGTTGTTCATATTGTTAAGGATTCACTTTTCTGAGTCTCAGATTCTTTATCTGTAAAATAGTGACAATATTTTTCATCTTATGGGATTGCTAACAGCATGAGATGAGATATTGTTATAAAATGACTGACAGATTGCAATAATCTGAGTTCCTATCTCCTTTACCCTTAGCTCCCCTTTTTCTCTCTTCCCCATGTCATGCCCTTGAGTGGACTATTGGAAATGCAAAAAGAACAAGGCACTGAGTCTTGTCTGAAATAACAGCTATAGTGGGGGTGTGCTTACCCAACACAATTCTACCCATGGCTTGGGATTTGCCAGTCATGATGACAAAGATCTCTCCAATTTGTACAATAGGAACCTCAGAAACTGAGGTAAAATATAAAGTGGGTAAAGCACCATTCTCACTCCCTCTTCTCTGAACATTCTGGATTTCCTTAAGTGTATTATGTACATGTGAAGTAGAGCATCTACCCTGCCACTCAACAGACCTCTTTCCCAGAGGCAAGTCTTTTTGCTCTTTCTTTTGTGTTTAGCTCCATATTCATAGGTAACATGGTACAGATTTTTTTACTCTTTTTAAAAACATTTTATTTATTTATCTTTAGAGGGGAAGGGAAGGAGAGAGGGAGAGAGGGAGAGAAATATCAATGTATGGTTGCCTCTAGTGCATCCCTTGCCAGGAACTGGCCTGCAACCCAAGCATGTGCCCTGACTGGGAATTGAACCACGATCCTTTGGTTCGCAGTCCTGCGCTCAATCCACTGAGCTACACAATCCAGGGCAATATGCTACAGATTTTAATCCCTAATTTTATATTTCCAGTTTAGACATTACTTGTTGAATCGTTACCATTAAAGGTGAGGATTTCGACTTTTGTTCTACCCTGTCCCACCATCCTGGCACATGCCACCCCCTGTCCTTATGTTTATATTTTGCATATGGTCACATCACAAGTTTTGATTATGTGAATATTCAATGGTTACCCAAATATTGATCAGAAGTGAACCATGTGGTATGTTCTAATTATAATATGTCTTGTCTTGAATAACAAGTGTCAGAAAAAATGATGAATGACTGAAATGGACAAAACAAGATTATTGGGTCTAACTCACCTATATAGGTTGTCTTTGTCTTTCATTGTCCTTGACATATTTGATAATTCTATAAGTTATGCAAAGTGAATAATGCAAATTACTATTATTTATAAAAATACAAATGATCATGTATGATGGAATGCTATGGTCCATAGATTGTAAGAGGAAGGACCTCCCAATGACATGTCCTAGGATAATCTCCGCCCTTTGAGTATGGGCAGAGCATGTGAAAAAGATAGCAGTTCTGTGAATATATGGCAAAAGGGAGATTATATGCAAGGGCCTAATCCAATCACAGGAACCCTAATCTTATGAGCCCTTTAAAGAGGAGGGTTTTCTCCAGTTGGTGGCAGAAGGGAACGTTGGAGAGATTCAGAGCACCAAAAGGGTTTGATTTACAGTTGTTGGTTTTGAAGATAATGGGGACCATGTATGAGAATCAGAGAAGGGTTTCTAGCTGTTGACAGCAATTCCAGTAGATAGCCAGCAAGAATACACATGGAACTGAATTCAACTAGCAACTTGAATGAGCCTGGACGCAGTTTCTTCCTTAGAGACTCCAAATAGGAACCTAACCTAACAGATGCCTTGATCTTGGCCTTGGAAGACTCTAAACAGAGAACTCAGCTGAACCCACCCAGATTTTTGACCTACAGAAGTATGATATAAAAAATGTATGTTGTTTTAAGTTGTGAAATTTGTGGTGATTTGTTACATAGGAATAGAAAACTAATATGAATGCAATTGATTGTTGCCCTGTGAAGAGACCATTTGCTTCTATGTATTTGTCAATTTATTTCAGAATACTTTGTTTCCTATATGTGATTTTGCTCTTTGAATTCACTTTTTGTTTGTTTGATCTCCAAAATATATAAAGAACTCACACAACTCCACTCCAGGAAGAGAAACAACCCATTTCAAAAGTGGGCAAAAGATCTGAACAGACACTTCTCCAAGGAAGATGTACAGAGGGCCCAGAGACATATGAAAGGATGTTCAACATCACTAGCCATCAAAGAGATGCAAATTAAAACCACAATGAGATGCTACTTCACACCAGTCAGAATGGCCATCATAAACAAATCAATAAACAAGTGCTAGAGAGGTTGTAGAGAAAAGGGAACTGTAGTACACTGTTGGTGGGAATGCAGATTGGTGTAGCCACTGTGGAAAAAAATATGGAATTTCCTCAAAAAGCTAAAAATAGAACTGCCTTTTGACCCAGCAATTTCACTGCTGGGATACCCTAAGAACCCTGAAACACCAATTCAAAAGAACCTATGCACCCCAGTGTTCACAGCAGCACAATTTACAATAGCCAAGTGCTGGAAACAGCCTAAGTGCCCACAAGTAAATAGGTGGATCAAAAAACTATGGTACATTTACACAATAGAATACTACACAGCAGAAGAACGAAGAAGCTCCTACCCTTTGAGACAGCAGGGACTGAACTGGAGAGCATTATGCTAAGTGACATAAGCTAGGCTGTGAAAGACAAAGACCATATGATCTCATCTATAAGTGGAACCTAATCAACAAAACAAACAAGCAAGCAAAATATGACCAGAGACATTGAAATAAAAAACAAACTGACAGTAATAAGAGGGGAGTAGTGAGAGGGGAGAGGGATAATGGGGGGAAATAGGAGATGGTTTATCAAGGACCATGCATAAAGGACACATGGACAAACCCAAAGAGGGTAGATTCGAGGGTGGGAGGTGGGGATGGGTGGGGTGGGAGAACATAGTGGTGTGAAAGTGGAGGCAACTGTACCTGAACAATAAAATAAATAAATAAATAAAAAGAATTCACCTTTGTTGAAGTTGTACGATTTTACTAGCTCCTTCCTAAATGGTGAATTAAATCATCTTTGATGTATGTTCACTTTATATTTTTGTTACAGTCATAATTTTCTTTTTTAGAAGAGGAATCATCCTTTAACACTGTAATGAATAATTAGTTTGTTTTTTTCATTTATTATTGATATTTTCTGTGCACCTGTTACTCATTCAGTCTAAAATTTTCTTCTTTCTAAAACTTCATTCACTATAGTAATAGGCACCAGGTAGTTTATTAGTTGCATCCTCCTCAACCCCCCAGCTCTCTCTTGGAGCCCTCAATTCTGCTTCTCTGGTTGGGTTTGAATACCCTCTAAGCTTACTGCAGACTGTTGGCACTCTGTGAATCTCCTGTTCTTTTCTCTTTTTCTCTTTTTCCACTTCTTGGATTCTTTCTTTGATTATGCCCTCATTTGGTGGAATAACATCCTTTAGTAGCTTCCTGAAAAAGAATATGTGAGAGATAAACTTTAAAAAATCTTTCATGTCTAAATAAATTTTCCTTCTAATTTTGCTTGACTATAATTTTACCCTGGAAATCATTTTCCTCTGAAACCTTGAAGACTACCCATTTGTACTTTAGCTTTTAATGCTACTCTAGAGAAGTCTTACGCTATTCTGAATCCAACTCTTTGTGCATGGCATGTACTTATTGCCCATTTCCTACCATTTCCAAAGATTTTAGAATCTTATTTTTGGTTTTGTATGTAATAGAATTTCATGATGATGTGCCTTGATGTGGGTCATTTTGTATTCAAAGTATTGTCCAAGAGATGATTCTTTTCAATATATAAATTCAGGCTTCATCATACTTTACCCTCAGCAACAAGCAATATAACTGTGAACTCTGCCTCTTGAAACACTCCTGAACTTGCCTTGGCTAATGTTTCACTCTTCTAGTTTTCCTCTTCACTTTCTGATGGCTTCATTTTAACCTTTTTTATATTTTATATTCTGGGCTTTCTGTTTTCCCTTCCCTTCAATACTTTCCTAGATAATACTGCCTCTCGTGGTGGTATTATGCCCAAACATACATCTCCAGCAAACTTCTCAGCTCCAGGTCATATGCATTAATCTACTTGTCACGTCACATCTTAAACTTAATATGTTTCAAACTGAACTCCTTACATTCATGCATCTCCAGTGGCCAATGAGTTGTGGGAGATTAGCACCAGTGTGGGAACCACAGAGAATCATCTTCAGCAACTCCCTCCTCTTATCATTTCATTCAATCCCATCCAATTCCTGCCACTTCTACTTGTAGACTGTCTCTTGAATCTGTCCTCTTTTCTCCACCTCCAAGATCACCTACCATCACTGCTTTCCTGGTGACTGCAGTAGCCTCCAAACTGATCTCTTTATATCTGTTCTTTCTCCAACTCAGTCATTTTCCAAATAGTAATTTGAGTTATCAAGTTTTAAGGGCAAATCTAATCACATTAGTTTTCTGGTTAGAACTCAATAGTTTCAGAATGCACCTAGAATGTAATTCAATATTCTTAAGGGACCTACAAGACTCAAATGACTTGGCCCCTGCCTGACTCTCTTGAACCACCTGTGCCACCCTTTCCCTACTCACTTTGTTCCAGTGACACTGGTTTTGTTTCTGTATCAAAAGTGCCAAACTTTTTCCACCTAAGGGCCTTTTCCTGGTAGCTTTCTTTCTTTCCCTTCATGTAGCTGTTATTCATTGTTCAATATTTGGCTTAAAACCCTCCAGAAAGGCCTTTTCTGATCACCACAGTATAAATACACATCCTGTTTCATTCCTTTTCCTTTACAGTAACTACTATAAATTTGTAGAACTTGTTTTTCTACTTTTCTTTTCCACTAGCTTGTAAATCTCATAAAGGCAAGAACTATGTCTGTTTGCTTTACCACAATTCCTAGCACCTAGCACAAAGACTCATCTGTTGAATGAATGGTTATTCATTTGGAATTTTAGTTGCCCAAATCCTGGTCCCTCTACTAATTATGTAAATTTGAGCAAGTTACTTACCCTTTCTTTGCCTTAATTTGCTTACCTGTAAAATGAGGATGATAGTACCTACTTCAAAGAGCCATTATGAAAAATTAAAGGAGAGAGTTCAGGGCAAAATATTTGCATAGTGCTCAGTAATTTTATGCAAAAACAACACATACTATGAGAAGCTATAATTTCAGATTGAAGAGTGAGAGAAATGGCATATAAAGTTAAAAAGGGGGGTTTGATGGTTCTTTCATGTCCTACTCCATTTGTACTGCCATAACAAAAAATACCATAGACCAGATTACTTAAATAATGAACATTTATTTCTCCCAGTTCTGAAGACTGGGGAGTCCAATATCAAGGTCTTGGTTTTATGGTTCATGCATGGCCATTTTCTCACTGCATCCTCACATGGTGGACAGGGTGAGAGAATTCTCTGGGGTCTTTTTTATGAGGGCACTGCTCCCATCATGAGGATTCCACCCAAATGACCTAATCACCTCCCAAAGGCCCCACCTCCTAACATCACCTTGGAGGTTAGGATT
The DNA here is from genome assembly GCA_004027475.1 of Anoura caudifer. Lineage (NCBI taxonomy): Eukaryota > Metazoa > Chordata > Mammalia > Chiroptera > Phyllostomidae > Anoura > Anoura caudifer. Next base: position 41,996 of record PVKU01000986.1, read on the forward strand.
TCAACATGAATTGGGGGCAGGAGGACACAAACAATCAGTCCATAGCACTACATAAAGTTACACCTACTACTCACCTCTCAGTTAAGCTATTCATGGAGTTCTACTCCCCTTGGCAGTGATTGATTTTGGAGTGAGCATAGTTCTTGTCAATGAGATGGGGAGTGAGCTCCAATTGGGGTTGTACTGGAGCATGGGAAAATGTTTTCCCTTTTAAGGAGGAGCGCAGGAAGAAATAGTCTCTCTGGATGCTGGCTGTGGCATCTGTAACTGCTGCCATCATTACATGACTCCACAGGGAATCAGCCTTCAAAAGCAGCTACTGTGGAGCAGAGAGATGGATGGAAGAGGAGTCTTGGATGGCATCATTGAACTCCTGTTGAACCATGCTGGAGGCCCACCCTTTTCTCCTTTGGGTTTCTATTTCCCTGACATCTAGGTCTGAGTCAGGGTATAATGTTACATGTAGCCCAAAGCATCCCAACCAGGACCCAGTAGCCAGTTCTTCATCAGAGACTGTACGGGCTGAGAGCCATAGTACCTCTCACCACTCTTCCAATTTTGAGATAACATAATGACATTTAGTCATTTATAAGACAAAAATTACTCAAAGGGGTGAGGAGAAGGGAGCTAAAAACCGCTTTGGCCAGTGAAACAGAACTCCACATTTGAGTGTTTGTGAGTGGGTGGAGTGATGTAAACGTGCCACTCCTAGCTACAGGACTGTGCCACAATGGCTCCAGTGAATAGATGCTTGTTTCCACAACATTATTCTTCCACGGCCTTGCCAGATGGAAAACATCATGTGTTTTTCCTCTAGAGATAAGGGATCAATTCATTTCCCAAGTGTATCAAGAGAACATTCATTGTTTTGGCTCTCTTTGGCCCTGTTCTGGATGACTTTTTACTACTTAGCCTAGAATTCAGAGGTCTAAGGAGATCCTAAAATGGAAGTAGGCTTCTCCAGCGCATGTGAAAGGCACCAGGCACAAGTCTGATGAGCTCATCAGGCCAGAGGGTGCCGACCTCAGGGTGGACCTGAAGATGTTTTTGTCCAGCAGGCATGCACCGTGCAGTTTCCTGCTCTGTGCCTAGGCGTGTTTCAGGTTTGGGCCACATTGGAGAGAAGCTTAGTGGCATTGCCTTTTAAGTCAAGTTAGGTTCTAAAGTTAACACCTAAGACAAAGTTGCATGTGGTCAAGTACTCTTGAAAGTGCCTTAAATAATTGATGTAGAACAAGGCACATGGTTTGCTGTATACAACCCTGCATATGTATCTGTATGTGTCTGTATAAATGTATAATGTATTTGGTAATCCATAGTAGTACATAATAAAGAAGACAGTAATGTATGAAAAATACATTATCTTTGTTAGAATAATACTCACCAAGGCAAGATCCTTATACCATGAAAGGCTAGAAGGAACTGAAAATGTAAAGGGAAAAGCCATTTCATATCTCCATCTCCTGCTTACCCTGCTATTCTTTTTTAAATAGAGCCCATACAGTTAACTGTAAGAGTACAGTGCCTCTTTGTTTTTTTAAATATAGAAACCTAGAAGAAAGTCCAGAGAGTTTGTTCAAAGTCACATTAATGGTTAATGGTGGTAGGAAAACTCCACAGCCCCACTCTGTCACTGGCATAGATTCGCATATTCAACACTAGGAGGCTGAGTGTGTTTGTGTGAGATATTCACACATCTGTCCAGGTGTCCCAGTGCTAAAAAGCCATGATGCTCTTGCAGAACATCATGGACAAGTCTATATGCGAATCTTGAAATGATTAAATCAATAATCTGCTGCCAAATCACACCTGAAATGCACAGGCAATTGCCAAAGGCTTAAGAAAAAAGTCCTTCCTTAAATTTTTTCTTTCTTTCTTTCTTTCTTTCTTTCTTTCTTTCTTTCTTTCTTTCTTTCTTTCTTTCTTTCTTTCTTTCCTTCCTTCCTTCCTTCCTTCCTTCCTTCCTTCCTTCCTTCCTTCCTTCCTTCCTTCCTTCTTTCTTTCTTTCTTTCTTTCTTTCTTTCTTTCTTTCTTTCTTTCTTTCTTTCTTTCTTTCTTAAATTTTATCTGCTTGTTTCACAGGGATGTTGAAAGAAAGTTTTTGCAAATGTCCTCTGTGAATTTCAAATATGGTGATTTTATATTGTTTTTAGAGGCAGGGAGATCCCATTTCATAAACCCTACTTCGTGGAATTGTCAAAGTGAACAGTAAAGAGTTATGAATGTAAGTGTTGCATGTGGCCCCTGAAAACCTGGAGATTGCCTGGGTTTGGAAAGATGGTGCCTGAGATTCTGAAACAGTGAGAAGCTCAGACATTTGAGGATCAGAGCCAGAAATGTTAGGACCCTTGAAGCTGGCATTACAGGTAGAGGAGGGAAGACTAAATTTGATGGAGAGTCTATTCCCACTAAAGAATTTACCTTGGATGGTACCAATCAAGGTGAAGATTGGGGCTCTACCGGCTAATGCTTTTAATTTCTGGGCACTAACTATTGATCAATGAATTGTATTGAGAAGTTCTAGGTAAGTTGCTTAGACTCTTCCTTCTCCTTATTCCACTGAGATTCTGATAGGACTGGGAGAGAGAAAAAAACTTAGAGTCTGCTGTCCTTCATACAGCTCTGGTATTCAGAACAGAACCATAATTTATATGCAAATTAATACTGTTTTTCAATTTTTGCACGCTTTGCTTTTCTGTCTCCATTTCATTCAAGGATTATTGAGTGGATTTCTCTTAGGCTCCCTCTGTCCTTTTTCCTCACCGGTACTGCCAGGGTATCCCGGCTAGGCTCTCCACACATCTGCTCTTGCCTCCTGAATTCATCTCACTAGCAGCCAGTACGATCTTTTGCAAATACACTATACATTACGTATATCACACACTATCCAGTAGAAACATATTGTGAGCCACATATGTAAATTGAAATGTTATCAGAAGTCACATTAATACAAAGTAAAAAAGCAATACATAAAATACATTTTAATAACACACTTTATATAACTTGTTGGATATCCCAAATATTATTATTGCAACATGTAATTAATATAAGGAAATATTCAAGAGATATTTTACATTCTGTCTTTTTGTACTCAGTCTTTGAAATCCAATGTACGTTTATATTTACAACAGATCTCAGTTAGGATTAACCACATTTCAAGTGCTCAATGGCCCATTTATCCAGTGGCAACCACAGTGGACAGCACAGACCCAGCAGATTAGATCACCTCCTTAATTCCCATTGTAGAATCCGCCCAATCTAGTGTGTATTTAAAAAAAAAAAAACAAAACTATTGAGTACAATCGATATAACATTAGATTAGTTTCAGGTATACATTGTAGTGATTCAATATTTTAAACTGCAAAATATTGAATCACTACGCTATACATTTTGCAAAATAATCACCACAATAAGTCTAGTTACCCTCTGTTACTATGCTTAGTTACATAGATTTTTTTTTTGTTGATGAGAACTTTTAAGACCCACTCTCCTAACTACTTTAAAATATATAACACAGTATAATTAACTGTAGACACCATGCTGAACATCAAATTCCCATGCCTTATTTATTTTATAACTGGAAGTTTGCATTTTTTGCTTCCCTTTATCCATTTTGCCCACCCTCCAGCTCCCATCTCAGGCAACAACCAATCTGTCTCCACATTCATGAGCTTAGATTTGTTTGTTCGTTTGTGTTTTTAGATTCCACATATAAAAGAGATCATATGGTATTTATCTTTTACTGTCTGACTTACTTTGCTTAGCATAATGCCCTCAAGATCCATGCGTGTTGTCACAAATGGCAAGGTTTTAGTCTTCTTTATGGCTGAATAATATTCTACTGGATATAATACATTGTGGGCCCAGTATTTATAGAAGTGAATGGAACTTAGTAGACAGCCAGTAAATATTTGTTGGATGAATGATCTTTTGAAAAAAGCTCCTCAAATCCTGGTATGGATTTGAGGAGCCCTAGCTTTTCATTTGACTATGCCAACACTACATGTATGGATTTAGGCAAATATAACATATTAAGTAAAAACCATAACAAGTAGATACTATCACTGACTGAGCCCTAATTTCATGTCTGGTACTGTGCTAAGTGGTTTATGATCAAACCTTATTTAATCCTCACAGCAGGTACTGTTAGCTTTCATTTATGGATGAGGTTTACTGAATTTCATCATCTATGAAATGAAAAGGTTGAGGCCAAATAATCCCTGAGGTCTCTTTCCCCCTCAAAAATATTTCTCTTTATTTGAAAAGATATCTATGTCTTTCTATTTGAAAAGATCCGTTTATTTATCTATGACTCAAAGGATGAAATTAAAGTCTCAAAGCTCTATAATAAATTTGAACCTCAGTGCTTTCTCCAGATAAACAACCTTTTGCTTCTTTTTATTCTGAAGTACTCACCTCAGTTTGCTGGATCTTGGGTAAATTCTGTGGAAATGAATTATCCCCTCAGTGTACTCCTTCCACTTGCAAATAACTTTTAACAAGAAAACCCAAAGTGTGAGGTTAAAAATCCTTGCATTTTGAAAGAAAATCCATGACCAATTACTTTTTGGGCACCTGAAAAATGTTCAATATTCATTATTGGTTTTCTATTAGTAATGGAATTCGGAGTTGTTGTTACTGAATGTTCTTTGCTTCTAGTCTGTAGTCGTTCTTTAGCAACTTGTCCCAAGAAAATTGGATTAAGGGAAAGCTTTCTGACACTGTGTACCCGCACCTCAACTCACACACTTGAGGGCTAGAAAGGGCCTGAGTGATAATGTGAGGGGACCCTCTCATTTTACAGAGCAGGAGAAGGAATGCTCAGAGAAGGTAAGTTGTTTACTCAACCACACACAGCTAACAAGTGGCAGAGCTGGAAATTTGAACACCAATTTACCTATTGCCAAGGCCCATGACTTTTCTATTTATCACACTTTCTTATTGTGACCTTGAAAGGCAGTTTCCTCCGTGGAATTTTATATGGAGCAGCAGTGCTTTTCTTTCTTACTTTTCTAGCAAAATAAATGTGGAAGAAGGCACTCATGCATGCAATATGCTCTCACGGTGCAGTCAGAGTTTAATGGAAACAAAACAATATTTTTCATGAAAGTAAACAAATAGGACCATGGGACACTCACAAAGCACGACTATAATTTATAATTGGCATAATTATGCAAAAATATAAGCAACAGATTAAATGAATTATAAACATTTCTCTGAGTTTGAAATATGATAATGAAAACAAGACTGAGAATAATAGCTTTGGCTGTTGTGCCAGGTGTTGTACTAATTGTTTTAAGTTTAAATTTTGCAGCAACAACGTATGGTGATCCCTAGATTCAAATCCTGGTTCTGCCACTTGCTAGGTGTTGAAGTTTTCAAATTACTTAAATCATTATTCTTCATTTAGCTCATCCACAAAGTAGGTATAACTATAGCACCTACTTTACACGATTATTTTAAAAATAAACATGTAGAATACTTATTGAAGTATTACCGTTTGCTAGGCTTTGCTCTGAACCCTCAACAAGTGTTAGTCCTCATTATCTCATCTAATCTTCCATGGAACCTCCTAGGAGGTGAGTCCTGCAGACCCAGAGGTGTTTGTTTTGCTCACAGTAACTGGCAAAATTATACACAAGGATATGATTAGAAGCATAGGGAACACAGTAAAAACTCAATAAATATTTGTTCAATGCATAAATCTATGTATGGTTACCCTTTATACCTTTATTTTGCAGTTGAGGAAACTGAGTTTTAGTCTTTTTCTAGGATCACATGGCTAGGCTGTGTGACATGATGACGTATTAAACTGTGTGATAAGGAATCATATCAAAATGTGATTACCTGAGCATGGGACAATAGGGATGGCCCTGAACCTGTTCCAATTAATTTAAATAATTTTATTATTTCCAAATATGACTACTCTTACCATTTCAAGGCATAAGTTATTAGAGGAATGACATGATTCTGATTGGGAGGCATCAGTGCACTGGGATAAACCTGTAGACAACGCAGAGCCACAGGGCATTAGATGTGGGTGATGTGAGCCAAGGCATTTAAGGAAGGTGAGTGTGGCATAAGTGTGCATGGAAAATTGGAGGGCCAGGGGCTGGGTGCTGGGAGGGCTATACAGCAATAGGATGGGTTGCAAAAATAGAAAACCCACCCAGAGTTACCCAAAACCACTGGACAGTTCTGAGGGCCCCCCACCTTTCTCCTCCCTGGGGCTCATTTACTAGGACACAATGAGTAGGGGGAAACCTAATCCAGGCTGACAAATTCCAAGTGGCCTCCAAGTACCCCCCAGTACAGGTAAGAAAGGCTAGATGGTGAATACGCCTGACCCCATTGATATTGATAGGGTCCTTTTCAGGGGAAGAGAAAAATTTGATCTGGGATTTATGTGTGACGGTCACAGGGGATGGTGTGTACTCATTAATAATCCAGAGGGAATTCAGAACCCCAGAGTGTCCACTGCCCACAGCTGGCTGGCTTGGCTGACAGTGGAGTCAGGCTGGTGATACTGACCTCTGGGGTCAGTTAACTCCAAGGCACCTGTTTCTGTTCCTCCTCCCCCAGTTCAGCTCCACCACAGTGAACATGGTGGGAAAGACCTGAGCAGGGAGAGTATGGGAAGAGAGGAAGAGCTAAAGTGGATGGAACATGTGGGACACAGGCCTTGCTTGGCTCAAGGGACCAATCAGTCAGCTTCCGTCTTAGTGGGATCAGTAAAAACAGGGCACACGCAGCACTTCCAGTGAGAACTAAATGCAAGTCTGGAAGGCAGGGCATGAAAAAAGATAGGGGCTACAAGAGGGAAGGGTAAGGTTATCTTTTAACAAGGTTGACAGCAAGGAGGGACTCCTTGCCCATGACTGTCTGCTGTACTTGGAACTGTACACAAAGGGCTGTTACATTTGGAGATGTACACAGGGAATGAAAGAAAAAGGGAAAGATTCCCAAATCAGTGAGGGATCAGCCTGAAGCAGACGTTGTTGTGCAGCAAAAAGAGTAGGCTATAGGGTTAGGAAGACCTGGGTTCAAATCCCAACTCGAGCAGTTTCTGGTCTTGTAATTTTGAACAGGTGAGTTATGTCACTTATTTGGGCCTCGATGGCATCATCTACAAAATAAGAACAACAATGATGGTAATAACAGCCAATGTTTTGGAGCACAATGATATGCCAGAATCATAATGCATTATATCGCATAACATATAAAAGTTACATGTACAGATTCTAATTATGAGGGTTTAAGTCCTACCTCTGTGACTAACTAATTAAGTGAACCTGGAAAAATCAACTTCTCCAAGTTCTAGTCTTCTCTTTGTTGGATGGAGATAGTAAGCAGTACCTGTCTTTCATAGCAAAGACAATAGATATTGGTTGACTGAATGAGAGTGGCTGGGAGGATTCCATATGGTAATATGTACAAAATATTAAGCTTAATGCTTGGAACATAATACTCATGCAAAATTATTGGCTATTATCAGTTGACAGAAATTAAGTGTAATACATGTAAATGAACTATCTCATAGTTACGGCTTTCTAAGTTTTAGTGTTTTCTCCCTTCTTCCTTTTGCATCTCTGTGAATGACTCTTCAAAATCCTCTCTGACCTAGCCTTGATCTCTATTTAAATACAGTTCCAAGTTGGTCAAGGATTTGTAAGTTACAGTAAAACCAATCTGCCCAATAGAACTGAGAAAAAGGGCACAGAGGCTGGTGCAGTGCTCTGGGAGGTAGTGGATTCCTTCCAGAACCTGCAGGCTTCCTTCCTGCTGTGCCATGTTGCGCAGAGCACCTGGACATCTTGCTATGCCAGCTTTTATGGGAAATCCACCCCCGTCCATGGGGATCCTGGTTTCTGGTGTGATGAAGAGCAGGGCTCTAAGTAAACTACTGTCGTGATCCCGTGAAGGGATGGCCCATCCCGTTGAAAGCCAGTAACTTTTTCCCCAGGCAACTGCTGACTCCCGTCTTTACATCTAGTCAATCTACTAGAAATCCTCTTCACTCCTTTCTGCCATATCAGATCCTATGCATCCTTCAAAGTCCCATACTTAACTGTTTTCCTCACAGCTCAGATGCAAAAAATTAAACAACAGAATACAGGCATCCTCTTATGCCTGGGGCCTAGCATCTTGTGTTAAATTAGCAATCTGCAGTATATGAAACAGTTTTACCTACTCTGAATGCCCTGGAACATAGGCTCCCTGGGCCTCTTTTGTTTACTTTCTATCTCTGGCTTCTAGAAGAGGCCCTGGCACGCAGTAGACACTTAACACCTTGCTGAGTGAATGACTGTGTTATGTGATTCTCATTGCAACTCAGTGACTTTGTTGTTATTCTGATTATCCACATCTACAGCAAGGGAAAAGAGGCTCAGAAGCATAAATAGTCCAAGGCAGGGAGCTGATGGGCTGCAGAGCTGAGACACAGAACTTAGTCTTATCCTCGAAGTCCATCCTCTTTAGAATAAATCATCTTTCAGTCCATCTTTGTATCTCCAACTATGTTTGAAGTTCCTTTGAAGCTGTCTGTCTGAGAAACTTCTCGTGGAGACAGATACTTGCTCCAAAAGTTCTTTCTTGACTACTGGATCTAGCTCATTTTCAGGCTCCAAGCCTGCCTTGACTTCTGATATCTGCTTGGCCCTTAGTTTACCTTATGGAAACCTGCTGAGCTCGGCTCCTAGCTTCCAGTTCCAGCACATTCTCTTACTAATGCCTGGCTATGCTAGATTACCAACTCTCTGAACAACCACACACCCAGTACGACAGTCTCATTTCTTCCTAAAGCCTTTTATATTCAGCCTACTGGACGATACATATTTATATATATTTTATGTGTTTGCACTTTCACAGTCATTGTCCAAAATTGCATTAAGGAAGGATTTTACTTCCTGCTTTATGTATTTGTGACTTTTGTAAAAAAGAATCCTTTTGCATAACTCAGCAAAAACAAAGATATTTACATTAAAATTGAGAAAATAATTTTTGTCATTAGCTCAGCAAGACATACTGGAAATGCTCCAGCAGAAAACCAAGACATATAACCTTAGTCTTAAATCATCCTACCTCATTCACTTGTAACTTGGTCTGCTCCTTGCTTTGCTCACTCAGTGGTCCCTTCAAGTTACTTAACTCTAGTTCTCTGTTCCCAGCTTACTTTTTTTCACTGTCCTTTATTTAGCCATACCTCCCTGAGACCCTACAGCTTCCTTTTTGGTGGAAGAGACAATGATGTGTGAAGGCAAACTTCATCAAGGGCGGACAGCCCCAAAGGAAGGATGGTTGAAATATAACACTTCCTTCTCTGCCTTCATAGTAGTAATTCATGCTCTTGCCACACAGTCAGGCACAAGGTTACGTGATCAATGGTTTTACTCATTGGTTCTTGTTATTTCCTTATTTTTTCTGACTATATTTTAAATTCCTCTAAAGCAGGTATCTTAAATAATAGTTCTCTGCATCCCACCCAGAAGAAGCTAACTATATTGACTATGCTCTGGATCCAGATTTTCTCCCCAGTGAAGGGTGTTTTCCCACAGTAATCTGTAAAAGAGATTTCCGAGGACTTTCACTGGTGATAATATCTCTCGCGGTTTTCTCTGATAAGTGATTAAGCTCAAACTATCTATTTTGGCTTGCAAAGGTCTTCATAATTGAGGACCAAACCGTGTCAATAGGCTTATTTTGCATCCTGCTTCCTTCTCCCACACACTCAGCCTGGTTTCCAGTAATAATTAATTTCCACACCATTCCACAAACACATCATTGCCATCATTAATCATCATTAATGCTTTTATATTCTGATGCTTTTGCCCAGGGTGGGTAGGATGCCCTTCCTCCCTTTGCCCAATCTGATAAGCCCTTCTAAAACACATTTCAGAGGACTTTTCTTCAAACCAAACAAACAAAAAAACTTCCACAGTTCCTGAGGTGAGCAAGTCTCTCTCTTTCCTAGGCGTTCCCACAAAACTTTAACACTCGTCATCTCACTTGTAGGATTCTGTCTCTTTCACCTTCTCAAGATAAGACTGGAGTCTTATCTTTTTGTGTGCGTGGATCTCTAGCCGCACCTTTTATATTATCTGACAGAGCCGGCACTCAATAATGTGTGTTGAATGAATGCATGAGCAAAAAGACAGAAATGTTCTCCAGGTAGTTCCATGATGGATGTAAATGCAGAGTGATAGTGAACAATGAAAGAAAGGAGGTGGGGTGTGTGTGGGGGGGGGTCATTTTACTGGAAGTCAAAGGGATTAGCTCTTGCAACACGAAGTGCAGCTGACCGCTCCCAGAAGGGAGACATCCAAATGTAAGATGCAGAACATTAAATATTGAAAGCAAAAGTTAAATATTAAATTTTAATATGAAACATTAATGCCAATAAACAAAGCCAGCCAGGGGGTACAAAATTAGGACCAGGATGTAGCCAAAAAGGAAAGAGTCACGGCTCAGGCTGAAAGCTGACCGTGGCCTGGACTTTCCCAGCAGGGCTCATTGGTAACAGTCACACCCATCAAATTTCCCCGGGAGAAGCAGCGGAGAGGGAAAGAAAAACCTTTTATAACCCACAGCCATAAAACCCAAGTCTTTCCTACAAAACAATGCACAGTAAAGTGTTTTAGGACCGCCAAGGCTTCAGAACTCATGGTACACTGGAACAAAAATAGAGGCAGCAGAGAGGAAAATATGAGGTTGCTGAACCCTTGGGGCAGGAATCCTATCTTTGCTTGAACTGTGTGTGACTGGGCTTGTGTGCAGCCAACTTGGGCAGAAAGAAATAACAAGAGTAGTAAGAGAAGCAACAATAATGGGCTTCCTCCTATTGGTGCCAATGGGTGTTTTGCTTGAAGGAGAAACAATCCAAGAGCTGAAAATTGAAACTAGTGCTCAAAATTTTAACTTAATAGAATCCCAAAGCTGATCCCGCCTGGGGCTTCAGGAGCCCTTGTGTCTACTGAACCTCTTCAGAGTCAAGGGCTTCAGTCTAAACCTGAAAAACCTCATAAACTATGGGTTTTTCATCATAAAGCTAATGGAGTCAGTTGGTTAACACTCAGTAATCAGGTTAAGGTGCTGAGTTAGATGTCAAAAGGATCTGGATAACTCATTCCTATACCTATATTCAAATCTTTTTTTTTTGTATCCTTAGTTTATGAAAAGCTCTTATTCTAAACATGAAGGCCGGGGCCACAGGGCCAGCTTTGGTTCTTGTGGGGGCAACTGGAGGGAGGTATTTAGGAATCGAAAGCCGTGACCATTGAAAGGAAATAACTACATTGGCTTCAGGGTCAGGATGACACAGAAGACTGTTTGTCTTGCTTTAAGCCTCAGAGTTGAGGGAAGAAGTGGAGACTTCTGAGAGCAAGACCCCCCATCCTAGTAGAGGTTTCACATAACCAGTCCGCAGGTTACAGGAAATTTAAGAGGTCACTGAATGTAAAGCCCCTATTCCTGGCCATGCTTGCACCTAATCCGGGAAAGACACAAAAGGTGCAGCGTGTCCAGACAGGGGATGTGCTCCAGCAATCCTCCCATTCCCCAGAACTCTTCCCGTTTCCAGGGGAAATATGGATGTGATGATAAAGGAATGAAGGTAATTTAGCTGGAAGGATAATCTTCACAAGAAATTAGTGAGCATAAGGGGGGAAATGAGCATGGATTGGTGGTTTAATTTTAACCATATGGAAGGATTAACTGATCGGTGCTATCAGGTGACCATATCAAGTGAAAGTCAATCAGGAGACAGCTTGGGGGGAAAATTAGGTTTTCTTAAAGGAAACAAGGTATAAAAATGAAAGCTGGAGCCAAGAAACACATAGTCTATATTATGTGATATTTTCTTTCCTTAAGGTCTCTTTCTTTCTTATGATATATTTTGGTTCCTTTCCCTTCTTTCAAATCTACTTGAGAACTTTTATCTGGCCTTGTATCTCTTTCTCTCCACTTTTGTTTATCCCATACAATAGTCACATGATGCTGAAAGAGGTTAGCCCTAGAGGTCCGGTCGGCCTGCTGAGTTTCAGAAAAGAATGGGGAATTTTAATGTGAGTTGTGCTATTCTTGGTGTTTACAACCTCATCTATGTCTACAGCTGGGGTGAATATAATCAGTTCCTCTGGTAAAATATTGCCTCATGCAAATAAATATTGAGCATGTTTTATGGGAAAAAATAGAAGTTATAGTTTATATGCTATCAGCAACACTGAATTATTCTTAATGCCTCACAAAATGCAGAGAAAAGATTAATGAGCTAGACAGTCAGGAATACTGACTCACTGGGTGACTCTGAGGTGACTTACTCAACAGTACCGGGCTTCAGTTTTCACAGCTGAAATATGACAGGATTAGACCAATAAGTGGTTCTCAGGCTGCTACCCAAGGATCCCTAATGGTTCATGGAGAGGTGATGCAGGGTCTGCCATAAAGTGAAAGGGAACTGCAACAACATGAGCGACTTCAACCAGAGCTGCTCCGTTTCCATCAACTTACTTGTATGTTGGACTTTTGCATCGCAGTTTAAGTTTAAAATGGATTCATGCTTAAAAAATTGAAAACTCATTGGGCTGTAATATATGATCACTCAACACCACTGCCTTCTTCTATCTTTTTGTTTCTTACGTATATTTAGAATCCCTATTCCTGAGTACAAAGAAATGATAGTAGTGATGTAGAGGAACTCCTTCTTTTGACATATGAGGAAACTGAGGCCCAGAGGCAGACATGACAAGTTGGTAAATGAGCAGGTTTAGTCTTTCCACTATCCCAGACCTATTGCTTCCTGCACTAGATCAGGGATGGTGAAAACTGCTGTATTAATCTGCTTGGCCTGCTATACAACAGACACCACAGACTGGTGGCTTAACCAACAGAACTTCATGTCCTCACGGTTCTGGAAGCTAGAATTTCAAAATCAAGGTGCCAAAAGGGTTGGTTTCACTCTGAGCTTCCTTCCTTGGCTTGTCGATGGCCATCTTCTGCCTATTTCTTCTCATGATCTCCCTTTGTGCATGTCTGTATCCTCACCGCTTCTTCTAAAAAGGACCTGAGCCAATTGGATTAGGGCCCACTCGTAAGACCTCACTTAACCTTAATTACCTCTTTAAAGACTATCTCCATGTGCAATCACTCAGGTACTGACGACTTCAGCATATGCACTTTGAGAGCAAATAATTCAGCTCATAACACTTGGTGATTTTCGAAAATCACCCAGAAAGTTTTTTTTCTTTTCTTTTTTTTTAAAAATTCTTCTAATGCTTTTGAAAAAGTAAGATAGGCACTTATTCAAAATATGCCAGGAATTCAGAATTGTCCACAGTGAATAATCACTTCAGCCCTCCAGTTTCCTTTCCCAGGAATAGCTACTGTTACTTTTTCTTGTGCGTCTTTCTAGAAATCGGTGATGTATATTCAAACCTGTAGAACATACAGGGTCCTGCAGAAGTAACGCCTGCTGGACTGTGGTTGGTAGGGTAATAATATGAGTATAATGATTTATTGTTTCAATTTCAACATTTCACCTAAAATGTCATATGGTGTGCTTGAGTGTGATAGTGTTATGTTGCAGAATTTATGATTTTGTAATAAAAGAGTTCATAATAAAAAAAAGGGGGTGTTATTTGTGCCGGACCCTGTATATGTCTCCCCAACATATTGATGAGATTTAAAACAAACAAAAACTCTCCTCTGGCTCAATCCCAGACTAATTAAATTAGAATCTTGGAGCCTGGAGCCTCCTCCCCAACCCTACCCCGCAGGTGTCTCCAGTGCTAGGGTAGATTTGGGAAGCTCTTCTAGGGCCTTGTTGCTCAGACAGTGGTCCGAGGCCCAGCGCATCAGCATCCCCTAGGAAGTTGTTAGAAATGGAGACTCTCAGGCCCCATTTCAGAGCTACTGACCCGAATCTACACTTTAGTAAGTTCCTCTCTTAGATAATTCACATGTAGGCAAAGTCTGAGGAACTAGGTGACTTTAGTTTTATCCTGGAATTTCTGCAGCACATAGTAATCAGGGCATGGTCGCACTGAGCAGGCCCAGTGGGAGCAGAGGAGAATGGGCTGATGCCTGCAAGGGCAGAAGACAGACTCCCGTGCTGGCCTGTCACTTGGCACAACAAGTCCTCTGACAACACATCCTGCAAGAGTAAGAAGAAGGGACAACCTCAAGAGCTGCCTTGTCATGTCTTTTCCCTGTAAATGCTCAGTGCCCACTGTGGTTCTGCAATCTTCTGCTTGAGATGCAATGTACCCACCAAGAGCGGGAGAATGACACTGGTAAACTACTGTGAACATGCTGCAGAACGGGCAGCCTGGCATTCTGGGACCTGGTGCAATAAATTGCTGAGGCCATCAGCCGTGGCAAATAACCCAGCTAGGCTGCCTGGCAGGCCCTGGAGGGAGGGAACCAGAGAGGGAGGTGTCAGCCAGTCAATTAGCCACAGAAACAGCATTTTTTCCTCCAGGGTGGATTTTCCTCTTTTCAGCACCACTAACTCAAATGTCAAACAAGTTGTAACTGCCATGGAGAGCAGGCCCTAGTTACAGTATTTGCTTTCTGTAAGAGAGAGAAAACAACCCGCCCAGTTCAGCTTTACCTTTGGAGTTCCAGCACTTGGGCTGGGGCCAAGTGAGCTGCTTGTTAGTAACTTTTCTACTCCTACCAGCTCCTACACATAGTGCTACTAAAGGGAAACACTTCTGAGTCCCCTTCGTGATGGTTGCAAACCCAGAGATGGGGGAGGTGGGGGAGCTATTATACGAAGAGCTGCCCTTGTGGGGCAGCTGTGACTAGACGTCAGCCCCAGTCAAATTAGAACTTATTTCCAGCATCTTGAAACAAACCTAGAAAAGACTTAATGAGGCTTTGGATTCTACCCAATCCTGGAATGAACTGAGGTGCCCTTTGCAATTCTACAATGCCAGGTGTTTGCCTCAAAGAGGCATTTATGGGCACACTGGTTTGGGCAATTCCCTTCGGCAACAGCAATTGAGCCATGCTAACTGACCACCTTGGGGAATGGGAGATGCCAAAAGCTTTTGTGACTCGCCCAAGACCACTTGGCATAGAGACCACTAGGATCACAAGCTTCTGGAAACTGAGTTCCCGGAAGGCAGGCACCCCAGCTTGTGAACTGACTTAAAGTGGTGTTGGGGGTTCTCTGGAGTGAGATGCATGTAGAAACGCTCACTGTTTGGCAGTGGTGACCGTGTCTGGGAGTGGATTCCATCCAAACCTGGAGCCACTACAGCACACTTGGCCCCACCTAAGATCCCAAGACAGGTAGACGTCTCAGTCAGGGAGCAGGCAGCTTTCCAAAGTGGTTTCCATTTACCTGTCCTACTTGGAATGGGGTGAGGGAGGTGGTAGTGGACCTTCAACTTCCACTTGGGGGGACTCTGTAGACCTTAACAAATTTTAATGCTCAGGGGCTAAAAGGCCATGTTAACGAGGCAGCCAGGAACTGGAGGAAATGTGTAATGAGCCACAGTTGCTTCTTTTAAGTAGGTTTGAATGGTGGAAGCTGAATTCTAAGAGAAGAAAGCAGGGCTGGAAACAGAACAGAAAGGTAAACAGTCAAAAGGTGGGCAGAATGTGAACAGAATGTGGAGGGAGACAGAGTAGAAACAGGGCTTAGGGGCTCCTAACTGCTTTTGCCTGGCTGCCAGCTGTTGAGGGTATGAGTATATTACTTAATTTAAAGAAATGAAATAGGGTAAACACAGTCTCGGGCACAAAATGCAGCAGCCATCCACTGTTGCCCTGCCACGAGCTTAGCTAAGCTGTGCACATAAAGCTGGGGTTACACAGGTCCCTCTCCACAGCTCTGGCCATTAATTATGTATCAATAATGTTTTGATTGCATCCTTGGTCAATGGTTTGCCAAACCCAGCTCTAAACAACTCCCCTTACTTCTTGGAGATCAGCAGGGTATTCATAAATTGTGAGCTCCATTGGAAGCTTCTCTCATGGTTTCCTCTCCTTGACAATCAATTAGCAGCTAACACTAATATACAATGCTTACTGTGTTCTAGGTACTGTTCTAAGTGTCACAGAAATATTTACTCATTTAACAATCACAGCCACACTACAAGGTCGACGTAATATTATCCCCGTTTCACAGAGGGGGCAACAGAGGGACAAAGAGATTAAGGAACTTTTCCAAGGCCATCTGTTAGAGAATGGCAGAGAATGGAGAGAAACCCCAACAATCTACCCCTGGAATTGTGCTTTTAACCTCTACACTGAATTGCAAATTGAGCTCATTCTTCTATTATTGCTAAATCCGTGTTATTTTCCTCAGGATCAGCTTGAGGGATTGGCAAGCAACACCTACACAGTAGATGCTTTATGAAAATCCTTCACATATTTGGAGGAAGTCTTTGAGCTAAGCCGAGGTCTTCTCTGCCAGGGCCTAGGTGGAGCTCATCCATAGGCTTTGGGAGGTAATTTATCCAAGAAGCTTGAAAGCAGAGATCTTTAGTACATCTACAGCCAAATGAGGGATATGTGGCAAATGCTTCCAGGCAGTGTAATACATAACAAGAATATGGCTGGGGACCTTGTGGTCCTGTCTACACCTAGAGCCATAGACAAAGAAGTACAGCCCAAAGCCAACGATCATTTTAATGCATTTTGATCTTTAGTTGTTTCTTTCAAAAATGAATTAAACAGAATCCATTTCACAACTCACACAGATTTTTTAAAATCATCTTTTCTCTCTTCCTTAATGTATTCATACCCCCAAACTGTGCCAGAACCTCTCGATTTCTCAGTTTACACTTTTCGCTCTCGCCTCCAAAACTCTCCTGACACCCATGCCATCCTCCCCCCAGAAGCGGCATCTGGAGTGACTCTTCCATGAGCACCATGGGACTTGGCAGCTCTGGGTCCTCTGGTCTTTGCTCACACCCCAAGGAAGACACAGAGTCTTTCAGGAAGCTGAATTTTTTTCTTGTTTTCACTATTTCTTAATGAGGAATTCTCCCAGAGAATTTCTGAAAAACAAAAATTCTCACAAGTCACATGAGTAAATACCATTTTTGAGGGCCCCCAACAAGCCAATCCCTGTGCTAAGTCCTTCAAGTTTGCTGTTTTCTTTTACAATATCTTCACAACAGCCCTTGTAGGAATGTATTACTGCCATATCAATTTTATAGATGAGGAATTTTAGGCTCACAGAGATGAAATAACTTGCCTAAGATCATAAAGCTAATAAGCAGCAACATCAGACCCAAGCAAATTCTTGTGTTTCTTAAGGAGGATCTGTGAAACCTGATGATCAGAATGAACTGCTTGATACAAAGGCAGGTTCTTTGTCCCAGCGTAGACCAAGTTATTATGGGAAGTGCTGCTTAGGAATCTTAATAAATATGAAAATATGGACCTGTCACCTTCTTGCCTTATTGGCTGCAGCATTCTCCTCCCCCACACCTCCCCCACCCCCCAGCCAGGTTTTCTGTCTGATTTATGACATGCCAGGCATTGAACTAGCCTTATCCTACAGACGCAGCCCCAGACTTTACTGTCCTCCCCTGACCTCACATGACAAGGGCTAGCAGCAGGTGCTCACTTCCTGCTGGACCCAGATTGATATTTGCTGTTTACAAAACACTCTCTCTCCTTCCTAAACCCTCTGAGGTCTGCGACCAGTGTGTCCAGTCTATTCAATATCAGAAAACAAACAAGGCTTCCTGTGGGAAGGAGCCAGGGAGGCGGGGATTCCAGCTGCCTGTGGCTACTGAAGGGAAGAATCCAGACCCCAGTCCAGCTCTGTGGAGCAGATGACATCTGGCATTGTCGAGAGAGCTACGGCTGGGAGCGAGCCACCCAGGTTCTGGCCCCTTGCTCTGTTGCTGTTTCCCTACAAGTCACTGGCCTCTCTGAGTTCCATCTGTATGATAAATGGTTAAACAACAACAGCTTTGAGCATCCTGACCCTCCTCCAAGAACCTGCAATTCTAGAAAAACAGGAATGTGGGCCATCTGGGAGGTGTCCCAGAGGAGCCCTGATTGGTAGTGGGGCACCTTTTTTCTCGGGACTCCAGCTCATCCTTTTCATTGTCAGTCTCATCTCTGATCTTGAACTGCAGCACAATTCTGCTGAAGCAAGACTGAGGCCTGACATGGTCCATTGTGAGGAATTAACTTACATGCATGTTAAAGAACATTTTGGAAGCGCCTCCTTGTTTTCCAGGCCCCGAGCTAGGTGCTGGTGATAAAGCAGAAAAGACACTTGTATTCGTTGTATGCCTGGCACTGAATGTTTCACATGCATGGCCTCATTCAAGCCCTCCAAACATCCTACAAATTAGGTATTAACTAATTTGGGGATAATTATTATCCCACATCGTTAGAAGCTACCACTCGGAGATGGTGGCCTAGAGTTTAGATCCAGGCAGTTTGGCCTCTTGTTCTTCAGCAACATACTAAATAGTTGACTCATGTCCAATGCATCAGCAGTCAGGAGGGCTGTGTTTTCCAGGGTCCAGCTGGGCACCTGGTATCCCTGCCTCACTTACCCACATCAACTCTTGCCCCATTGCTGTCACCTCCACCTCACCTGTAGGCTGAACCCTTTTCTAGACCTACAGACCACAGTCCAGACCCTCACCCTCTCTCTCTGGATAAGGGCCACAGCCCACTCACCAGTGTCCTGGGACCCACAATGCTCCATCCAGTGCTTTACTGTCTGACTCATTTTCCACCAGTGCCATGGCAAACAGATCAGAACAGGACCAGCCCACCATCACCTCTGTGGCTCTGAGCTCATGTTACACCAAATGCAAACCTGACATTCCAGATCCACCACACCCTGGACCCTGAGTACCCATGTCACTCCTAACCCACTTCTTGAAAAGAGAGAGATTCTATGGAGCTTGACATGTCTAATACAATTTGGGTCTCACAATAATCCTGCTATAGTCCTTATTTTGTAGAAGTGGCAATAGAGGCGAGACTTTCCCAAGATGAGGCAGCTGAATCCCAAGCCCTATACTGACATTTTCCTAACTTTGAGTGTTTGCTGGATACTTTTGTGATTTTTATTTTTTTATCCTCATACATTCACCTTATAAGTTAGTATTTTTCTTTTAAATGCCCTCTCGCTTTTACTTTTATACATCTTGTCTCCTCTTAAACCAAAAATCCAAAATAATTGTAGTTTTTATGTGCTATTTACTTTTAAAGTATATGTTCAAATAATGTTTTACTCATTTATCTACATACCCCTGCTGCCCTTGCTTTTCCTCACTGTTCTCTACAAGTATGATTCTAATGACAGGGACCATGACCGGCAGCCTGGGGGATTAGAAAGACCTTGGACCAGGCAAAGGAAAAGCTGACTTCCAAGCCTTACAGGGCAGCTACAAAGCTGTTTGACTTTGGGAAAGAATCTTCAGCCACCAATAAAAATTGAGGTCAGTGGGCAAAAGCAATGTCTAGGGTCTCCTTCATTTCTGCCTCCCTGAGCCTTCTGTCTCTTCAGAGCATGCAGTGAGCAACCAGGCATCTGGAAAAGTGGCCCCGTTTTCCAGCACTGCTGTGCAGATTTGGTGTGTCATGTACACCAAGGACCCGATGCAAAGCCTGGCACAGTGTGAGTGTGGGGCAAATACCAGCCATCTCTCCGAGCCGGGTTGCTACATCTGGGAGAGGACCTGGGCTGCCAAGGTCAGGACGTGGTAGAAAAGCCAGAGTAATTTTTTCCGCCTTTTCTACGCCTCTGTCCTAACCCTGCCTCCACCTGCCATGAACAGGGAGGGAGAAGAAACCAGAGAGGAGAGACCGGTGCAGCTGGAGCTGGGGAGGGCTGTAAAATAATCGGAGGGCAGCCGGCAGGTATCGCTTTGCAATGATTGCTCTGGGAGGTTATGTCAAAGTGAGAGACTGAGTAGCAATCATGAAACATTAGCACGTTGACACACGTGGTCCCAGCAGGGCAGGGCTCTCTGGTTACAAGAGGGTATGACCTCTGCCCTGGACCCTCAAAGCTGAGCAACCCAGGACTCTCCCACTGCCACGTCTGGGGGCCAAACTATGTGGGGAGGCCCCACTGACCTGGAGGAACTCTAAACCTCTTGCTTACCTATGACCTGTGGCCCCAGAGAGACTTCTGGTGGACCTCCCTGCTAGAGAGATATCAGTGCTCCTGTCAAATGCTGGGAGGGTGGTCTGTGGGGGTAAAAGTCGCTGAAGGCCTGATTGCAGACTGAGTCCCCTCTTCCTGGGCTTATGGCCAAGCTGCCTGGAGTCCCACCTCCAAAGGCTGTGTGACTTTGTAAAGTCACTTAGTCTCTCTGAGTCTCAATTTCTTTGTCCATAAATGAGGATAGAGATACCACATTGTCCAAGTTAACATGAGGGTTAAATCAATATTATATGTAAGACCCAAGACAAAATTTCTAGATAAGGGCAGGGCAGAGTGAATAGTACGAGCAATAGAGGTAGTGTTTGGTTTTCCCCTCTGTAAATATAGCTGGGCCAGGGTCTCAGGTTGGGTGTTGATGCCTGCAGCTTTTGGGGAGGGTATGAGAACAGCTTCTCAGAATGACCTGCTTAATAAGGTCTGTGTTTGCAGATGGGAGGCCCTGCCCTCTTGCATCTATATATAATGTCAAAAAGGATGATAATCACAGGTTAGGGACTTGTGTGTGCTCCCTTAGGCAGACCTATGGAAGATGTGGGGGTTTTGGGAGCATAGGTAGGTTGCCCCAATATCCTACCAATTTCAGTTCCATTAGTGCATCAGTGCTCACATGTTTCCTAGCTAAGGCCCAGCCTTTACACAACTTTTTCTCCATGAAGCTCCCATGATGACCTCCGGTAATCCTCATGGTACTCATGATCTTGTGCACCTCCTCCCACCGTGAAACAGAGATGATCTGTGTGGCCAATAAATTATTGCAGAGGTATAGATGTGACTTGCAAGGCTAGGTCATAAACACTATTGTGGTTTCCCCCTTGGTCTCTCTGACTGCTTGTTCCGGGGAAGTCAGCCGCCATATTGTAAGGACACACAAGCAGCCTATGGAGTGGCCTACATGGGGAGGAGCTAGGCTTCTGCTAATGGCCAGCAGTAAGATGCCAGCTATGGGAGCGAGCCATCTTCCAAGGTAGCTCACTCCCATAGCCGGAGGATTCCCACCTTGGAGGATTCTCAATCCTCTAGCCCCAGGCAAGCCTTCAGATCACAGCAGCCCACATCTTAGCTGCAACTTCATAACAGCCATTGAGCCAGAACTGTCCTCCCAAGCTACTCTTGAAAAACTGAGATAATAAATATTTATTGTAGTTTTAAACTACTGAATATGGGGATAATTTGTTACATAGCAAGAGATAACTAATGTACGGCATCTTTAGAGAACTCTGCACATGTGCTCCCACGTTGGTAGAAAGCCCTTGATATTGAGGGGCTGCATGTCAAAAATCCAATTCTTTGGAAACACTGAATCCCGTGTTCCCAAACCCTGGCTCACAGATCTGTATCAGAATCTCACGGGGGACTTGTGAGAATATATATACCTGGGTCCCACCCAGGGAAATTTGGATTCATGAGGTCTGAAGCCCACAAATCTATATTTTACCTATTTCTATAAGTTCCCCAGTAGTTTTTGATGAACACACAGTTAAGGTCTAGACCAGTATCCTCATATTATAGATTAGGCAGTGCTGAGTTGGAAGTGGTCCATCAAAGCTACAAAGTAAGGTGGGGACAGAGGAAAGACTAGAACTCAGGGGTCCTAGAATTAAATTTAAGACTCTTGCCCCAAATTCACAGATTTATCAGAGGCACTCAGATGTCAAAGTTGGGAGGGTGGCTAGGGAGCAATTCATCTCAGGCGTGGAGACACAGCACCGCCTGTTTCCTGTAAGAATGTGCTGGGTGGGCCAATGCAGGCAGGCAGACGGGCTCCTCTGCCTCTGTGGTTGGGCTCATCACACCCATCTCCACACAAATGCCAGGTAATAGCATTGTAATGGGGCTGGTTTGTTTTTAAGTTGCACTGAACACAGCTTTTGAGTGAACATGGCTGCTGGGTTTAGGATGGACTTCCATCTATCAGTCTCAGCCAAAGGCCACAATAGGAATTAGGATCGCTGCGACCATGTTTACATATGTGTGTGCACATGCTTGTGTGCTCCTGAAATAACAAGCACAGGAGTGCAAAGGTCTATCTGTGAGCCCAAGTACATGGTTGTGTGCCTATGAAATACGGGAGCACACGCATCTGATGGTGTGTGTTTTCTTTGCTACCATCACATCCTGTACTCCAGAAAACACACATGATTTGCAGATGCAGGAAATGTCTTTGATGTCACGCATGCTTCTTGTCCATTCTTGGCACTCTGCATGGTGATATACAAAGCCAAGAGCCCATATTTGATCTGAGCAAGACCTGACATGAAGTCATCAATCTGGTGGTTTTGTAAATATTTTCAGCGCTCTAGTCACAATGGGCACCGAGAGCTCTGAGAAGATCAAAGGCCTCACCTCTTCTTTGGTATTAGTAAGGGGAAGGGATGCAGCCAAGTAGGTGTAAGGGTGTTTGTAGAAACAATATAGAGAGGCGTGTGGGGGAAGGAGGAACACCTACCTAGAGGAGCTGCACCCCCCCACCTCATTCTCATCCCCCCAGCTTAGGGCTTTGACTCCTCTCCTGGGGGCTGTTTCCCAGCTGACATAGGGAGGGTTGATTTTAAGGAGCTCAAAGCAGCATTTGGCAACTTGGCTAAAGTCTCTGATTTTAATGTCCTAGTTCTAACAACTAATTGCTGGTGATTCCAGCCACTGCTCCTCTCTCCTTCTTCCTGAGGCTTTTGATATATATGCCTCTATGAGAGTT
The DNA here is from genome assembly GCA_004027475.1 of Anoura caudifer. Lineage (NCBI taxonomy): Eukaryota > Metazoa > Chordata > Mammalia > Chiroptera > Phyllostomidae > Anoura > Anoura caudifer. The sequence continues at coordinate 64,849 of PVKU01000986.1, forward strand.
ATCTATCATGTTGTATTACAGAAATTTGTTAAAGTGCCTGACTCTCCCGCCTCATAGTCCTGGAATGCTTTGGGGGCAGTAATTTTATCTTGTTTACTGCTGTATCCTCAGCCCCTAGTCTAGTACCTCAAACTGAGGTGATGACCTGTCAGCTGTGGACCTTACAGGGCCCTGCTCCTATAACCAAACCTTTCCTTGAACTCTAGAGCCTTAATTCTGAGACTTCTGTCTTACGGCCTCGTTCTACACTCAAGCTGGAGTCCCTGCTCAGTGACTTGTCTGGGACCCCAGGTTTTCCTTCTGGGCACCAGACAATGCCCTCCCTTATTCCCACCAGTTCCTCCAGAAGTTGAACTTCTGCCCCTGCCTCCTAGCTTATCCCAGATGGAAAGAATGGAGAGCCTACATTGAGCACTATCTAGGGTCTGCAAGTGCCAGGCGCCTAGGGCGATCACTCAGACTGATGCCTGGTGTGAGGCCACCAACCTTAAGTGTCTCAAGTGCCCTATGGAGGGGCAAGATCCTGTTCTGATAAAGGATGATAATAACAATGATTATCATCTGAATTATAAAGCTATTATGTATCTAGTGCCAAGTGTTTTACCTATTTTAACTCTCACAGAGAAGGTTCTTCCATCCTCCACTTTACAGATGAAGAAATTGAGGTTCAAGAGGTTAAGTAGCTTGCTTGAGCTCACACAGCTTTTGAAGTCCAGAGCAATGGAAGCGGCACTGTGGGATTGAGGGGACATAGGCTATGGGTTCAGGAGCACCTGGGAAAGAGCTTGGTTACTAATTTGCTAAATCACCTGCACAATGTATTCTTGGACCCTTATCTTTAGAACAAGGAAACCAGTAGCTACGTCTCTGGGTTATTATGACAACCCAATGAGTTGTGTCTGCAAAGTCCACCACAAAATTTGACACTTAGTAGGGCCTGTTTCTTTCCCTCCTCTACTTCACCTCTTCTAGTTCTACCTTGAGTTCAGGGACACTGACACACTGATGGAAACACGCTGATGTATTTTCTGAACAGAACTGTCAGAGTTAAATACCTTCCTCTTGTCACTTTTTTTTATCTCTTTGTCTCTAATGGGACATAATGAGAAAGCTGGTATTCACCAGTCTTTAAAAAATTTTCCTCATGACAGTAGATTTATGTCCCCCTCCCCTTACTGTTAGATCATTGTGAACGTGACAAGAGAGAACCTTATAAGAGAAGCAATTATCCAAGCAAATGAATTCCACACCAATTCAAAGGCAAAGATCACAATGAGAACAGAGACGTACGTTGTTAGGAAATTAAAGTGGAAATCAAATAGGGATTAAGAGCCCTGAGTCTCAAATATTTAATTGTCATAATTGCCTAATTAAAGTGTTTTTTTAAGCACTCCACCCCCTTGCCCACGAGTGCTAGAAGGGCTCTATTGCCAGGAAGACAATGGCAGCACTTAGACTTATCATAACATGAAGGCTGACCCCTGGTGAACCTTTTTGCTGAAAGAAAAGTTGCACTGCCTCTTCATTCATGCCTTCATTTAGCAACTACAAAGTGAGTGTCTACCACTATACACTGTCTCATAGGCTGCCTGGGGACCCACATCCTGGAGGTAAATGGGTGGGGGCAGCCTTCAGAGGTAAGCTGAGCTGACTTGTGTTACTTGAAAGACTGCTCATAGCTTGCCATACCAAGAGGGAGCCAGGGCCAGTGCATGAAGCTGGGTCATGGCCAGGAGGTAGGTCAGACTGGAGGGACTAGAAGGGGCATAAACTGTGACAAATCACCCAGCAGAGCAAGTTGAAAGAATGGATCTGGTAGTGGACAGTTGGATTTGAGTGTACAAAAGCAGATGTTCCCTAGGATACCTGTTGTTCATTTGGTGTTTGTCTTTCCATGCTAGAGTGAAAGCCTAGACTGAGGGTAAAAATTGTGTACATCTAATTGGCTATATCCCCATTGCCTAGCACATAGTAGGAGAATTAAACATATATCGTTTAAATGAGCTAAATTAAAATTACATTTATTTCATGTGGACCTTGATGTACTTTAGGAGGACAGAAGACTTGGGGGTTGGGGGTTGAAACAAGATGGATTATCTAACAAGCCTGGTGCATAGTAGATGCTCATTAAATATGTGTTGAGTAAGTGAATCCATGAATGAATGAATGAATGAATGACAAGCACTGTTCTGTACACTAGAATAGAAAGATGATTAATGCAGGGTCCTTGCCCTTGAATATCTCCTAGATGAATGAGAGATACAGATTTGTGACCAGTTAATGAGAACCCAACCTGATCTAAGATGAGTCACGCCATTTATCAAGTACAAGAGCTGGCATCTCATTTTTATTAATCCAGGGATTGCTGCCAGGATCATTTTCATGGATCTTGAGACTTTATCTCTTCAACTTGAGTGTAAACTTTTTGGGAGAAGAGACATGTATAATGGCAGATTATCACTCTTTATCTGCAGATGAAGGCATGAATGAAAAGGTAGAGCAACTTTCCTTTAGTGGAAAAGTTTGTCTGGGGTTGTTTTCTTACTATGACATGTGCTGTGACTGTCATCCTGAATAAATCCTCTGTATTGTGTCCAAGTTTGCCTCCTTGCTTAACATGTACTTTTTCTCTGACATTCCAGATATCTCTAAAAATTGGGTTGGAAGGCTCTTGGTAAATCTACTACAAATAGTATGCCAGATACTAAGGAGAGAAGTAAAGAAGCATCTGACTTGATCTCTGCTCTCAAAAGACTTATACTCTGGTTGAGGGGATTAATCCTAGACCCACCAAGAAGATCACATTAGCAGCATCAAGCAGAGAAAATGAGATGCCATGTCTCATGTTTGATAAATGGTAACCTGCCTCCTGCCGTGAGCTTTGGCCTGCTTCACCATTCCCCTTCTTAAGTGCTGTTGCCCTGCTAAATGAGTTGGTAAGGCTGGGAACATTGATTTATTGGAATGGGCCCACATTTCCATCACTCTGGGTAAAAAATAAAAACATGTTGGTACCTAAGACTGTCACAAAGAACCCAGTGGCATAATAGGTGACGAGCCACATGAAATGTGCAGGTAACTGATGATATAAAATGTCAGACACAGGTGGGTTGGGGAATAGCTCACTTGGGAGGTGGTATGTGAACTGTGCCCTGAGGATGGATAGAGTTTTATCCAGGACGAGTGTGAGCACCAAGGGAACAGTGAGGAACTATTCTATGATTTGGCACATGTACCTTAGCTCACTTCATCCTCACCATAGTCTACTGAGCTAAGCACTGCTCATATGCCCTTCTTTTCACTTGAGGACACTGCGCTTCAGTGGGGTGGAGTCTTTTGCCCACAGACGTCCTGTACTAAAGTGGTCAAGCCGGGCACAGGAGCAGGCTGCGTGGCTTTGAAGCCCACTGTCCTAGCGCACAGAGTTCTCTGAGGGGGACCTGGGAATGATAGAATCAAAAAGTAAACTTGAATTCAGTGAAATCAACCAGCCAGAGCATTTATAAAAATAGAATTGGAACCCTTCTCTAATTTTCTAGCCCTTTCATTTGCTTTCATTTGACTGAGTCGCGGAGTTATTTTTGCCTTCACTTTGAAAGTGAAATCTCTGTAGGATGGGGATGCAGTCATGTGACTGACAACTCCAGTTGCATTCAGACTCAGGAGCAGCCAATTCCAAGGTCTAGCTTATGAAAGAAAACAATCTTCTTTGAGGAGAAATTAGGAGAGAGCAATAGAAACACGGGGGAATTGGGAGAAAGGGACCACAGGAAAATGAATACGATAAACGGTACTTTGATTTTCGATGTTTATATCAACCGGACACAGAGAATTTCTGTATATCAGAGTTCTTACACAGCCTGGGGGTGAGTGATCTCTGGCATTGTGTCTTAAAGAGGAGTCAGCTGACAAATCTAAAGACTTGCCCCAAATGCTCCCAAAGAAGGACTCAGAATAGAAATAGAAACAAAGCTCAAAAGGAGCCATGATAGTTTTCAGAGTAGATACAGAGATGCTTAATAATTTACTTCATTGCAGGATCCAACGTAACACTTGAAAGCTTCAATAAATAAGCATAATGGGTTCCCTTTAAAAATGTATTGGTTGGCAACTTATTTACTCATGTATATGCACCTTATGGTATGTGACATGCTGCCCTGCCTCTCTTCGAGGAAGAGTACTCTCTATAGGAGGCTTTAATCAGTGCTGGCAGCTCAGGCCAGAAACCCTTCCCTTTCCATCCTTCATCTCACTCATTCTGCAGTCTTGTAGCTCTATTTTTCTTTCTCTTCTCCGTTTTTAATCTCCTCTCACATGGCCTAATCAGATGCTGTCACCGAAGAGAAATGACTACAATGATATATCTCGTGGCAGTTTCCAAAGCATGGCTACATACCTTTGGGTTCTCGCACTAATTGTATAAAGGAGACCAGACCAGCCTTAGTATCCTCACTTGACAAATGAGGAAACTGATGTCTGGTGAATGCATGCTCTATGGCAGTGCTATAAATTGGTGCACACATTTTGGAAAGTAATTTGAGCACACGTATACAGCAACTTAAATATATGCATAGTTTTTCACACAGTAATACTACTTTGGAGAAACTATCATAGGAGAGAATGCAAGAAAATCTAAAGATCTGCGTGCCCAAGACATTCACAGCAATATTATTTAAGACGACAATAACTGGAAACAACCAACTTGCCCATGTATGGGCAAAGACTAAGGAAATTATGGTAAACCCACTCCATAGATGGTTATGGAGCAAATAAAATGGTCTCTTAGCAAAAGGTTTTTAATACAATGGGAACATGATAACATATCCCATCAAATAAAGAAGATAAGTTATGTATACAATAATAATATGGTCACAACTACATAAAATTACTAAAAGGGAATATTGCAAAGTGTTAGCAATGATAACCTCAGGGTATGAGATAGTGATTCCTTAATAACACTGTATATTACTAATTTTTAGAAATAGCATCTGGAATTATTACAATATATCAGGCACTATTCAAGTGTTTTACATGTATCATTCACTTAATTCTCAAAATACTGTATCAACCGAGTGTATGTGTTCCCCCCAAATGCATATGTTGAAATACTAGACTCCAATGTAATAGTATTAGGAGGTGGAGACTTTAGAAGGTAATTAAGGTCATAGGGTGGAGCCCTCATGAATGGGCCCGGTACTCTTATGAAAAGGCTCCAGAGAAATCTCTTGCCCTCCTTCTGTCATGTGAGGTTACAGTGAGAAGTCAGCCGTCTGCAACCTGCACGATCACTCTCACCAGAGCCCAATTATCCTAATTTTAGACCTCTAGCCTCCAGAATAGTGAGAGGCAAAGTTCTGTTATTTATAAGCCACCTGCTCTGTGGTATATTTGTGATAGCTGCCTGATTGAAGACAATGTCCACATTGTTACAGATGAAGCTGAGGCACTACAGCTGCTCTTGGTCTCAGTGTTAAGTGACAGAGGTGGCCCTCCGAGCCCACACTCACCCACAGTAGTCTACTGGCCTCTCTCTGACGGCTAACAAACACAGAGTGCTTACTAGGTTTCCAGTTCTTACCTAGAGTATCTCATTTAATTCTCCCATTAGCGCAATGAGGAGTACACTATAATTATTCCTGTTTTACAAATAAGGTAGCTGGCATTTAAAGAAATAAGTTACTTGCTCAGAGTCCCTGAGTCAGACAAGTTGTCCTTGCATTTGACCACTATAATCAAGTGGTCCTCATATTTGACCGTTATAATAAACTGCCTGCTTCTTCTTGGTGTTGATTTCTATCCAGTTCTAAACTTTCCGCAATAAAAATAACTTTTATTATGATTTCAATTAGATGTCGCCTAACCCTGTCCATCCTGCTGCCTATTTTTGTAAATAAAGCATTATGGGAACACATGTGCACATTTGTTTCCATACTATCTACGCGGCCTTCACTACGATGGCTGAGACACAGACCATATGGTGCACAAACCCTATCTCACCCTTTATAGAAAAAGTCTGATGGCCTCTGATTTAAATTGCCACTGAGTTTGTAAGGGTAATGAGAGAACAAGAATCATGGTCTTGCAACTATTGATTGCTTGGAAGCAATAGATAGAAAGAGAATTGAGGAAGCGTGCCTCTAAGTACATTTGTATATGTGATACACTCGTGCCCCAAATTGGTAGCTCTCTCTCTCTCTCTTCTCAGACCAGATCAGACTAGCAAAATCTAGAACAAATGGTATGACTTGCACATTGTCTTTGTCGCTGAACCATTCCATGAAAGTCTAGATGGCAGCAGCGAGGGCTGATTCTGGGTCCTTTGTAAACTGCCAACGTTAAAACCACGTTGAAAGACTCGGGTGTGTCCATGGGGATAAAAAACTTGAGAGAAGTGAGAACTGAGAGTATTTTTAAAGAGCATTCCAGTCATTTCAGAAGTTTCCCATTCTAACAGAAATACATTAAATAGAAAAACACACTCTTCAGCCTAGAAGAATCTTCCTGCCAAGGTGGGACGTCAGGGCATTCCAGCTTGGGAGAAGGGTGGAATAATATTTAGCACCCCCTGAAATTGAAGCATGGTATCTAGGGGGCTAAAGTTCAGTTAATACAGCCTCTGGACAGTGAACTAAGCTACAAGTGGCTAAAAAAAGTAGAACCAAGTCAGGTTTTATGCTACATCAATCTCTGCACCTTTGGGTTGGGGGTGTTCTTACAGAAAGATATTTAAGGAATCTGAAGAAGGAGAAGAGGGAGAGTAAGAATATCTTTTAAATACAATTGTATACAATGCTATATTGTCCTCAGGCATTATCTTACAACATCTATTGGTGCTATCTCCAATCTGCAGAGAGGTTCAGAGGGACCAATGGACTTGCTCAAGGTTACACATCTAATAAAAATAATAAGGAAGACTTACTGAGGGTTACATAGTATATTAGTTTAGAGGATGAACTCTGGAGCCACTTGAGAAAATCTCTCAACTTCTTGGTGGCTCATTTTCTTCACCTGTAAAGTGGGGCTAACAATTGCACTCATCTTCTGTAGACCTGAGAAGTAAATGAGTTATTGTATTTTGCTGTATATAATGTGCACATTTCTACCCAAATTTTTGAGGGAAAAATAAGGATGCACATTATACATGGGTAGTACTAATTCCATATCTATATAAATGTTTTTCATTCTTTTATTTATGCTTATGCATTAAAAGTGGAACTCTTGAAAGCAATTAACAATATCTGTATGTTCAGAAATAAATGCTAAAATTCCTGTATAATACAAAAAGCAAGTATCTAAATGTAAATAAATAAAAAATTGAATTAAAAAATTAAAATGAAAGATTTTTCCCCTGAATATCTGGGCCAAATATATGGGTATGCATCATACACATGTAGCAAATATGGGTAATTAATTTGCACAGTGCTTAGAACACCATATAACACATAGTGACTCTAAGTGTTTAAGTTAAAACTACATGCCAGGCAGTGTCCACAGTACTTCATATACATTATTCATGCAATCCTAACAACAACCTTATTAAGATAGGTATTCCCCCATTTTATAAATGAAAAAATAAGGCTCTAAAAAAAAGAACAAGCATTTTTCTCAAGTAGTAGGACCAAGGGTCCAATGCAAATAGCCTAACTCCAGAGCTGACACTTTTAACCATGTCACCACACTGCCTTTACCTGGTGAGCAGTAGATGCCTGTCTCTTTCTCATGTTCATGATCCAGATGCTTTATAACTTGGCACGCTTTTTGGTGCTGCAGCTCTGTTTGAGCATGTGTTCCATCATCGAAGACCCATGTGGCCTCAAGCCTCAGAGTCTGGCTCCCCTCCCAGGCCACCTTCTATCTCTTGTCTGGGTTTACTCTGTGCCTGGACCTGAATCCAGGGGATCTCTTTTTATCAACTCTCAGAAGCTAGGTGTCATTTTTGTATTAACAGAGAGAGACCTTGCTCAGGATAGTTTCCAGCTGGGATTTTTAAAACACCTTTAGCATGCTATGAGAAGGGGCTAGTCCAGGAAGGAAACCAGGGTAGGAGATCATATAGTAAAGCAAAGAAGATATGGCAATTGAAATGTAAAACTAAAGTTCAAAACCTGTGTATTAGTTTGCTCAGGCTGCCATAACAAAGTACCACAGACTGGGGGACTTAAACAACAGAAGTCTATTCCTCGTGGTTCTGGGTTCCAGAAGTCCAAGATCAAGGTTGTCAGGATTGGTCTTTTCTGAGACTTCTCTGCTTGCAGGTGCCTATCTTCTCCCTGTGTTTCCACATGATTTTCCCTCTGTATGTGTCTGTGTCTTAATCATCACTTCATGTTGAAACACCGATCATTTGGGATTAGGACCTATTTGCATGACCTCATTTAGCTTAATTACCTTTTTAATAGGGCCTATCTCAGAATACAATACTGGGGATTAGGACTTCAACGTTTGGACTTTGGGGAGACACAATTCAACTATAACAAGAACACGATACCACTTTTTAGTTGTTGTGACTTTGGGCAAGACATAAAACTGCCCCAGTCTTTATTTTGTCTCTATCTGTAAAATGGGACGAGAATAAGACCTACCTTACAGGATTATTGTATAAGGCAAAGGAGATGCTGAAAGACTATACTAATATTTGGACATGCTTTCTAAGGCTATTAAGCATTTAGAGATGAGGGTAACATACTTGGAATCCCCCTCTAATTTTGGACACTATACTTTAAGAGGAATATTTGCAAATTGAAGCAACCAATTTGAGAGGGACCAGAATAATGAAGGGTCTAGAGTAGAGGCCATGAAAGGAAGAGTTGAGTTAAACCAAGATATTTGACTCAAGAAGAAGAGATGGGAAAGGAGGACGCAGAGAGCCATCTTTAAATTCTTATTTACTGTTATGGTGAAAGGAATGAAATTAGTTTGTTTGGTTTCCAATGATAAAAGTTTATAGGGAGGAAGATTTGGGCCCAATAACAAGATGAGTTTCTCATAGAGCATCCAAAGTTGAGGTACTGCATTTCGTCTCTCAGAAGGTGTAACACTCAGGTGTATTTGAGAGCATTTACTCTGCCAAACACAGTGCTAGGCAACTACACACAGAGTGCAGTAGAGAGGAATAATCCTGCATTGGGTGGGATGTGGGAATGGTTGACTTCTGAGTCTCTTCAGTTTTGAGGTGCTCTATGCCACAAAGTATGTTGCCTATGAGAAAGGGACGCTTACACAAGCAAATTTTAGTTAATGGAGTTATAAGGAAACAGAGATTCTCCTGAAACTTACTGCAAAAGGTATAAACTTCTCATAAAGGACTGGAACTGGAAAGTAAAAAGTTTTCAGGGATAGAAGCAATTTTTCTCTTCCTTATTGGGCAGCATAGCTCTCAAACGGCTCCCTTTAGCCTCCAAATCCAGCTCACCTTCCAGGTTCAGCACACTCAGCTTATTAACTAGCATGTCTGAGATTCTACTCCAAGGAACTCAGCTTGAGTAGGACACCCATCCTTGGTTCAGTGAGCTATGGCAAAGGCAGGCTGTGATGGAGGTGTTAACATAATTCATAATCTATCATTAGATGGGGTCAAATCTTTCAGAATGTGGGGATGGGTAGCTGCCCTGAATCATGCTTGCATCAGAATTTCTAAAACACCTAGATAGAGATATTTTACTTCGCCTTCCCTCAGACAGTCTGATTTCATAGATATTGGGTAGGGTTTGGGAAGCTATATATTTTTTAAGATTATTTATTTATTTATTTTTAGAGAGAGGGGAAGGGAGAGAGAAAGAGAGGAAGAGAAACATCAATGTGTGAGAGAAACATCGATCAATTGCGTCTCGCATGCCCCCAGCCAGGGACCTGGCCTGCAACCCAGGCACATGCAGGAATCGAACTGGCAATCTTTCAGCCCTCGGGACAACACCTGGCCCACTGAGCTACACCAGTCATGGCTGGGAATCTATATTTTTGAATTGCCATCATAGGTGATTCTAACATGAACCATTGTACTATACTACGTTCTGACCTTCGTGCTGCTAACTTCCCCATTTCTCAATCAAAATACATCCTTATCTCATAGTAATGTATTTGTACCTCTCATACAATATATATCAAATTATACTTACTCTGATTTTGCCTTATATCCCCAACTTAATTAATTATGTGGTCCTGGAGGGCACAGATTATTTCTTCTTTATCTTGCCAACTCCTACAGCATTTGCTACAGTGCTTGGCACAGCATCAATTTCCCATAGAATCAATATGGCTCTGAGAACCTACAGAAAGCCATGCTAATAGGATGTTTTCTACCTTCCCAGCCCAGGCAGGGAAACCCACTCATAAAATGCCTAATTGTTCTGTGATTTGACATAGCTGGGTAGTCAGGATAGGATGAGGGTGATTAATTACAAGAGGCACACTGTGCTGCCCCCGAGGCTGGTAGCCTATGTTACACAGTCAATTAGCTACCAGACATAATCATCTAGGTTGTTATTTATTACTGGCTATGTCTGATCAGTGAATCTATGAGACAGAGAACAAGTGAGGGGATCTGCCACTGTGGGCCTCCATGGACATAAGGGGACACCAAGGACCCCTGAACAGGAGCCATTCTCTCCACATCAGGCAGCTAGAGAGGTTCCAGATCCTCTCACCCACAGCTCTGGGTACACAAGATGAGGAGGAGCTCAAAAAATTCAGTTCAAGCAGGGTGTGCAAAGCACCAGAGAGGCTTCAGGAGTAGAAAACAAAGAAAATATTAAGATTCATGCCTGAGAAGCCTACAAGCTGACGGGTGAGAAAGACACATGTGGTAGAGAAAAGAGAGATCACAGGAAAGGCTTTAAGTATCTGGCCTCCGTAGACGGGCTGTAGGGATGAGAAATCAAAAGGCCGCTCTTGAGTGGTGTGGATCATCATTGTTGAAAGGCAAGAGAACATTGGTTTTGAAAAGGGTGATCTAAAAGGCAGACCTGGAAAGGAAAAGGAAGAGAATTGAAGGAAAGAGGGGAAAAAAAAGAAAGCTTAAGCTGTGTAGACACCTCCACTCAGACATTGTATTTGACATTGTGAAAGACAGTGCTACCTAATGGGAAACCCATGGATACTGAGGCCACATTCAACCCGACTTTGAAAATCTTTTTTTTAATGTTTTCTATCTTACTTTTTATTATCACTTTTTGTAAGTATTATAATTGGTTTTTACATTTTAGGGATATTATGTGATAGCATTGTTATTTTTTAAAATTTATTTTAATTGTTGTACAGTTTTCTGTCTTTTACTCCCATCCCAGCCCACCACCCCAGCCCTCCCCACCTCCCTCCCATTTCCACCCCCCCTAGCTTTTATCCATGTGTCTTTCATACTTGTTGCTCTAAACCCTTTCCCCTTTCTCCTGAAATTCCCTCCCCTCTCCCCTGTGGTGACTGTCAGCCTGTTCTCAATTTCAGTGTCTTTGGTTATATTTTGCTTGTTTGTTTCTTTTGTTGATTTGGTTCCTATTAAAGGTGAGATCATATGGTATTTGTCCTTCACTGCCTGGCTTATTTCACTTAGCATAATGCTCTCCAGTTCCATCCACGCTGTCACGAAGGGTAGGAACTCCTTCTTTCTTTCTGCTGCATAGAATTCCATGGTGTAAATATACCATAGTTTTTTGATCCATTCATTTACTGATGGGCACCTAGGTTGCTTCTAACACTTGGCTATTGTAAATTGTGCTGCTACCGACTTTGAAAATCTTGATTCTGCATTTCACCTTGGGCTTGTTTCTCAACCCATCTGAGGCTGTTTCCTAATCTGTGAAATGGGAAAAAGATGTTTATTTTAATGTGTGGTTATGAGGATGGATTGTGATAATCGTGTATGTGGAACACCTGGCAGGTGCTCAAGAAGTTATAACTCATTATTACTGCTGTTCAAAACAGACCCACAAAGTTGACTTATCAATTCCACAGTGAGAAGACTGAGGCTTAGAAGAATGGTGTAATTTATTGAAGATTACAAACCGGTAAGTGGCAGAGTCAGAATTAAAACTCATACCTGTTTGACTCCAAAGTACACATCTTTTTCAGTACATCTTTTTTTCCCCAGCACATCTTAAAGAGAATGGGGCAACATGAGGTATATTTAAGAGAAATGAGTACAAAATGTTGTGGGGAAGTGAAAGTTGGTAGAAAGAGGTATGCTTACGCATGCTAACAAATTAGCCTATGATGAATCTCATCATTGGCTTCAACTGCGTTGGGCTTTCTGACCCCCTTTGCCCCCCATTCCTGCACCTCTGCACCATCCCTTCTTCTGGTCTCTCCCACTCTAAGTGTCCTTGCTCTCACTGGCCTCTGTTGCTCCCTATGATCCTTATGCCAATTGCTTATGTTCCTCAGAGCATAGGGCTACCTAGCAATATCTTGGAGAACTTTTTCCCATCTTAATAAACTGAGCAGGATCCCCATGTAGAATTTCGTAGGGCTCAGAGACTTGAGACACAGCTCTGTAATGTCACATTTAGCCATTTTTTTCCCATGGAGGGGGGGTCCCAACACCAGTGAAGAAGCAGGGAAGAAAAGATTTAAGCACCAGTTCCCTAAGGGACTGAGGACAACAACTCCTCTTTGCCCCTGAGCCCTGTGACAAAGTCCAGTATCTTAGTTTAGACTGCCTCTATCACGATGAATTGTCTTTTGGTTGTTTACTCATCATTGTTTGCAACTGGGCTCCAAAAAGCCCTACCCATTCATACTTCCTCATGAAACCTGTGCCTGCATGCATTTGACTCTAGGAATTGGGAGTCAATTCTTCTGTAGGAGTCTCTTCAACATTCAAATAACTTACCATGGTATGTGGTGAGGCAGTTACATAGGTCCACTTTCTAGTCACTCCTGAAAATTTGTTCCAGTGTAGCTGTTTCCTCTGTTGCAAAATTATTACTTTTGTTACTCTGTTAGATACCAGCTATATGAGCCAGTTTTTTTTCCTTATAGCTCTGTTAGCCAGCTGTATTAAAATATGAGTGTTTGTATTTCTGGAACTTCCAGAGAGAAATTCATACCATTTTTTCCAAAATGATAGTGGCTAAACATTCAATCCCTAAACGAGGAATTAAAAGAAACTTAGAACTAAACTCCTAAGAGGCCCACATAGGGCAGAAGCATGTTTCGGTGCTTGAGCACTCTTACGTGGGGATGGTGACTAGAGATTCTAGTTAGAGCGCTGGTTTTCAAAGTCTAGCATGTATCAGAATTACCCAGTTTCTAACATGTCTAGCAACTTCCTTGTTGATGTTGATGCTGCCAGTCTGAGGGTCACTTTGAGAACAACCCTGTCAGAAGGTCTCAGTACTTCCACACCGCTGAAGCTAGCTAGCTGTATTAGAATTCTGAGAAACTCTCCACACTCTCTTATGCTGACCTCCCACTGTTAACTAGGGCCAGGAATGGTTTCTAGTTGGCTTTTTCTAACAATGACTTCTCCAAACAGTGTAAATAATATTCCTTTGAGAGTCAGCTCAACTGGTACTGAAGCGTGACCCTATTTAGGCATGTTCAAAAAAAAAAAAAATTGACTTCTCAACCTGAACAGCTCATTGAAGCTCAACAGCCAGGGAGATGTTAAGTGTGTAAATTATATGGAAGTCTTGCACAACAGGGAAGGCCAATGTAGAAATACTATTAGTAGTATCATATGGCTCTGTCCTTTGCATTATAATGTAAAAAAGAGGACTTTAACTTATGTCTACTTCATGTTTAATGTTTAATAACCCTCTCCCCTCATGCCTCACTTGTGCATGAGAAGTTCACATGGCCAAAGGCTAGATGTGCATTCTCTTTATCAAATGATCTGGTGCATCTCATTTTTAAAATATAGCTGAAAACTCTGACTTGGTTCAGAAAAGATAGGGTTGAAAGGGAAAGAGATTTTCTTCCATTTTTCCCAGAGGTTAAGATGAAACTACAATTGTTCCCTCTCCATAGAATTGTGCCTAAGGGTTATGTTTGTTGAACAGGGTCCTTTGAGCAGGGCTCTCCACCCAGGATGTATGGCCTGGGGCAACCCTGTGCAGTCCAAGGCCCAGAGACAGTGGTTCTCTCCAGAGTGTGTACCACAAGAAGTGGGCAGAGTTTCAGAGACTAATGTGTTTGCAAAGCGCTGGACTACTAAGAGCATGTATTTTGATGGTTTTCCTCATGGATCTGTTAGAGCAGAGATAATGCTGTAGGAGTTATATAAATTTAATTTTGGGGTAGGCAATATAATTATATGGTTCAAAATTCAAAATGTATAAAAGAGTATAAATTTTAAAGATTTTTTTCTTCATTCACTTCATCTCACCATAAGCAATGTTATTTTCTTGCATATCCTTCCATAAATATTTTATTTGAATATAGTAAATATATATTACATATATTTTCTATCATTTCTAAAAAAAATCATATTAAAACACCAAAATACATATAATTTTTCTCATCATTTTTTCATGTTAGTACATTAAAAGTCATCTTTTTTTTTTCTTGTACATGTTTTATTGGGTTGTTTGTCTTCTTTTCATTTTATTATTTTATTTTAATTCTATTTTATTGATTATGCTATTACAGTTGTGCTAATTTTTTCCCCCTTTGCCTCCCTCCACCCAGCACTTCCCCACTCCCTCGGGCAATCACCCCATCGTTGTTCAAGTCCATGGGTCTTGTGTATTAATTCTTTAGCTACTCTATTTCCTATACTGTACTTTACATTCCCATGGCTAATCTGTAACTACCTATGGTACTTCTTAATACTCTTACTTCTTCACCCATCCTCCCTCTCCCCTCTCCCATTTGGCAACCATCTGGTAACTAACTTCTTTTCTCTTGCTGCTTTTAACAGTCTCTCTTTATCCTGAACCTTTGGCCTTTTAATTATGATGTGTCTTGGAGTGGGCCTCTTTGCATCCATCATAATTGGGACTCTCTGTGCTTCCTGAACTTGCATATCTATTTCTTTCACCGAATTAGGGAAGTTTTCTTTCACTATTTTTCAAATAGATTTCCAATGTGTTGCTTTCTCTTCTCCTTCTGGCATCCCTATGATGTGAATATTGCACCTCTTGAAGTTGTCCCAGAGGCTGCTTACGCTGTCCTCATTTTTTGGATTCTTTTTTCTTCTTGTTATTCTGATTGGTTGTTTTTTTGTTTCCTTATGTTCCAAGTCATTGATTTGATTCTTGGCTTTATCCACTGTACCGTTGTTTTCCTGGAAATTGTTCTTTATTTCAATTAGTGTATCTTTGTTCTTGAATGGATCTTTTTTATGTTGTTGAGGTCCTCACTAAGTTGGTTGAGCATCCTTATAATGTGTGTTTTGAACTCTGCATCTGATAGACTGCTTATCTCCATTTCATTTAGCTCTTTTTCTGGAGTTTTGATCTGTCTTTTCATTTGGGCCGTGTTTCATTCTCTCCTCATTTTGGTAGCCTCTATGTGTTTGTTTGTTTCTATTAGGTAGAGCTGCTTTGACTCTGTGTCTTGGTAGTGTGGCCTAATATAGTAGATGTCTTGTAGGGTCCAGTGCCACAACCTCCCCTGCCATCCAAGCTGGGTTCGAGGTGCACCATTTGTGTGGCTGAGTACACACTCCTCTTGTAGTTGAGCCATGGTTGCTGTTCGCAGATCAATGGGAGAGATTTACCCAGGCCACTCAGCTGCAAGGACTGGCTGTGACCATTGACCACAAACCTCCACATTCCATGGAGGATCAGCTGTATGGGGGCAGATGGTGGTATTCTGATGTGGTCTGTAGCTGTCCACTAGGTGTACAGGCTCTGGGGTTTCCCTGAGTGGTGCAGGCCAAGGTTATCCCCCACTTGTGTTTTGCCCAGGGAACCCTGCCTGAACTATAAAGCAATCTCAGATGGCTGATACTTGTGCAGGGTTTAGAGATTTCAAGGTGAATCTAAGATGTGAATTTAATCTGGCTGACACTAGTGCTCACTGAAACCAGCTGTTCCTTGTTTGATAGCATTTAGGAGCCAAGACCAGGCATTCATGTAGAAAAGCAGCTTGTGTCGACCATAAGTTGGGTGGGGCAGAGCCTCTGAGGATCTCCAAGGTGGGTCAAACAGTGTTAGCCAGGTTGATGGAGTCTCAAGTATGGCACCAACTTACTGGGTCTGTGGGGGTGGGTTTAGCAAAGGAAAAATGGCCTCTGCTTGCCCAGGGCATCCTTGTTTTTTAACTACATTGTAGTACTCCACTTCATAAATATGCTAATTTAATTTCATGTGAATGTGTAAGTTTTTTCTAATTTCAAATTGTGAGAAACATTGCTGCAATAAATAATCTCATACACAGATATTTTTCCATGTGTGAGAAAAATTCCTATAAGTGGATTCCTCAATGAATGTAAACTTGACCCTTGAACAATATGTGTTTGAAATGCACTATTTCTATGCAGAAGTTTTTCAGTAAATATAGTTAGCTTTTTTTTAAAAAAAATTATTTTATTGTTGTTCAAGTACAGTTGTCTGCATGTACCTCCCCATTCCCCTCCCCACCCCAGCCATCCCCACCTCCTTCCCCTGCTTCCATGCCCCCCTTGGTTTAGTTCATGTGTCCTTTATAGTTGTTTTTGAAAACCTTTTCCTCTTTCCCCCCATTATTCCCTCCCACCTCCCCTTTGGTTACTGTCAGAGTATTCTTAATTTCAATGTCTCTGGTTATATATTGCTTGCTTGTTTGTTTTGTTGATTAGCTTTCACTTAAAGGTGAGATCATATGGTGTTTGTCCCTCACCACCTGGCTTATTTCACTTAGCATAATGTTCTCCAGTTCCATCCATGCTGTCACAAAGGGTAGGAGCTCCTTCTTTCTTTCTGTTGTGTAGTATTCCATTGTGCAAATGTACCATAGTTTTTTATCCATTCATTTACTGATGGGCACTTAAGTTGCTTCCAGCACTTGGCTATTGTAAACCGTGCTGCTATGAACATTGGGGTGCATAGGTTCTTTTGGATTGGTGTTTCAGAGTTTTTAGGATATAATCCCAGCAGTAGAATTGCCAGGTCAAAAGGCAGTTCCATTTTTAGTTTTCTGGGGAAATTCCATACTGTTTTCCACAGTGGCTGCACCAGGCTGCATTCCCACCAACAGTGCACTAGGGTTCCCTTTTCTCCATATCCTGTCTAGCACTTGTTGTTTGTGGATTTGTTTATGATGGCCATTCTCACCGGTGTGAAGCGGTATCTCATTGTGGTTTTAATTTGCATCTCTCTGATGACTAGGGAAACTGAGCATCTTTTCATATGTGTTTGGGTTCCCTGTATGTCCTCCTTGGAAAAGTGTATGTTCAAGTCTTTTGTCCATTTTTTATTGGGTTGTTTGTCTTCCTGGAGTGGAGTTGTGTGAGTTCTTTACATATTTTGGAGATCAAACCCTTGTTCAAGGTATCATTGGCAAACATGTTTTCACATATATTTGGTTCTCTTTTCATTTTAATGCTGTCTCCTTTAGTCATGCAGAAACTTTTTAATTTGATGAGGTCCCATTGGTAGAGTTAGCTTTTTAAATATATTTTATTGGTTATGCTATTACAGTTCTCCCATTCCCCCCTTTATTCCCCTCCACCCTGCACACCCCCTCCCACCCGCATTCCCTCTCTTTGGTTCATATCCATGGGTCATATATATATAAATTCCTTGACTTTTCTATTTCCTATACTATTCTTAACCTTTCCCTGTCTATTTTCTACCTACCATTTACACTACTTATTCCCCGAACCTTTTCCCCCACTTCCCACTCCCCTGCTGATAACCCTCCATGTGATCTCCATTTCTGTGATTGTGTTCCTATTCTAGTTTGCTTAATTTTTTTTTAGGCTTGGTTGTTAATAGTTGTAAGTTTGTTGTCATTTTACTGTTCATATTTTTTATCTTCTTTTTCTTAGGTAAGTCCCATTAACATGTCATATTACAAGGGTTTGATGATGATGAGCTCCTTTAACTTGACCTTATCTGGGAAGCACTTTATATGCCTTTCCATTCTAAACAAACGCTTTGCTGGATAGAGCAATCTTGGATGTAGGCCCTTGACTTTCATTACTTTGAATGAATCTTTCCAGCCCTTCTTGCATATAAGTTTTCTTTTAAGAAATCAGCTGATAATCTAATGGGAACTTCTTTGTACGTAACTGTCTCCTTTTCTCTTGCTACTTTTAAGATTCTCTCCTTATCTTTAATCTTGGCTAATGTAATTATGATGTGTCTTGGTGGGTTCCTCCTTGGGTCCAACTTCTTTGGGACTGACTCTCTGAGCTTCCTGGACTTCCTGGAAGTCTATTTCCTTGGCCAGATTGGGGAAGTTCTCTTTCATTGGTTTTTCAAATAAGTTTTCAATATCTTGTTCTTCCACTTCTCCTTCTGGCACCCCTATGATTCGGATATTGGAACGTTTAAAGCTCTCCTGGAGGTTCCTCAGCCTCTCCTCATTTTTTTGAATTCTTATTTCTTCATTCTTTTTTGATTAAATGTTTATTTCTTCCTTCTGCTCCAGACCATTGGTCTGAGTCCTGATTTCCTTCTTGTCACTGTTGGTTCCCCATAAATTTTCCTTTTTTTCACTTCTCATAGCCTTCATTTTTTCCTTTATTTTTCAACATTACTCAACCAATTCTGTGAGTTTACTGATTACCAGTGTTTTGAGCTGTGTATCAGATAGGTTGGCTACACTAAGCTCTTTGTCACTTAGTTGTATTTTTCTGGAGCTTTGAACTCTTCTTTCATTTGGGCCTTTTATTTTGTCTTGGTGCACCTGTTATTTAGTAATGGGCGAAGCCTTGGGTGTTCACCAGGGCGGGGCAACCCATATCGCTGTGTTGTGATGCTGTATGTGGGGGAGGGCGGACAGAGAGGGAACCATGCTGCTTGCCCAGCTCTCTGTGGCTTTCAGTGACTTCCAAGGCTACCCACAAACAAATTGGGCCCTTCTGGTGCTGATTCCTGGGTGGGTGGGCTTATGTACATTCTAGGACCCTGTGGGTGTCTCCAACAAACTTTCCTGTGAGGCTGGAAGTTTCTCCCGCTGCTTCAACCCCACAGGTGTTTTCAGTCAGAGGTTTTGAGGCTTTATTTCCCCACTAGAACCCTGGGTTGTGAGGCTGTCTTGCTCTGCAGTTGCTCCTCCTTGTTTATCTGTATGCAAATGTAGGATGGCCTGCTTTGCAAGCCACTGCCTTGCTGTGAGTCCTCTCTGCCCAGCTGCCCATATCTGACACTCCTACAGGTCTGCATGAATGTTTCTTCTTTAACTCTTGGTTGTTAGACTTCCATATAGTTCAATTTTCTGGCAGTTCTGGTTGTTTTTTTTTGTTTGTTTGTTTTTAAATTTGTTGTTGCCCTTCTTTTGGTTGTGAGAGGAGGCACAGTATGTCTACCTATGCCTCCACTTTGGCCAGAACAGTTAGCTTTTCATATCACTGGGTTTCTTATTCAGGGATTTAGCCAACCCAAGACTGAAAACAGAATTTTTGATCCATGGTTGGGAACCTGTGGATAGGCATTACTGACTATACATTGTTCTACACCATTTTATATAGGGGACTTGAGTATCCTTGGATTTGGTGTGTGTGGAGTGGGGGTTGGGGGAATGTCCTGGAACCAATCCCCTGAGGTGAAAAGTTATGAACTTTCTACTGGGGGGAGGGGTGGAGGCAGTGTCCCAATCCCACATTGTTCAAAGGTCAACTTTATATATAAAACAGACTATGAGAGTGCTATATCAAGTTTTTGGAGATTCGCTAAATGATAGGTAAAGAATGTTTTTTCATTGTAGTAATAATTTGCATTTTCTTTTTTTCTGTATCTTTTTTGATCAATACTTGAATAGAGTTTTCTCCATTTTCCCACCACCACTTTCCCCCACCCCACCCAACCCCACCTCCCACCCTCAATCCTACTTCACTTTGGCTCTGTCCATGGGTCCTTTATATATGTTTTTTTGATGACCCTTTCCCTTCTTTCCCCTATTATTTCCCTCCCCTGCTCCTTCTGGTTACCGTCAGTTTGTTCTCCATTTCAATGTCTCTGGTTATATATTTTGCTTGCTTGTTTGTTTTGTTGATTAGGTTCCACTTATAGGTGAGATCATATGGTATTTGTATTTTGAAACATAAACAGCATTTTTGTTAGTTTGAATGATGTTGGACATTTTTTCACAGGCTTAAGAGCCTTTTGTGTTTCTTTTTGTGTGAACTTTTTATGAACTTTGCCCTTCTCCCATTGGGTTGTTTTTATTGATTAAGAGTTCTTTGTATAACAGACATTAGCCTTTTGTTACATTAGTTGAAAATAGTTTTTCTAAATTGTTCTTTGCCTTTATCCTTGATTATGGTGTTTTTTGCCATCCAAAGAATATTTTTGTAAACAAATTATTTGTCCTTTTAAAACATCAGAAGATTTTCCGCTTCCAAAATTATAAAAGAATGCTTACATAGTTTCTTTTATTACTTTTTTAAGTTTTCATTTTCACGTTTAAATAGTTGATTCTTTTGAAATTTATATCGGGGTAAAGTGTAGTTTATATATCTATTTCTTTCTAGGTGGTTAACTAGTTGTACCAAACAGCAATTACTAAATAATTCAAATCTTGTCTCTAATGATTTGAAATACCACTTTTATTGTTTATTAATATAAACTTTTATTGTTTATTAAATTCCTATGGGTATTTAGGTCTATTTCCAAACTTTTAATTTTATGTGGATCATTTTCCATTTGTGCATCAGTAGTACACTGTTTTAATTGTTAAGTTTAGAGTATGTTTTAATGTCTGGTAGGACTTGTTCCCTTGTCACTCTTTTTTTTCTGTGATATATTTTTTCTGTGATACATTTTTTTCTGTGATGCATCTGATGACACATTTTTGTGTATTTTTCCAAATGAACTTCAGAATTTAGCTTGTCTGATTTTTTAAAAATTCAGTTCATACAATTATAAGATTGTTTTAATCTATAGATTACCTACTGAGAGTTGGCATCTTTTGGAGGTTCATTCGAGGCTTGATGTCAACGGTATAGGATGCTTTTTAAAAATTTGTTTAAACTCTTTGAATTCATCAAAAGAGCTTTAAAATTTTTATTACATAGGTCTCTCATATTTCTTATTAAGGTTATTTCTAGATATTTCATAGTATGGTGCTATTATAAATGGTGGCTTTTTTTCCTATACTATGATGCTTTTATTTTATTTTATTTTTTTAAGAAATCTTATAGAGCTAGTGGTCTGTGGGACCACCTTTGGAAATTCTACTCAATTTGTGCCTTCTCTGTGCTCTAAATAAAATATGACCTGGATGGGAAAATGACATTCCCACTGAGTATCCAGAGACTGTGTGAGGAAGAGGAGGAGAAAGACAACTCTTTTGCCCTTTGAAAGAGTTGGGTAGTTTGGGTCCCATTTTTTGTTGTATAGAAGCGCTCTTAGAATATTTGAACTGAGATTGCTAAAAGATCAAGCAATTAAATTCTCTCGTATATAGACAAGAAAACAAATGATCAGAGAGAGAACAAGACCTATTAAGTTTGGGCAAAGCCTGGGTTCTGGCCCCTATCTGTGGATATCTGGGGCTTCCTGTAGTTTAGCTTCCTTGCTACCAGTAATAGATAGCACACTTTTATTTTGTCTTGAATTTTTTTCATGACTTCCTGAAGGTTTGACAGTGTGTATCTAACATCTATTTTGCCCTTGTCTTGTATCAGATGCTATATAACCTACTGGTTTTATGGACAATGCACATTCCTGTCTCCTGACCTTGGGCAATTTTGACCCAGCTGCCTTCCTATTCCAGTAGAACCTTTATCTCTCTTCTAAACCCAGACCAATGATTGTGTCAATTTGTCATTGCAATTTGCAGTCCAAGTTTGGTTACCTGGTCTGTGTGAACAATGGCTAAGATGTGATAGGAACCTGAAGTGAGCTTTCCTACTTCGGGGGGTTCAGAAGATTAAAGCTGCTGCACTAGCGTAACAGGGTGCATCCAAGAGGGGGGCCCCAAAAAGGGAGTTGGAATGGGGCCCAGAACTCAGGGTGTCCAGGAAATATTAGAAAGACGTATAAGATGTCCTCACCTTTTCCCCTCAGGTGTGAGTTGGGGGAAGGGACAAATGGAGCAGGATCATTGAGTTGTTTTGCATAGCAACAGTTCTGCAGATAACCTCCCGAATGGCCATTTAACATATCTATAACCTTTAACTGGTTTCATAGATATGTTAAACAGCTGTGGCCATGCTCTGAGCCAGGGGGATGGAAAGGACTTCCCCCAGGACGTGACTGGGGGAGGAACCCCAAGTTAAAGCGCCTGCGTGGGAGCTTGGAGAAGATTGGCTCCAGAAAATGAGGACATGCCTGCCCAAACTCATGATGGCATCCCAATAACCTTGGAAATATACAGGAATGCTGGCAGGTGTAACCGATTGTAGGAGGAGTCGGAAATAGGGCTGCAGAGGAGGTTTGGCGCCGGGATTTAAACAGAGACGCGGCAGCCATTAGAGAGATCCATGCGGTTTCACCGGAGTGTAGGACCCACAGCTCTATGAGGGAAAATCACCATGTAGCTTTAGCAGAGAATTGCCACTCGGCTTTGCCTGAGTGGAGACCCTCTCGCAGGTTTGCCAGAGGGAGAGATTCCACGTGGTTTCACCGGAGTGCAGGCCCCTGCAGCTTTGGTGAAGAGGGAGAGCCACGAGGCTTTGCCACAGTGGGGACCCCTTCCCCACAGCTTTGGTAGAAGAAGGACCACGCGGCTTTGGGGTGCTCCCTTTTGCTGTGTGGCCTGGGAACAAGAGAGACTTTGCCTAGAAGAAGGGTGAAAGAACTCTTGCCAGTAGGCCATGAGAAGGTGCCACATGGCTTTGGATTAATTAGAGATCCTGCCTGGATGACGACACAGCTGACGGTGTCAAGAGCCTGGATCCCAGACATTTGCTTCTCTTCCTTGCAATTATGGTACCCTGAATTAGGGCAGAGGGAGATAGGAAGCACTGTGGGTGTCTGTGAGTATCCTAAAGGACTTTGATATTTTAATGGAGACATTAGGTTGCTACTTTAACTCTGTATAGCATTAAATAAACATTTCCTTTCCTTTTCACAAATCTCTGGCTTTGAGAGACATCTTTCCATAAGGCGGTGGACAACGGACCTTTCTGTTGCTCTGTAACACTAGTCATATAGGAGCAGTGTCTAGAAACCCCTAATCTGCTTCCTCCTTGATTCCCCCAGCCGTTCCCATCTGAGACCATAGGAGTTTGTTCAGGGAATTTTGCTAAGCTTGATTCAGAGGTGTTGATGACTAATCAACCTTTCTTTGGTGATGATCTTCTTTCCTCTCCCCTTCCTGGGTAATCAGGAGTTGACAGCAGTTTACCATACAGGTCTTTCAGTGATAATAATCAGGTCAACAGTTTTCTCCCCCCATAAAACCTGGTGGAAAGAGCACTGACAGGGAAGGCAAAAGACCTGGGCTAATATTTTGCTCTAATAATTACTAATTGCAGACCTGAGGATGTTCACCTAAGTTCTCAGGCCTGCTTCCTCTTCTCATCAATGAGAGAATGAATACGTGAACTGTAGTGAAATATGATTGAGCAGTCAAAATATATGGACCACAGTGATATATAAAAATCTGGATGAATCTTAGTAATTTACCTTTTGTGGGTTTTTTTGTTGTTGTTGTTAGCTTTGAAGCCAACTCAAACTTATAGAAAAGTTGCAAGTAGAGACCAAATGTTTTTTTTCTTCTGGACCCACCTGAGAATAAGTTGCCAATCTGATATGTCATTACCCTTGAATACTTCAGATATGTTTTCTACATACAATGGCTTTCTTTTATACATCCACAACACAACCATCAAAATTAGGAAATTACATCAATATTTGTAATTCTCAAACCTTGTTTAAGTTTTGTCAATTTTTGCCAAAGGCCTTTTAGAGCAAATGCGTCTGGTTCGGAATCATATATTGCGTTTAGTTGTCATGTCTTTTTAGTCTCCTTCATCTGGAACAGTTCTTCAGTTTTTCTTTGACTTTCATGGTCTTTACACTTTTGAAGATCACAGCAATTATTTCACAGAATTTCTCTCAATGTGAGTTTGTCTGATGTTTTCTCATGATTAGATTCAGGTTATGTATCTTTGGCAAGAATATCCCAGAAGCAAAGCTGTGTTCTTTTCATTGAATTCCAGCAAGCACACAATTTTGATTTGTCCAACTGCAGATGAAGTTCACTTTGATCCCTTGATTAACATGGTGTCTGCCAGGCTTCTCTCCTTTTTATCTCTAGCAGTACAATTTTAGCTAAAAATAATAAGTCTAGAAATTATAAACAGTATGCCTTTTTATAAAGTTAAGAATAATAACCCGGGCTGGTGTAGCTCAGTGGATTGAGTGCTGGCCTGTGAACCAAAGGATTGATGGTTCAACTCCCAGCTGGGGCACATACCTGGGTTGTAGGCCAAGTCCCCCATTGGGGGCACATGAGAGGCAACCACACATTGATATTTCTCTCCCTCTCTTTCTCCATCTGTTCCCCTCTGCATAAAAATAAATAAATAAATAAATAAATAAATAAATAAATAAATAAATAAAATCTTAAAAAAGAATAATAATGCTTATTATGAATATAAATAGATGACATAAAACTACACAGATAGAAAAGGAAGGGACGATGAACACAATTAAGGTTGGCAATTACATTGGGTGAAATGAGGTGGGGAGGTGGGAAGATGAGAAGGAAAGGAAAGCACAGGTATATGTAAGTTATTGCCAAGTTTCTGGTGTTTGTGTTGGGTAGTGGGTTCAGCGAAGCTTATTATATTATTAAAAACAAATAAGAAGTAAAAGAAGGCTATGCTTGGACCAACAGGGAGAGTGAGTCAAGAACCATTGATTATGATTAATCCAATTCAATGCACTTATAGTCTAATTTTTAAAAGTTAAAGATTGTTTGATAGGTGGGGAATAGAGAGATACTGGGCAGCCAAAGAGAAGAACTAAATCTACTCCAATAACCACTATCTCCAGCCCCAAACACAGTGATCATGCATCTATGAAGGGAGCCAAACACTACATTATTCTACTCTCTTGGTCCAGATGACTAGTTTGAGCTTGGAGAACAGGCTGTACAGACCTAGGAAAGACATTAAAGCTTGGAGCATTTTGTTAATAAAATGTAGGAAAATTTTCCTCCTTCCTGGAGCAATTTTGCATCCACAGAACATTTGCATTTTTCCAGATTAATTTCCCTTCTGCAAGAACACATATGCACTTCCCAGTCCTCTACCTCAGCCAGACCCTGGCTCTTGCATGTATGGGGTTAGCACAGTTGACACCAACAGGCTTGTATTGGAAAGAGTCTAATAAAGGGTTCTAATCCTAGTTACATCATTAATTTTCAAGTAATCTGAAACAAATTATTTCTCTTTCATTGGCCTCAATTTACCCAGCTAGGATTAGCCACCTTTTCCCTGACACCAGAGATTCTGATTTATCAGATGTGGGTAGAGCCCAGGCAGGTATATTTTTAAGAAGCTACTCAGATGAGAATCAATGTACTTATTGGTCTCTACATCTCATTCACACTCCAATGTTCTCACTTTAATGTTTTCATGTTTTAGCTTTTCTAGGTGTATGACTTTGCGGTGGATGTTGAATGAGTTGAGTTTTTCTCTGGAAAATGACCATATCCCACATTTGTCTGCCCAGGGACCCCACCCTTAGCTGTAGCCAATTTGTCTAGGGGTTGTCACCTGACTGAATTGTACAAGCAGCCCTTGAACAACAGAGCTTTGAACTGTGTAAATCCACTTTCACATTTTTTTTCAATTTACTGTGCAGTTCACACCCATGTTGTTCAAGGGTCAGCTCTGCAGTTGGGAATTCATGTCTGTGGAGGGCTGACTGGAGTTACATGTGGAGTGGATTTTCCACTGTTCAGGAGGTCAGTGCTTCAGCCCCTGGCATTGTTCAAGGGTCAACTGTAGTCTCTTTTCCTGGGAATTTGGAATTGGGACAAAGATATTTCCATCTCAATCTTGGCTATTCTCTTGAGTCACAAGTGAGATTTCTGCATTGTAAATCTGGGTAACAGAAAACTTTTAGAATGAATCTGATGCACCAAAAAGAGGAGAGACGGGAGGTGAGAAGTGTACATGGATTCTCAATTGTTTTTGATTTCTTGGTTCTAGTCTGTCTGAGTGCCTGGTTTCCTTCATACCCTCCTGTGATGGTTAATTTTATGTGTCAATCTGACTGGGCTATGGGCTGCTGAGATAGCTGGTAAAGCAATATTTCTGGGTGTGCCTCTGAGGGTAACTCTGGAAGAGAATAGCATTTGAGTCAGTAGATAGAGTAAAGACAATCACCCTCACCAGTGTGGTTGGGTATCATCCAATTTGCTGAGGGCCTGAATGAAACAAAAAAACAGAAAAAGAATGAATTTATTCTCTGCTTGAGTTGAGACATGTATTTTCTTCTGCATTCGGACATTAGTGCTTCTGTTTTTGGGCTTTTGGATACCAAATGACTTGTACAATCAACCCCCAGATTTTTAGACCTTTGGATGTGGACTGAATTGCAACACCAACGTTCCTGGTTCTCCAGCTTGCAAACAGAAGACTGTGGAATTTGTTGGCCTCTGTAACTGCATGAGCCAATTCCTATAATAAATCTCCTATTATGTATACATTTTTATATATTCTATTATTTGTTTCTCTGAGCAAACACACTGACAAATACACGTTGAGTAGATGAGATGGTGAGGTAACAAAGCACCTCTATTTTGCTTAAGGCGCCCCTTCGGTGGTAAGTGGCACAGTAATCTCCTATCCACTGCCCAGTTCCTCCATCCTGGACTATTAGAAGTTCATTGGGAATTGATAGATCAAAGACTGAATAGCTGTAGATAGAAATGAAACTGCTGAACTGGGGATGGAGGTAGAGAAATCAGAGGAGTAAGCTAAAGTGTTTGTTCCTCGGAGGGAATAAATATATAAAAATAGTTGTTAATGCTACACATTAGAAAACAACATTTGAATACGTGTGTTAACATTTTCATTAACCACTCCAAAGGCGAATATAAATACAGGGTGGGGCAAAAGTTGGTTTATAGCTTTGAGTATGTGAAACATAGAGTTTATTTTTGCATTATTAATTATATTATTTTCCATATGAACAATTGTAAACCTACTTTTGCCCAGCCCAGTATGTGTGTGTGTATATATGTGTGTGTGTGCATAAATTCATATATATGCATATTCAAATAAGAAGAGTAAAACAAAATGGACAGAGGAAATTTCATAATTTTTGAAACTACAGATATCCCTCTTAGGAAAGCAAAATCAGAAACAGAAAGTCTCCCTCAAAGAAAAGACCAATGATATTAAATCAATGACTAGTATGCCCCCCTTTGTCCTACCAAATTGACAAATAAACAAAACTATAATATTTAGTTTTGTCATAATCTAGAGAAGTGAACTTCATATGAACTTCTGGTATGAATATATATTGCTACCATCTTTCCAGAAGAAAATTTGGCAACATATGCCAAAGCTGTGACTTAATGTATCTTGAGTTTTCACCCAGAAATTCCACTTCTAAGAATGTATCCTAAGAAAATTAAGAATGTAAATGAAAGTATTCATTCTTACATGGTTTATGATAATGAAAATGTTAAAATAACCTAAATGTTCTAAATTATGGTATTGCTATAATAAAGCATGCTACTTCCATACTTCAGAACATATACGGTCATTATTAATTCTAAATTAAGGTAGTATTTACTAGCATGAAACAAAAACAGTCACAATAGTTTGCTAAGCAGTATGCACTAAGTTTTTATAAAATTAAATTAATGCATAGAAAAATGTTGGGAAGGATTCATACCATGCTATTAAAGAATGGGTTTTTCATTTTTTTTTATTTAATTTTTTTTTATTTTTCAATTATAGGTGACATATAATATTATTACTTTCAGGTGTATACTACAGTGATTAAACATTATATAACTTAGTGATCATCCCAATATAACTCATACCTAGATGATATCATAAATAGTTTTTAGAATATTACTGACTATATTCCCAATGCTATACTTTACACCCCTATGACTATTCTATAACTATCAATTTGTACCTCTTAATCTCTTCACCTTTTTTATCTATTTGCACAACTCCACTCCCATCTGGCAACTATCAAAATGTTCTCTATATCTACGAGTCTCTTTCTGTTCTGCTTGTTCGTTTTGTTTTTTAGATTTCATTGTTGATAGATATATACTTGTTGCCATCCTATTCATATTTTTATCTTTTTATTTTTCTTCTTAAAGAAGACCCTTTAACATTTCATGTAATATTGGTTTGGTGGCAATGAATTGTTTTAGCTTTCTTGTCTGGGAAGCTCTTTATCTCTCCTTTGATTCTAAGTGATAACTTTGCTGGGTAATCTTGGTTGTAGGTCCTTGCTTTTCATCACTTTGAATATTTCCTGCTCATCCCTTCTGGCCTGCAAGATTTGCATTATCTGTGTAAAATTTTGAAAGTGCACTACTAGGTGGTATAAGCAAAAACAAATTTTGCCAAATACATGGGCAAGCCAGGGGACAAGAGTAAGATAAAACTAAATCAAAGGAAGAACAAAGGATTGGAATAGGCATAGGGGGTAAAGGGAAACAGTTGTTCTGGTTTGTGCTGGACAGAGGGGTTTTCTGGGACCAAGGATTTTCGGTGCTAAAACTGGGTAAGTCCTGGGTAAAAGCAGAAAAGTTGGTCGCCCACCCCACATTGAGGAGAAGTGGGAAAGGGTTGAGCTGAAAAGTCCAACAGAATGGAAGCAGCAAAAACAGAGTGAGCAATGCAGAAAGCTGAACAGGGTCCATATACCTCTTGTCACTTCTTTTATTTGAAGAGGCAAGGGTTTGCTGTTGTGTATTGGTTGCTGGAGGAAGAGAAGGGCATGGCTACAGCTAGCCTCTAACTATGGTGAGGGCAAGAGAGGGATTTGGCTATGCTTATTTCACCACTGGTCTCCGATTTCAATTTACAGTCAAGCTCAGCACCTGAAAGTTGTAGAGTTGGGCCTCTGACGCCCTAGGTTTACAACTCAGCTCTACTGTTGCCTGGCTGTGTGACCTAGGGATAGTTCCCTAAACTCTCTCTTCCCTTCAATTTCCTTATCTTAAAAATGGAAATTATTATAATCCTACCATGTAAAGTTGTATTGAGCATCGGATGACATAATACTTGTAAGCATAATACTTGACATGTATCATGCTCTCCAATTGTTATTTGTTATTAATATAGCACACCTAAATGTGAAATGACAGTAGCTCCAGTGGAGTCTGTGGGCATTTACATTTGCTGTCTGGGCACCAAAATCATTCTGTATTGAAAATGGTCTTCTAATTTCTGGTTCCCACCTCAACCACTTCTGATCCTTTCACACCTTATCCACTGCTTTGCCTCCCTCCCACCCACCACTGCTCTTCAATCTTCCCTCTGCAGGGATCTTTCTCTGCACTTTGGCCTTTAAAAGAGTCCTCAAGTTCCATTCCTGGAATGGAATGGAAGGTAACAAATGGTGTTTTATGAAGTCACCATTCCCTCCTTCTCCCACACCACCTCCAGGGATTTTTGTATTATTAGCAAGGAATTTCTAGACAGAATATCTTATCTTAGAGGCACTATGAGGTCTGTAAATTGTGCTTTTAAGCCCTTCTATTCATACTCCAGGACCCTTCACACTTACCCTTGTGATAACTAGGAAGACAGTTGGTCTTCATTCACTTTGCCAGGAACTTGATCTTCAAGAGGCTGAGAGTTAGAGAACAACCATAACTTAGTCAGAGGTGACCTGGGCAAGTGCTTGGCCAAGAAAAGAAAGACAGGACTGGAGGTAAGAAAAGGGAGGTAATTTTTAACTCATCACTGGAACCCTCAACCCGCTCCTTCTTTTTAATTTTTGGAAATGCCCTAACCTCAGTGTCAATATTATTACTAATGGAAAATTAGTAAAAACTAGTCATGTGGATTAAACTAAATAGCCACATGGATTTTGTTGTTGAAATTGTCTTTGTAGCTATATAGGGCATTTCCAGAGAATTCCCCATGAACATTAGTAAGATGAGTACCTACTGCTTGGAAATACTAATTGCTGGGAATGTAACAGCTGGCTAATGCAGGTAGCAAATAGGATGAGATCCTCCTGATCTTACATGGTGTTGAAACAACTTCTGCTTAGCATTATTATAAGGGAATCTTTTCCTGCCATGGCTTAGTTCTGTGAGTGATGGACAGCAATACCTGAAGGTACCCCACAGTTTTCCTGAATTTCCAAAGGGTTTGTATTCAATCATTTATTGATCAACCAAACATTTATTGAGGGAGTGCATTAACATGGGGACTATAAGGATCAATGAGACACCGTCCTTTCCATTGAGGAGATCACAGTCTAATGTGGATGGATCATTATTATTAAAACTATATACTGGAATGTACTTTCCCTTTCCACTGAGGATGGAAGAGTGTGTCTCCCTGGTTGAACTGAAGCACTGAAGACTTGTCAGAGCAGAGCAGAACAGCACAGCACAAAGCCGACCTGCCTGGAGCAGAGCAGACCATCGAGAGCAGAGTGGCACAGAGCCATCTAGCTGGAGAGGCCCAGGGCTGCCTCACAGCTGTGCTGTGTCACAATTGAGCTGTTAGGCACTATATAAAGATTCCTTCTTCACTGCACCCCAAACTGAGGATTGCTATTGACGTTGAATTGACACCAATGATCATTGGTTAGCACCAGACATTTGAGGACAGTCACTAATATGAAACAGATAAACTGAAACAAACAAACAAACAAACAGGAAAAGAGCAACCCAGCATAAACAGAGAAAGTGCAGGAGAGTAGAAATAAATTCAGTGATAAACTTGTATTCATGTAACTAAAATGGAATGCTATTTAAAAAGGAGCATCAGAGAATAAGATAAGAAAAATACTCTGGGAATTAAATGGGGTAGCTGGATATTCAAACAATCATAGGAAAAAAATGATATACCAAAATTCTGGAAACATAAGAAAGTGTGGCAATGATAGGCCTCAGAAGGATGGGCTGAGGTTTGAAGGAAATTTGTTCAGAGGGGAGAACATTAAACCAACTTCAAATTGGATGCTGGCAATTAAAATCAGGCAGCAATGTGGAATGGTGCAATGAGAGGAGGTGTCTTGAGCAAGGATATAAAACATGGAGTATGCACAGATTATGTGGAATATATACATAGGGAAGTGAAAGTGAAATGATCAGGGGGAATATGCAGAATTGTTAAGGCAAACAAAGAACTGTGTACTTTATTCTTCAGGTCATGGAGAGCCATTGAAAGGTTTTATACAAAAAAAAATTATTCTAAGAAGCTTGTTCTGGCAACAGGCTTGAGGATGAATTGTATGGGAGTAAAAGAGGGCTCAAGAGCTTGTTGAAAAGCCTCCTGCATTAACTAAAAATAATGATGGTCTAAACCGAGGCAGTATTAGTGGACACAAAGAGCAATATAATTTGAAAGTATACCAATCATGATGACGATGGTGTCATACTTACCACGATAGCAAACAGTTTCATAGTGTTGTAAGCTAGACACTATCCTAATGCTCACAACAAACCATGAAGTAATGATTACTGTTATCCCCATTTTAAAAATATTGAAACTAAAACAAGCAAGTTTAAGAAAGTTGCTAAAGGCATTTCATTATTGAGGTGGATTATCCCAGGTGGCTTACAGCCAGGAGGAGGGACTGTGATTGTACCTGTAGCCAAAGCTTCATTATCTTGGATGAATTAACCATGCTCTGATCCAGCAGGGAGCTGGAAGGAGCTTACCTCCTGGTAAAGGCCAGAAAATTAGGCTTCTGCTAAGCTGATCTAGGTAGAGATATCTCATCAGTAGCAGCGTAAGGAAGACTGAAGCTTGAGAAGGAAGTCTGAGCTAGAGGCATAGGTAGGTTGAGGAATTATCAGCAAGTAGTGGTAATGGAAGCTTTATGCATGAGATTATATAAGGAAAAGTAGAAAAGATAAGAGATAATAGTAAACTAGAAAAGGTTTGAGGACTTTGTGGAATGCCAACATGTAAGGGTCTGGTGGGGGGGAAGAATCTGTAAAGGAGATGCAGAAAAAGCACTTGAGAGGAAGAAGTCTGCCATTAGAGAGTAAGTTTATGGAGACCAAAAATAGGAGACCTTTAAGAAGAAGAGAGACTATTGGAGTCAGAGGTTGCAAAGATACAAGGTAAAACAGACAAGTGTCCATCAGTTTCAGCGAGCGGAAGGCTGATGTTGACTTTGGTAAGAGCAGTTGTAGAAGACCTGGAGCAGGAGATTAGAGTGATTATGAGGCAAAATCTTAGAGGCAGTGAGTGCAGACCACTCTTTGAAGAAGATGGTTGGTAAAGGTTCATCAGTCCGGGTTCGCTCTGGAATACACAGCCACTATAAGTCATATGGAAAGTATTCGAGAAATGAGTCCCTATAAAAATGAGGGAGGAGTTGAGGAAGGAGGGAGTTGGAGGGTCAGAGAAACCATCACGAAACAAACTGCCTAAAGAACGGGTGCAGATGGACTAGTTGAAACCCTCAGGACAATCCCTGAAGCAGGTCTGGTTGCTTATGTGGGGCCGCAAAGAGAGCTTTGTGGGGAGTTCTGTAGAAACTGCTGTTGCCAGGGTAGCAGTGGAGCTGCTGCTGCCCCTGTGGGACTGCTGGTGGGCCTAGGGCAGTTGCTGGCCAGTTGGGCTAGCAGTAAAGAAGCTAAGCGAGCACAAGCTGGCACCCACTGAGCAGTTTGTCATCATGTTTAACTGTGGAGAACTTCTGAGAGTAATGCCTTCTTCCTCACCACTGCCTTCCAGATTTCATGCCAGTTTTGAGACTGGCAAATAATGACCAAAGCCATAGGAGGAAGAGTGTCCCAGGAAACATGGTTCCCAGCCTTAGCCGAGTTTACAAAACCCAGGCCAACATGGAAGGGGAGGAAAAATAAAATGTGGTAGATTTGCTCTACTGGGGGTCCTTGAGAACAGTGCAGTAGCAGGGGGAAGTGACTCAAAGGAGGCATAAGCATTCAGCCCAAGATCCATGTGGAAGGATTAGCCAATGACAGCAGAATACAGTCTGAATTCTTAGAGGAGGGAGGGTAGGTGGCAGGAATGTATGTGGCCATTGATATCTTCATAGGAAAAAGTGAGGGTAAAAATGATAGGACCTTCAATGTGGAGGGAGGGGAGAAGGAGTAAATGAAGTCCAATTTGGGGAATACGGTGACTAGTAAGTAAAACCAGGGCCTTGGAATTTTTCTAGAGTCCAGAATAGAAAATGGTGTGGCTCTAAAATGGACCAGGTAGCTCAAGAGCACATGGCTGCAGACTGAGTAATCGAATAAAGACTGAGAGTTTGGTTGCCAAGAGCAACATGGACATGGAAGAGCACAGTTTCTACTGATCTAGAAAAAGAACTTTTACAATGTGAAGTGTGATTCAGTGCATGGGAGGAGCTGAATCTTTGTCACTTCTGTGTCCAGGGCAATTCTCTAATTTGTATTTACGAGTTGAAAGGGAAAGGTGGCAACAGGAAGTGTGAAGAAGGGGACGAGCATGGAGATCCTGATGGAATATCACTTGAGTTTATGCCTATGGTTAGAGCAATATTGAGAGCAGTCAGTACAATTGACACTTTAGACCGGACAATTCCTAGGTGTAGAGGGCTGTCCTCTACATTGTAGGGCATTTTGCAGCATCACTGGTCTCTACCTACCAAATGCCAGGAGCAGTCCCCTAGTTTTAACAACCAAAAATGTCTCTAGATATTGCCAAATATCCCCTGGAGGACAAAATCACCTCTAGTTGGAAACTACTGATTTAGAGAAAAGTAGCCACCATTTTTCCATTTTGCTAAACTGAACTTTCATTGCACTAAGAGGAATTTGGGGTGAAGATCAATGGCATTCTCCTGAAAATAAACAACCTACATATCCAACAGAAGATTGGTCAAAGTAATCATGTTATATTTACATCATGAAATATATAGCCATTAACATAAAGGTGTGAAAATATATTAATATGGAAATATGTTCCAGGTTAATTTTTTAAAATCACATGTGTGTATATATTTGGCCTATGCAAAAAATGTATGGGAGTATACAGCAAAATGTTAGCAGTGAAAATCTTAGGAGGGCAAGAATTATAGGCTTTTTTCCCTTTTTTGTTTCTATATTTTTTACAAGAAAATACAATTTTTTAAAAAGATTGATATGGGAGGAGAAGGATATGCCACTTCTAGGCCAAAAGGATAGGGATTTGCTTGTTTATATTTATTTATTTATTTGGTTTTTGCTCCTAAAATTACATGCCAAAGAGGCAGTATAATTTGGCTTTGGGAGCAGCTCCTTTAGGGACCTAATGTATGAATTTTTCTGGTAAAACTGAGCAAAGTTTATCTGAAGGCTGGAGGATGTATAAACTCTGCTTATTCCTGCAAACCTCCCCCCTCTCACCCCAACCCCCCCGCCCCACTTCATCATGGAGAAGTTCAGATAGGAGAATCACTTAGAAGAAAATTCTGTAAGAAAGTGTACCCAATTCAGTGGCCTAGAAGATCCTCTTCCTGCTGATGACCCAACAAAACAAAAGGCAGCCCCAGGCTTCTCATTGGGAAGATTCACCATTTGACCTAAATTGACTGTAGGCCTTTTCTGAGCAACAGCCATTCATTGGCTTGCATGCATGTCTTTAATTATACACTGGCTCCAGCTAGGATCTCTTCCCCTTCTCTACAGGCCATAACCCTGAGGATGCAAAGCCTTCAGGCTTTAGTGAGTCAGCCATGATAGGGCCAGAGAACAAAATGAGAGCAGGACAGCTCCTCTGGAGGGTTCTAGTGCCTGAAGCTGGTCAAGCTGTGAGCAGGTAAGAGGTGTATGCTTCTGCAGGCCTTTTGTTTGGGTGCTCAGAATGAGAGCCAGAAGGGAAAGCAGAGGAAATGAAGAACCTTTTCAAAAGCAACAGAAGTGATTTCTTCTTGTGTGTTTATAAAGACAAGTTTTTTTAAAAGTGAGATTTGTTTGATGGTGAGTCATCCCCAACATTAGATGGATATGATTCAGATGACCTTCCCTGACAGCAGATTCTGAAAATACAGGCTAAAGTTTCCTGATTGTTCAGAAACCCTCAAGAGCTCTACAAGGTAGCATCAGAAGCTCAGTTTTTAATCATCTATATCGCAGGCTGGGGGGGGGGGGCTGTTGATAGGTTGAAAACAAATAATAACAACCCTTGACTCTGCTGGGAGGAATGGTTGCTTACCTAATGGTAAGACTGGCAAAGCTAAGGTTGCCATCAGATGGGAAGCGTAGATAGACATAAGGTGGAACGGAGGAGTCCTGACTTCTAAAACCCCTCTCTCCATAACGAGCAGGGTGACCTGATCTTGTACAAGACACTTCACAAACCTCAGATATAAGGGCAGAGTGAGACTAGACAGTGTTAAGATCCCCAACATCCTTCCTTAAAGCCTGATACTCATCATGGTTAAATGTCCATCCTCTGTATTTCCACAACCTGGAATGGGGTATGTATTCAGCACATAACCAATAGAAAGTATAATTTTTCTGAGAGTTTCCCAATTCTAATCTCCTGTCTCATTTCTTCTGCCTTCTCATTGGGTCTAGAATAGAAGCTTTTACTTCTATTCTTTGGGTAACCTTTGAGCCATTGTGGGGAACCTACATTAGGCATCTATTGGGTGTTCATTCTGTTATTAATGACCATTGTGGTAGCCATGGGAATGTGCCTCTCAGATATTTAACTATGAGAGTATGATCAACCAAGGTGCTGAGATCAGAAATGCATTGCTATGTTTGCTCCAAAGCCACTTCTCCTTAAGGATTCTTCTAGCCAATTACTGGGTCCACAGGGACGCTAATGCAGACCTCTTCCCAGTAGACATAAGTCTCCCCAGTGGCCATGCTGATCTCTCCCTGGAACTTAAAACTTGGATGTAGAACCAGTCTAAGACTCCCTCCTTCTTTCCCTTCCTTCCTTCCTTCCTTCCTTCCTTCCTTCCTTCCTTCCTTCCTTCCTTCCTACATTTCTTCTCTATCTTTCCTTCACTTGGGGTCACATTTATATCTGATGGCTCTCCCTTGGCTTCCTTACCATTCCATCTCACAAATATCCCTCTTAATGTATTTTATCTGATTTAATATTATCTTGGCATCTGCTTCTTAGAGATCTGGACTAGCACAACCATTTTCTCTGAGAGTTTCTTCTATAATACTGGGTGGGCTCCCAAGTGTCTCCTTTGTCCTTCACTCCAGTCCTTGCAGTTTGGACCAGGTGTAGACTAGTCATATTTTCTTTCCAAAGAATTTGTAATTTGTAATTTGTAATAAGTTAGTCTCAGTGGATGGCTGTAACCCAGGGGAACAAATGACAATCATGGGACAGCCATCTTCTCACCATCAAGTATTGAAGAAGAGATAAAGCCTGTCTGGAAAGAAAGAAAATGATACAAACCTCAGAGACCAGAGATTGTACTTCCTGGGAACCTGATGACATTTCTGTCCCTTATTTTAGACCCCCAGAGGCCTAGATGTCTTTAACTCCAATAGGCTTAATCTAGATCTGTCCCAAACAAACTGAGGCCAATATGGTCACCCTACCTTCTTATCAAAGAAAGTTGGTTGATAAAAGGAGTCATGAAGTTGGATATAGTTGTGATAAAACAAACCCCATATAGTATCACTGAAATCCCATGTGTCTTTGAAAAAGAAATATTTAGATTACTTTTTCCATGTTCTCAATTTTCAGACAACTAAACTGAGGTTCAAGATGAAATAATTAGCTCAAGGCCACTCAGCTAAAAGTAGAAGAGCTGGACTCAAACTCCAGTCTCTGGTCCCCTTATCCAGGGCCCTTTCCTCTATGAGAGAGCCCTCAGAAGTGTTCATTCCTTTTAATGTGTGAACTCAGGGCTCCTCCCCCTATCTGGAAAACCAAGGCCACTCAGAGCATGGATTCTTAATGACAGTATATACATTTTTTAAAGATTTTATTTATTTATTTTTAGAGAGAGAGGGAGGGAGAAAGAGAGGGAGAGAAACATCAATGTGTGGTTGCCTCTCATGTGCCCCCAATTGGGGACCTGGCCTGCAAATCAGGTATGTGCCCCAAATGGGAGTCGAACCAGCAACCCTTTGGTTCACAGCTAGCACTCAATCCACTGAGCTACACCAGCCAGGGCAAGAGTATATTTTTAAAACATTCCTAGGGAATATCATCCTGTGCCAGTGTGACAAATCATTTATTTCAGAAATGGTTGCAATGATATCTCTCATCCCACATGCACTTCTACAATAAATTCTTCTCTCTTTTCCAATGGGAAGTAGAATCTGTTTTTCCACCACTTTGTATCTGGGTGAACCTTATGAATGCTTTGACCAAAAGGACATGAGGAAGTAGAGCTGACGTAGTGTGACAGCTTTGCAGTTTTTGTTTGGGCTACTTGAAATGCTTGCTTGTAGGACATTCCTTATTGTAGTCCAGCTACCAGGCAATCTGGATTTGAGAAGTCCAGGCAATCTGGAGGGGCTGCATTTGACGGCCTAACTGAGCTCTCAGCCAATAGCCAGCATTGACTC
The DNA here is from genome assembly GCA_004027475.1 of Anoura caudifer. Lineage (NCBI taxonomy): Eukaryota > Metazoa > Chordata > Mammalia > Chiroptera > Phyllostomidae > Anoura > Anoura caudifer. The sequence goes on from PVKU01000986.1 coordinate 102,526, forward strand.
TCAGCCATGTGAGTGAGGCATCTTGGATATACAGCCTGAAGATGTCTGCAGCCCAGCCAACAAACAGCTGCACCCTCCTAAGCACACTGAGAATCACTCTGCTGAATCAAGTCAACCTGAGGGAACATGAAACGTAAAATAAATTTTTGTGTTAGGCACTAAGTTTTGGGGTGGTTAGGGGATGGTAGATAACCAGAACATCCAGAATCCTCTCTCTAAGTCCAAATTAGGTATGAACTGGGAATGGACCTCCCTCTTGGGGTAAAGGGCTCACCTAATTACAGCCACTATGAATAATCTTTTTGTGTCAAGGGGGCTTTTTTATGGGGCAGCTTAAAGTACCATAATTTTTATTACTTGAGATAGGAACTGTGAGTTCCACTGGGATCTTTCTATGGAAAAAGCAAGGGAAAATCCAAGATTCCTTTGCACTCCATCCATGACTTTGCCCCTTGCTTACCTGCCTCATGCCCCAGACTTTCTGCTGTGATCGGGTAGAACCTCATGGCTTTAGTGCCTTCCCGACAGCAGACTGTTTGACTGCACCAGGCTGTATTCATGTCATGGTCTCACCTGGAATTGCATTTCCATCTTCATTAGTTCTAAACCTACTTTTCCTTGATGGAGTTTGAGACTGAACATTCTCTTGCCAATGAGGTCTCCCTAAATGCTCTGCATTTGTCTATTTAAGCAAGTAACACATTTTATTGCAGTTACTTGTTGGTTTGTCCAACTTCCCAAGGAGGATAGAAATGTCTGGGTAATAGGATGGTGTCTGTCTATCTATCAATCTCTCTATCTGTCTATGTATCTATCATTTATCTTTATTTTGGGCTTTATTTCTTTTTGAATTTCAACATTAGGCCAGACACTGATTAAAAAATGTTTGATGAGGTAAAACTAAGGAAGGTCAGTGAAAATAAATGAAAGTTTTCAAATAATACCTTCCTTTTAACTAGCCCTTCTCACCAACAATTATGATAAGAGTAACAGAAATTTGAGGAGCGCTTATATCAGACATGGAAAAACTTCTATTGACCTGGTTTAAAGACCAGACACTGAAGCATATGCCCCTAAGCTACATGATGATCATGACCAAAGCAAAAATTTTGTTGTTGAAAGAAAAGGCTGGACCTGACTACAATGTTGAATTTACTGCTACCGTGCATGGTTTAAATTATTCAATAATCATTATTCACTGCATAACATGAAAGTGAGTGGTGAATCTGTGAGTGATGATGTGACAGCAGCTGAAGAATTTTTGGATCCTCTAGATAAGCTGATTTAGAGGGGAATTACTTGCCAGAGCAAATACTCAATATGGATAGAACCTCCTTATTTCAGAAATGGATGCCTGACTTTCACGCCTAAGAAGTCCAAGTCAATGCCACGTTTCATGGCTTTTAAGGAAAGGATAACAGTCTTGCTTGGGGACAATGTTACAGGCTAAAAATTGAAACCTTTCTTGATCTGGCACATAGAGGAGTTCCTAGAGGTGATTCCTGAGGAATTGACTAATGAGGAGTTGTTGGAACTGAAACAGGAATGCATAGCTGAAGAAGAGACAAGAGAAGAGAAAACTATAGGAAAATAAAAAGAAACTCCAACAGAATTTACAATGAAGGGTTTAGCAAAAAATTTTGCACACTCAAAAAGCTCCTTAGAAATTTTGAAAACATGGACCCCAGCACCAAAATGTTTTCATGAAAAGAGAGAATGTTTGTGGTACATTATTCACCTTCATAGAAATCTATGATGAAAAATGTTAACAAAACAAGCAAACCACCATAGACATTTTTCTGAAAAGAGTAACAACTCTTCAAGAAGAGCCTCAGATAGGTCCTTCAGGGGGCATTCCAGGAGAAGGAAGGGTTGTCACAGGACATGACAGCCCCGTGTAGGATTTTGCCCCCAAAGACCTTCCAGTGGGGCAGGCAAGATGTGGATGTAATATTAATGATCCTAACCCTGTGTAGGCCTAGGCGAATGTGGGTGTTTTTCTCTTAGTTTTTGACAATAATGTTTAAAAAGTAAAAATAAATAAATACATTTTAAAGTAGAAAAAAGTTATAGAATAAAAATAAAAGAAAGAATATTTTCATACAGTTGTAAAATGCATTTGTGTTTTAAAATAAGTGTTATTGCAAAAGAGTTAGAGTTAAAAATAAAAAAAATCTGTGAAGAAAAAAATTACAGTAAGCTAAGTTTCTCTTTTTATTAAAGAATATTGTAAATAATTTTAGTGTAGCCTAAGGGCACAGTGTTTATAAAGTCTACAGTAGTGTCCAGTACTGTCCTAGGCCTTCACATTCACTCACCACTCACTGGCTCACCCAGAGCAACTTCCAGTTCTACAGGCTCCATTCATGGCAAGTACCCTATACAGGTGGGCCATTTTTTTAAAAAAATCTTTCATACCATATTTTTACTGTACCTTTTCTATGTGTAGATGTAGATGTATTTACATGTATTTATCATTGTATTACAATTGCCTATACTATTCAGGACAATAACATTCCATACAGGTTCACAGCCTACAAACAATAGGCTATACCATGTAGCTAGGTGAGCAGTAGGCAATACCATGTAGGTTTGTGTAAGTGCACTTTGTGATAATCACACAAAAATGACATCACCTAATGACACATTTCTCAGAATGTATCCTTACTGTTAAGTGACACATGACTGTACTATGTGTCAGGAACTCTTCTAAGTGCTGCACATCTGTAATATATACAATCCTCTTAGCCTTATGTAGTGGATATTATTACCATTCCCATTTTACAGATGAGAAAACTGAGTAACTCACCCAAGAACCCATATTTTATAAGGGGCAGAGTTGGGATTTGGACCCACATACTCTGATTCTAAAGCTCTCTTTTACCCTTCAACACTGCCTTCCTGGGATTAATCACTATGTCTCAAAATCCTTGGGAGTGCTTGGGGTGAACTACCTCTAGCTCTTCTTCACCATGCCATCTGCACTCCCAGCCAGAAGAAAGGTTAATGAAAGAGGAAAAAAGGCAGATAAATGACTTACCACCTAAGAAAAGATTTTTTGGATTAAAAGTCAGAAAATTCAAAAGACATGATTTAGGCAATAAGGTAATAAAAATGACATAATTATTATCCAACTGGCTACAGGCTCATTCTGGCTTTGGAATCTACATTTCCCCTGATGTGAGTTCTGCTTCTGCTCCTCCAGTATAATCTCTTGCTAACAGGCAGGTTCTCCCACCCACTACTAACAAAATGAATTTGCTTGAAAAGTTGGAATTCTGTTTTTTTAAAGGAGTAAATCTCCCAAGTTATTAAGAGAGTGTGTTGAACTATGGAAATGGGAAAGGAATGGAGGAGAGAGAAATGAAAAGAGGGAGAAAGAACAAAAGATGTGAGGGAGTCATCAGAGAGACCAAAAATGTTAGAGATAGAAACAAAGAGACATCACGCTGTTGTTTAATGTTACCCTGTGCTGAGCAGGGCCCCCACTTCAGTGGCACTCCTTGGCAATGTGGCTAAGCCAGCAATAGATGCATTAAGGAACAAAGTCAAATGACCACCCAAATTTCAAAACAAAGCAGAAATTCCATTTTCTTCTTAGTAGGTCCTGTGCTAGAAGAAAAGAGTGGAGAAATGAGTAGGAAGGGTCTGTGCTCCTGAAACCATCACGTTACAGGCAAGAAGGCAGATGTGGAGAATTAGCATGAATACAGTGGGTTCCCAAGAAAATAACTGATGAGCTAAGGGACTTTAGGTTCATGACTTCTCTGAACCACAGATTTCTATTCTCTAAAATGCAAGCAATAATTAATAATACTAATATCTAGTTTAAAGGTTTTTTGAAGCATAAATGAAAAATTTCATATAAAGTACTTAACACAGAGCTTAGCAGATTATGCATACTCAATAATTATAGTTTTTTTAAAAAGTAGTGATATGATAGATAAAAGAAGGGTAGTAGAAAATACAGTAGCTGTCAAAGAAATAGTGATATAAATAAAGATATGTGAGAAGTTAAAGGAGGGAGTAGGTATTAATCCCTCTGTGGACTGGGGGAAAGTGGGTTCAGTAGGAAAGGCCATGAGGGCTGGGGAGGGGATATTGGAACTGGCTTTTAAAATGATTATAAGCAACTAAAGTCTTCCAGCCAAGATGGAGGCATAGGTAGACACACTGCCTCCTTGCACAACCAAAATAAGGACAACAATTTAGAAACAAAAAACAACCAGTACTGACAGAAAATTGAATTGTATGGAAGTCTGACAACCAAGGAATTAAACTAGACACATTCATCCAGACCAGTAGGAAGGGCAGAGAGGGCTCCGGCAAAGTGGTGGCTGGCGGTTGCCAGGCACACAAGGCGGCAGCAGGCGGACCCAGCAAAGTGGCAGATTGTGGAGGGGCACAGTGCACAAGGCAGCTGGCAGACTGGGTGGTCTCACATTTGCATGCAGATAAACCAGGTGAAACTGGGGAGCCAGACAGACCAAGTAACCCATGGTCCCAGTATGGGAAATAAAGCCTCAAAACATGGATTGAAAATACCTGTGGGGGTTGAGGTGCGGTGAGAACCTCCCAGCCTCACAGGAGAGTTTGTTGGAGAGACCCACAGGTTCCCAGGATGTACACAAACTCACCCACACGGGAATCAGCACCAGAATGGCCCAATTTGCTTGTGGGAAGTGGGGGAAGTGACTGAAATCCAGCAGAGAGCAGAGCAAGCACCACTGTTCCCTCTCAGACCCCAGCCCCACATCAAAGTCACAACCCAGCAACTTGGTTGCCCCACCCAGGTGAACACATAAGGCTCCACCCCTCACTATGTCACATGCGCATCAAGACAAAAAAAGGCCCAAACAAAAGAACAGATCAAAGCTCCAGAAATAATATAACTAAGCAACTAAGAGATAGCCAACCTATCAGATGCACAGTTCAAAGCACTGGTGATTAGGGAGCTCACAGAATTGGTTGAATTTGGTCACAAATTGGATGAATAAAATGAAGGCTGTGCTAAGTGAAATAAAGGAAAATGTACATGGAGCCAACAGTGATGGGAAGGAAACTGGAACTCAAATCAATGAAGTGGACCAGAAGGAAGAAAGAAACATCCAATCAGAAAAGAATGAAGAAATAAGAATTCAAAAAAATGAGAGGCTGAGGAACCTCCAGGACATCTTAAAACATTCCAACATCCAAATTATAGGGGTACTAGAAGGGGAAGAGGAAGTGCAACATGGGGAAAAGTTATTTAAACAAATACTAAAGGAGAACTTCCCCATTCTGGCTAAGGAAATAGACTTCCAGGAAGTCCAGGAAGCTCAGAGAGTCCTAAAGAAGTTGGACCCAAGGAGGAACACACCAAGGCACATCATAATTACATTAGCCAAGATTAAAATGAAGGAGAGAATTCTAGAAGCAGCAAGAGATGAGGAGACAGTTATCTACAAAGGAGTTCCCATCAGACTGTCAGCTGATTTCTCAAAAGAGACCTTGCAGGCATGAAGGGGCTGGAAAGAAGTATTCCAAGTCATGAAAGTCAAGGACCTACATCCAAGATTGCTCTATCCAGCAAAGCTTTCATTTAGAATGCGAGGGCAGATAAAGTGCTTCTCAGATAAGGTCAAGTTAAAGGAGTTCATCATCACCAAGCCCTTATTATGTGAAATGTTAAAGGGACTTATCTAAGAAAAAGAAGATAAAAAAAATGTACAGTAAAAAGACAGCAAACACAATTATTAACAACCACACCTAAAACAAAAACAGAAACAAAAACAAAGTAAGCAAACGACTAGAACAGGAATAGAACTACAGAAATGGAGATCACATGGAGGGTTAGCAACAGGGGAATGGGAGGAGGAGAGAGGGGGAAAAGGTACAGGGAATAAGTAGCATAGATGGTGGGTAGAAAATAGACAGGGGGAGGGCAAGAATAGTGTGGGAAATGTAGAAGCTAAAGAACTTATAATATGACATATGGACATGAACAAAAGGGGGAATGTGGGTGGGAGGGGGTGTGCAAATGGAGGGGAGTGAAGGGGAAAAATGGGACAACTGTAATAGCATAATCAATAAAATATATTTAAAAAAATGATTACAAGTTTACTAGGACAGCCCTGACTGGGTAGCTCAGCTGATTAGAGCATTGTTTCCATGCACCAAGGTTGGGGGTTTGATCCATGATCAAAGCACATACAAAAATCAACCAACAAATGCATAAACAAGTAGAACAACAAATCTCTCTCTCTCTCTCTCCCCCTTTCTCTTTCTTTAAAATCAATAAATAAAAATTTTAAAATATAAGATTTTACCAGGACAGAACAGAGGGGGCATTCTAGGCAGAGGAAAAAGCAGAAGCAAAGGTTCAAAGAAGAGAAATTCTGTGAGGTAGGGAAGTGAGAGAGTGATTGGAGATGATGTGAAAAGGTAAATCAGACCAGATCAAAGGAAAACTTTCCTGACCAAATATGCCAGTGGACTTTACCCAATAAGCTAATGTTTCCCAAGATGTGTTCAGTAAAACGCACATTTTGGGAGACATGATTGGCTGCTGCATGAACACTGTCTGTCGTCTAGTACATTTTGAAAGTGCCAGGTGCAACTAAGGTGAGCTCTTTGCTCCCAGACTCTGCAGTGCCTTTAACACACTAAGAAGATGAAGAAGCCTGTATAGCATTTCCCAAAAAAGGCTGCCCCATGCCCTCTGACATTAGTTCTGGGAGATGCAGGTAGGCCAGGGCTGCTGTAGACTGCGTAGTAGAGACTGCAGCGTCATATCTGTATTGAAGCAGATTCATTAATGTGAAAACTAGAAGTGTGCAGAATGGATTGAGTGTGACAAGGCGGAGGGAGGGAGCTCAGTATGGATGGAGGCTAGTAAATGTTGCGTGTGACAGATGGTAAGGGTCTAGGGCAGTGCCATGGGGACAAGGAGGGCCAGCCTAGAGTAGCAGTGAAGAGAGTGGACTCTACAGCCAACCCACCAAGGTCATTAGCATTGTCCCTTAGTAGGAAATGACCTTGGACAACTGACTCCCCCTCTCTGCGCCTCAATCTCCTCCTCATTAAATGAGAGTAATTAAATATGCTCATAGATGGGATGTTAGGAGGGTTGAATAAGATAATAATTATAAAATACTTAGAATAGTGCCTGGAACTTATGAGCCCTGCCAGAGCACTGTGTTAATGAGATGAGGAGGACAGGATAGAATTGTCCAAGGGGTTTTGTTGGAACAAGTCAGAAAAGAAAGTGTGCACTGTACAAAGCCCGTCTCACTCTCTTGTTCCAGTCTGGCTTCTTTTCTCTTTCTATGGTTCCCTTTCTCCCTTCCTTGTTTTGTTTGCATGTCAGAGCCTTCATATCGCTTGACAAAGAAGCAAACAGGGGTTTATGTAAACCTTTAACTTACATGAATGCAAATAAAACAAAATAAAATAGTTTTAAAAATAAGAAACACAAATCATAGTAAATGTGTATGTCAATCTAAAAATATGGACTAAAATGACATATAAGAATTGAAGTGATCCTTGGCTGGTGTGATTCAGTAGATTGAGTGCTGGCCTGTGAAACAAAGGGTCGCTAGTTTGATTCCCAGACAGGGCACATGCCTGGGTTGCAGGCCAGGTTCCCAGTTGGGGGCACACAAGAGGCAACCACACATTGGTGTTTTCTCCCTCTCTTTCTACCTCCCTTCCCCTCTCTCTCAAAATGAATAAAAATAAAAAATAAAATAGAATTCAAGTGATGTGGGCCATCCATCTGCCCACCTCCACACTCGAGGAGCTGTGACAGCTGTTGGTGCGGAGATGTCTTGTTTCTCACGTGCTGTTCACAGAGGCAGCAACGTGCCAAGGTGAGGATGTCTCCAGGGGTTAAAGGTCGCTATTTTACTTGTGATTTCTCCCCTAAAAGCCCTCTGGTACTCAACTGAGGAAATAGAGTTCTGTTTAGGGAAGAAACACTGGCTGTGTTAGTCTTCCTGGAGGCACCCTTAGTAAGACTTCAATTCTGATTCTGATGATACGTTATTTTTTTTTCCCGCACATACTTTAGAACATCCCTGCCATGTAAATTGAAACTCTCTTGAAGTGTAGAACTGAGATTATGACCTGGGTCTTCCTGACTCCAAAGTCCTTGCTTTTCCCACCACATAACCCTTGTAGACAAGTGCTTGTGAGTCATCCACTTGTTCATTCAACACCTCTTTACCGGGCGTCTGTAACATTCCAGGAACTGAGCCAGATGCTTGGGGATAGAGCACAGAACGAGTCAGACACCATCCTTGTTCTCAAGGGGCTTCCAGGCTCAGGGGCAGGTGCTGCGTGGGAAATGAACTGACGCAGGGCAGCATGGGGAGGAAGGCTCACCCAGTCACGTGCCCTTACAGCGCTGCTTTAACTCACCTAAACCAGGACCTGAGTGAGGGTCCTGGGTGCCATGATCCAATCTAACCAAAACTGTAGCTGGCTTGTAGAATGCGGGGGCTTTAGACAGAGTGGGTTAGGCCAGTTATCCTCCAACCTGGCTACCCATTAGAATCATCTGGAAGTCTACATAATAGGCTTTAGCCCATGAAAGTGTCATGAAAACCTGTTTCAGCTAAAGATGAAGTGGCTTAAAGCTGACCCAAAGATTGAGAAGATGCTCTTGCCTCCTCACATATGCCAGTACATGACAGAAAAAAATGTCCTTGATCTTAGAGGTGGAGGCATGTGTGGAAAGGAGCTGAGACACTCCAGCTCTGGAGATGGTCTATTGGGACTGGAATTCCAGCTCTGCTACTTGCTAGCTTTGTGGCCTTGGACACATTATTTAACTTTGTATGGCTGCAGTTTTCAATTAAGAGGATTAAATATGTTAGCATATGTAAACCTCTTAACAGAGAAAATATATAGCAATACATAATAAATGTTAGCTTTTATTGTTTTGCACCTTATGAGGAAATCCCACAGGCCAATATGAAGCCTGGAGGAATGGCCCTTTAACTCTTTTCTTGGACTCTTGGTGTGTCCCTTCTTCTGTGGGTCAGGTCTGCTCAGACCATGTGGGTCTCCTATTGTTTCGGGTTTCTAAATTACTACATTTTGTGTATTACTGTCTCTTTTAATTGATGCTTTACTTGTTCTTTGGATTTGGGTATTGTGATAAATTGAAATGGCTTCAAATTCTTTATTACTTATTCTACCACCAGGTAGAATCTCATTTCCATTCCCTTGAATGTGGGCTGAGCTTTGTTTCTCAATAGAATGCAATGGTAATGGTTTTCTAGAATCCTGAGACAAAGTAATAAGAAGGCTTGGAGATTCAGTCTGAGTGCCTTGGAACACTCACTCTGGGGAAGCCAATTGCCACATAAGAAAGTCAATCACTCTGAGGCCACCCTGCCAGAAAGATCACATGGAGGGACCCCGTGGAACATCCTGAGATTTCATGAGGAGGGAGATGCCTGGTTAGCTCCCGCCTGTTCCAGCCCCCAGACATTCTCTCAGCTGATGTCCCAGGCTTTACATGGAATAAGATGAGCTGTCCGTGCCAAGTCTGGTCTCCATTGATTTATGATTCATGAGCAGAAGAAAATAGGTTTAGGGTGGTTTAATTTGTAGAGATAGATAAGAAGAACAAAGAAGAAGTTATTTGATTTATAAACAAATAAATCATTTATATTGATTTATAAACTCAGTAAAGGAGCAGCTTCTCTGGGAGAGTGAGACATGGTTATAATGAGACATGGATACTGAGATGAAGAAACCATATGTATGTTTTCTTCATCTCAGTGGGGTTGGATGAAGCTGGCTCAGTAATTCTGCTGTCCACTTATATGTTGCTGATTTAACTAGAGTTGAAAGTCAAGATTCCTCCCACTGCTGTGAAGTTTGCTCTTGTGTGTTGTCTACAGCTAAAAACATATTCAGAAGAGGGATGGTGATGATATCTGAGAGGCAGAGCTGATTCACAAAGCTGAGGCTAAAAAAGGACATGATTCATATGTTAAGGATGTGAACTTCCATTCAACAAAACTTTATTGTGCACCCAGGATGTGCCAGCCTAGGTACTAGAGAGGCAGAGAGGAAATCCCTGTGGGTGCATGAGTGGGTTGTGGGACCAATAACTGCCTTCCCTGTGTTAAAAATCTATCCATCCCAGAGGTTATGGGCTGGGTTCATTGGGGCACAGAGAGGATAATTCAACTCTACCTGAAGAGATGAGGAAAGGCTTCATGGAGGAGATGGTGCTTCAGTGAAGTATTGCATAATGAAGAGGATGTCACTAGGGAGCCATGGAAGAGGTGGCTGTGGCTCGGTGATTAAATACGTTCAACCTGGAAGCAAACTGCCTGCATCCCATTCCTTTCTATCAACATTAGTTTCGTAGACTAGAATAAGTTACTTAACCTCTCTGAGCCTCAGTTCAATTTTCTATAATAGGATTAATAATTATGGTGCCTTATAGGATTGTTCTGACGTTTCAAAGAGTTAAAACACATAAACCACTTAAAATAGCATCTTGGACATTGTAAGCATGCACTAAATGTTAGCTCCGACAGAGAAAAGAGCACATGCAAAGGTACAGAGGCAAGAAACAGCATGGTAGAGTGGGAGCACTGCTGGCAGTTCACAGTGACTGGCTCAAAGAGTTGATGGGGATGTGAGGGAGGGGTCAGCTGGCAAGCAGAGGGAGATAAAGCCAGAGATGGCAGTAGGGACCAGATCAGGAAAAAAATGCATGGACTTCATCTCCTAGGCAGTTATATTTTCACCATGACATGTCTCTGGAAGGAAATGACAGAATCACTTGTTGGGCAGGTATATATATATATTTTTCAAAGCATTTCAACATTATAAATCCCCAATGTTTTGCTAATGCACACCATCAACATAACGGCAGACAGATTCCTCTTGACGCACCAGGTATTCAGTCTTCAGAGTACTGATGTTCTCCCAATTCAGAGAAAGAGGATATTGGTATATTCAGAGCGTGGCAAGAATGAGATTTTTTTTTTAATCTAGGGATCTAAGGGGCTGAGAACACTATAGTGGAAAATAGGAGGCTATTGAAGAATTACAGTTAGAAGAGAATCATGATTCTACTTGAATTTTAGAAATATGACTCTGGTGGCAGTTTGAAGGAAGGATAGGGATGGTAGAAGAACCTGGTCAATGCTGGAATCAGATAGAACAGGAAAATAGTGCAATGGTCCAGGCTAGAGGTGAGATGGAGAGGCGGGGCACAGCCTTTATGATGGAATAGATGGGTGAGGTATGTCATAAGAGCTTCCAAAGAGTGAGCTTCTCTTGGATTCCTCTGAACATGATAGGGACCTTTGGCCTTTAATGTAAGCATCCATTTCCCTGTCTTGTCTCTCAGACCAAGCTGAACAGATTCATTCTTTGAATACAAATTTGAGTTTCTGCAATGTGGCAGGCCCTGTGCTAGGCAATAAAAGTGATGATTTTGATTGCTCTCTCCGGGGATTATTTCATTGTATATAGTCAAAAGACCACAAATAATCTTGACCCACTAATTTGTGGTTTTTTTCAGCTGAGAGCCAGAACCACAGGAAGGTCATTTCTTAAAACCTATAATCAGGCGGATTTCCCCCAGGCTGGTTTTGCAACCAGGTGCAGACCTCATTTCTGAATCCTGCCTGACTCAGGCACACTGCCTTCACTGCAGAGATGTGAGGGGAGAGGAGGGCAGCCAAAACCACTATGTCTTCACACCCAAATCCCTAGGGATTAGACTCATCATCATATCATGACTCCGAGGCTTCTGACAGGAGAAGCCAAGACATAAATCCCCTCCACTGTAAAACCATGCGGGAAGGAAGCCAGCCCATGTTTGAGAGCCTCATTCACAGAATCTCCCTGATCTGCAGGAGCTTCACTCAGCATCTGGATGCCTGTGCTTCTCACCTATAAAGCCATGGGGACAGCCTGCAGGCTGCTGCTCCCTTTCTCCCAGGGAAGGAGGAAGATATCTATGTGGATGCTTCTATTATCTCCAGCTCTGAGCAAAGGATGCTTCATGGAAATATGATGACTTCTGGTGCAATAAGCAATGATTAAAAACTTTTATTTTTACAATGATAAAGATGTCCAGGTAACTAAGCCTTGTGTCTTTAGTCCACGCAATAGGTCAAAGGTAAAACAGAGGTTGAGCAGGGAGTGCAAAGGACAGGTAACACAGTAGGGATGTTGAGTCTCCCTTCATGCAAAGAGGAGGCTCAGGGTCTTGGCTCTGGCAGAGTGTGAAAATCTGAGTGAAGCAAGAGGTTGAGATGAGAGGGGTGGTTCCGGGGTGAGTGAGAAACATCATTGCCTGTGGCCTAATCCATGTACCTGGGTGGCTATGTAAATGGAGATACCTTGGGGATAGACCAGAATCAATACTACCAGACTGTCCCAACCAGCGCTCATTTGGAAAGGTGTGGACAAAAAGAGAGACTCTCTTTCAGCAATTTTCAACTTTTTTCATCTTCTGGCATCCATAGAGTAATTACTAAAATTCTGCAGCACAGCAAAAATATATTCAATTTTTTAATGTTTTCAATTTTTGGCTCTTCTGACAAAAATATAGGTAGAATTTTGATTCATTCACTCCAGATGGCTATTGTGTTGGCTGTTGTCATTTTTTTAAAATTTGATGATCTAAGGGAAAAGAGGTCCCCTGACTTGTCAGGTATTGCATGTTTTAAAACCTCTTGTGGCACACTGGTTGAAAATCGCTGTTCTACCTAGATGCGAGCTCTGTGAGGGAAAATAGGAGACCAATTAGACTTTGAAGGAGGGGAGACGATAAACTTTCTGACCTAAAGGACATGGTGAAAGAGGCTTTGAGTGTGTCTAGTAATGCAGCTATAGGACTACCAGCCTGAATTGCGCAGAAACCGGGTTTGGATCCTGGATGCCTGACTAGCCTGGGCAATCAAGGACCTGAAGTGCAGGACTTACTTCCCCATTTTACATCTGAGAAAAGTGAGGTTCAGGGAGCTGAAACAAACCACCCAAGTTCACACATCTAGTGAATAACAGAGCAAGGATCCTATGTAGGACATGAAACTGTAAACATGTCTTTTCCATTATTCCAAACGTTTTACAAGTTCAAAGAAGGGTGGGAATTCTAGGTTCCCAGATTCAAAGACAGATGTGAATCAACGGATCTAATCAGAGTGAGAGCAGGGGCCAGCACAGTGAGTGGTTCCTTTTGCTCTGAGGTTTCACTTTCTGTGGTTTTAGTTACCCTCAGTCAAACATGATCCAAAAATATTAAATGGCAAATTCCAGAAATAAGCAATTTATAAGTTTTAAATTACACGATGTTCTGAGTAACATGATGAAATCGGGGATATGAATCATCCCCTTGTCCAGCGTCTCCGTGCTGTGTGCGCTGCTGGCCCATTAGTCACTTAGTAGTTGTCCAGGTTAACAGAACGACTGTCACAGTGCTTACGTCCAAGTATCCCTTATCCAACTTCTATTAAAGTATATTATTATAATCGTTTTGTTTTATTACCGGTTATTGTTAAACTTTTACTGTGCCTAACTTATAAATTCAACAGAAGACTGCAACCTCTGCACCAGGATGTGCTGGGTACTGGGGCGCAGCCAACATAGCCTCAGCCCACCAGGAATGGCTGTCACCATGCCACCACGCTCGCCTGAACCTGGATCCAACTGTGCTTGCACTCCGGCCGCTGCTAGAATGAGAGGGTGGCTGTAGTCACTGGGCAGGCGTAGGGACAGGGAGGTCAAGGAGGCTGGCACTTGGGGGCAAGGGAGTGAGCTACTGGGATCCCACCCCAGGGAGGTAGAAAGGCAGGGAGGCAGGACAAACACGAGCTAAGAATCTAAGTCCTTGGAACATGCTTTGTTGTCTCACCCGACTTGACATTGAAACACAGCGTCAAAGATAAAATTATTAAGAATTTCAATATGGCAACGGCAGAACATGAGAGCCCAACACCGGTGTTCTTCTGAAGGAAAGGCCCTGATTGCAGGCCTGTGAAACTAGCCCCGGGAATATGCCAACTCAAACAGCAATGGTCTTAAGTACAAATACCATGCCTTAATCTTAGGACTGCCCCCCACTACCCCACCCTGGACTCCCACCCTACTGCCAACGTCCAGATGGCTTCCTTGGGAGTCATAGAATTTCTCTGCTCTTGTCACTGCACCATCCTCCACTCTGCCGTTTCCAGTGCTGCTGCTACTATTGTTGCTGCCTCCCTCACCGGGGCTGGTAAGGGCTGCTCTCTGCAGGTGTCTGCTTCACTTATGTTCTAGAACATGTGGCCTGGCTCTTTCAATTTCTCCTACACCCTGCATTCAAAATGTTGGGAAAAGCCTATTACAGCTAATGTGGCCATGTAATTAACTTATCTTCTGTATTGGACGTGAAAAGTGTTAAATTAATAATTACCCTAGGACAACAGGGGTAAATTGGACTGTCTCAGGCAAATCAGGATGTATGGTCCTCCCACTTGGGACTGACTGGAAAGACATCTGATTGATCTTATACAGTGTCACAGACTTAAAAATTCTAACACTGCCACCTCCAACTAGTTCCTTAACATGTAATCGGAGTGTCTCAAATCCCCCCTCCTTAGGGAAGCTTCCCACACTTCTAAGAAAAAGGTCAGCTTTCTTCCTGCTCTACCACTGTTCCCAATCAATATTTCTAATCTCATTGTCTTGTCTGTGAACCTAAATGACAGCAGCAAAGTTCCCCACACTCTTTCTTTGCCAGGATGCCTAAAGGATCATTATTCAAATCTGGCTTCTACTGAGCTGTCTGGGGAGTCCCCAGTTTGGAGGGGGAGCAGGGATGGCCACGAAGGTGACTTTTATATCCTGGCAGTGTCTGGAAAAGGATTGATTTTTCTCTTCTTTCCAAACAGTGGTTGGGAAGCATTGAACACCCACTCCCACACCTTCGTGTTTGCTGATGCTCTTTCAAAAGTGCCAGAGGATTGATGTCAATGGCTGAAAAACTTAATTGCCCTTAAATAGCATATTTTAGAGTTCAGGAGGGATATTATTAAAGATTTCATTCTAAACGTAGAGTTCACTATTGCTTAACCTTTGCTGTAAAGGTAATTGCTCAGCCCAAACTATTCTTCTAAGAGGGTGAAATCATTCTTATCCTTTTGAATAGACTATCAATAAAAGAGAGATTTGGTTTATATTGTTAGGCCTATTTTTTTTTTCTCAGATGCTATTCTTCACTGCATGGGAATGTGGTCACAGAAAATCAACTCATTTGACATCTGGATGATTTTTATCTTCATATTTTTTCACTTGAACAAGAACCACCTTTTTGAAGAGTTCTATATATGCTGTGAAATGCAAGTATAACCCTTTTGGTTCCTTCTGGGTAAGAAAACCTCAAGGGGGTATAACTTCAATAGTGTCAGCCCTAAACTCAGAAAATGTATCACTCAGAAAGGAGGGGTTTTCAGGTGTCCCCTTGCAATAAGATAACAATGGAAAAGTAAATCTTAAAATCTCAAATTTTCTTTCATCCCTTAATAATTTTAAGTTTGAAAGTTTACCATTTAAGCAACCATCTTCTCACTTGTCTCTTCCCCAACCCCAGCCTTCCTACTTTCCCTCCTTCCTTCCTCTCTTCCTTTGTTCTTTCCTTCCTTCCTTCCTTTCTTCTTTACCTGGGCTAGCATCCATAAAATAGAGGCAAAGTTTTTAAATCAGTAATTATGTGGAGTCCTGTAACATCCTAATCCAGCATCACCAATATTATAGTCACCATAAATTTATTAAATGAAAATATATGTTTGGTGTTATGGGCTGAATTATGTCCCCTCAAAATTCTAACCCCCAGTCCCTCAGAATGTGACTGTATTTGGAGATAGGGCCTCTAAAGAGGTGATTAAGGTAAAATGAGGTCATTAGGTGGATTCTAATTCAATATGACCTAGTGTCCTTATAAGAAGAGGAAATTAGGACACAGACACACAAAAGAGAATATCAAGTGATGACAAAGAGAAGAAAACAATCATTATAAGCCAAGGACAAAGACCTCAGAAGAAAACAACTATGCTGATACTTTGAAGTCAGACTTCTAGTCTCCAGAATCATGGGAAAATAAATTTCTGTTTAGTCAAGCCACCAGTCTGTAGTAGTTTGTCATGTAACCTTAGCGCACTAGTAAAATAAGTTGATCTTGTCGCCATTCAATTTGCCATTCTTTTTAATTCATGTTGTGTCTAAATCAACTTTATTAAAAGATAATTTAGATATAATAAAATGCATCTTATTTTAAATGTGTGGTTCAATGAGTTTTGACAAACATACACACCCATGTAAACACACCACATTGAAAATATAAAGTTTTATGCAACCCAGAATGTTCTTTCGTGCCCTTTCGCAATCAATCCCACCTCCCTAGCTACAGGCAAAAGCTAATCTGCTTTCTGTTACAATACATTAAATTTGCCTGTTCTAGAATTGCGTATGAATAGAATCAGACTATGTGTACTCCTTTGTGTCTAGTTTCTTTAGCCTAACAAAGTTTTTGAGATTAATCCATGGTATTGCATATATCAGTAGTTTTTTTAATCTTTTTGGTTGCTGAATTTTATTCCATTGTATGTATAACCACAATTTGCTTATTCGCTTACTTGTTGAGGGACATTTGAGTTATTTCCAGTTTTTAGCTTTTGTGAATAAAGCTGCTCTAAACATTCATGTACAAGTCTTTGTGTGATATCTGTTTGTATTTCCCTTGGGTAAATACCTAGGAGTAGAATTGCTGTGCTATATGTCATGCGTATGCCTAATTTGTTTTTTTAAGAAAAAATAAAAAGCCTATTGAGCTTGTTCTCAAAATTATTTTACTTTCCCACCAATTTTACTTCCTTAAATCACAAGTTTATCATTTTATTTTCCTACCAATAATGAATGAGAGTTCCAGCTGTTCTAGATACTTGTCATTTTAAAACATTTTTAGCCATTCTAATGGGTGTGTAGAGGTGTCTTACTGTGGTTTAAACTTCAAGTTTCCCAGATGACTAATGACGTTGAGCATTTTTCATGTGCTTACTCAACACTTGTATACCTTCTTTGGAGAAACCTGGTCAAATCTTTTGCACATTTTTAATTGGGTTTTTAAAAATCATTGAATTGTAACTTTACTTGTTCTGGAGAAGAGTCTTGTCTTATACACGTATTAAGGATTTTTCCATTACCTCTGACTTAGCTTTTCAATTTCTTGATGGTGTCTTTTGACAAGCAAAAGCTTTTATCTTTAATGATGTTAATATGTATCAGTTTTCCCTTTAGTAGTTAGTGATTTTTGTGTTCAAGGAAATCCCAAAGTTGAAAAAATTTTCTTCTAAAATTTTATAGTTTTAGTTTTTTCATTTAGGTAATGATTCATTTTAAGTTTTCTGTGTGTATATGGTATGCAGTAAGGGTCAGGGTTTTGTGTGTATGTGTGTGTGTGAGTATTCAATTGTTTTAACACTATTAGTTAAAAAGTTACTTATTTTCTTATTGAGTTACCTTGAAATCTTCATCAACAATTTATTGGTCATATTATGTCAGTGTGTTTCTGGACTCTCTATTATCCCATTGCTCATTATGTCTACCTTTATGTCAATACTACCCCGTCGTGAATATTGTAGCTTTATCACAGCTGAAGGTCCAACTCTGTTCCTCCATTTCAAAATGTTCTGGCTAGTCTACATGTCCACACGTAGAATAGGTTTTTTACATGTCCACATAAATATTAGAATCAGCTTATTAAATTTCCAAAAATCTGCCAGGATTTTATATTGGGATTGTGTAAACTCCATAGGTGAACTTGGGGAGAATGGACATTTTAATAAGAATAATGAGTCTTCTCTCCAATTACTTAGGTCTTTAATCTTTCAACAATGTATTTTATTTTTCACTGTATTTTAGTGTGCTCTTGTACATATTTTGTTATATTTATCTCTAAGTATTCAATATTTATTGATATTGTTATAAATGACATTTAAAAAACTTTTATTTCCTAATTTTTTGTTGCTAATAAATAGAATTATACTTGAGTTTATAAATTGACATTGTTTCCCTAGGCCTTGTTAAAATCCCTATTAATTCTAGTAGCTCCATTACAGAGTCTTAGAATTTTCTTTGCACATAATTATGCTGTCTATGAATAAAGATAGCTTTACTACTTCCTTTCTCATCTGTACGACCTTTATTTATTGCCTTATTGCACATGCTACGGTTCCCAGTACAATGTTGGCCAGAAATAGTGAGAATAGACAGCTTTGCTTTGTTTCTGTCCTCAGTGTGAAAGCATTCACAACGTTGACATTAACTTTCACATTAGCCTAAGGTTTCGCACAGATAGCCTGGGTCAGGTTGAGGAAATTCCCCTCTGTTCTCAGTTTGTTCATAGCTTTTGTCGTGAATAAGTATTGAATTTTGTCAAATGCTTTAAAACAAAATCTATTGAGATTATCAATTTTTTCCCTTTGGTTTGCTAAAGTAGTGAATAAAATTGATTTTCAAATGTTAAAACAAACTTGGCTTTCTTAAGTAAACCCAGCTCCTATTGGCAGTTCCAGACTAGCCTGTGCTCCCTCAGGAAGGGAACCAGCAACCGCTGATTGGAGCTACTTCAGAAGTCTGAGCACCAGCTCTTGCTGGGGAGGAGGAGGGTCATCTGAGACCCTGAAATATGCAGGCCCTTCTCAGAGCTCTGTGGACAAACTACTCAGGTTCCATTCTCTGAGCAGCTAATTTCTGATAATTCCACCTCCTCTTTTTCTCCTCACAGCCCTGGGGCTCATGGTGCTCTCATTAAAATCATGATTTCTTGGTTGGAAATACCTTGAAGATCATTTAGTACAACCTTCCAGTCCATTCATGAATTCTTGATACAGTAGTTCTGTCCAAAGGCCACCCATCCTGGGCTTGAACTCACTGCAGACAGAGAGCCCAGTATTCATTGCTTCTTCAAATACAAAGAAGTTAAGAAAATGAAGCAGGTTTAGAAGAGATGATATTATTGTTGGGGCATTAGTTTTCCTGAGCAGTTCTAAAAGGTTTCTTTCTTTCTTTCTTTCTTTCTTTTTTTTTTTTTTTAGGATGGATTCTGCAATCTTCCATGGACACACTACCAGGATTCTGTAAGTTACTAACAGAAAATTATTTTCAGAATTTATTTTTATAGCACTCTAAAACAAGTACTATAAGTATATTTGGGGTGATTTCAATGATCTGGTGCTTATAACAGAGTACTACCACATACCTCTAATGACCATATTCACTTCATGTTCACATTTACAGTCTACCTGAGACACTATTATGGGTTAAGAACAAGGGCACTGGATGTAGGGTGTCTGGGTTGGAATTCCAGATCAGCAATTCACTTTATGTCTGACTTCGGGCAAATTACACAGTCTTTCTGTGCCTCAGTTAATTACTCATGTATAAAATAGAGATAATTGAAGTACATCACTCATGGGATTGTTATGAAGATTCAATGAGTTAATATATTGGAACTATGCCTGGCACATAGTATGTACTATATAAATGGTAGTATCATTAGATGGTATTAGCTTAATTATTTCTAGCTATTAACAGAAGCAGGCAGAATTAATATCTATCTTAATCATTATGTACCAAGTGAAGACTAAACAACATCACATCACATGTACAAGGGAATCACAGCACTTGTAATAGATAAAAGGGTGAGAGATTTGAGTAATTATATGGCACACAGTACTGTAACACACTTCATAACACAGACAGTGGCAGTTTAGCTGAGCAAAATAATATCCATTTGTCATTTTAATATATATTTCAATCATATTACATTTATAGTTTGCTTATGTTTAATTTTAAAATTGGTTTTCTATTTATAAGTCACAAGGACTGGAAGCAAATGTTTGGTTTTATGTGGTATACATTTAAATAACATGCTACTGAAAATAATTTGTCACCACTGGAGGTGTATGGGATATTTTTGTCCTTTAGAGTAGGTCTACCCATGATTCAAATTTGGGAATTACTGACATAGCAAGGTGAGTTATTTTCCTAATAAAGCATCATTCTTGGTGGTCGCTGTAAGTGGGCCAGACATCAGGCAAGCCAC
The DNA here is from genome assembly GCA_004027475.1 of Anoura caudifer. Taxonomy (NCBI): domain Eukaryota; kingdom Metazoa; phylum Chordata; class Mammalia; order Chiroptera; family Phyllostomidae; genus Anoura; species Anoura caudifer. The sequence goes on from PVKU01000986.1 coordinate 122,630, forward strand.
TTTTGTCCCAGGTCAGCCACAAGGAGGGCAGAGGTGGCCATTGTGAAGCTCTTGAATCAGAGAGGCTCATGACCAGATTTAGGATCCACTGTATGAAATTGGGAGAAGGTGAATTTAGAAGAGACTGAGTATCTGTGATAGAAGAAAAGTAAAGAGCCGAATGTGAATAGCTTAATGCAGAACTAACAAATGTTTGAGTTCAGGAGCCAGGTACCACCCTCATAACAATTTTCGTACACTGATGACTTTGTTCTCTACTTTTCCATGAGGAGAATGGGGCTCAGGAAAGTTAATTTGTTTACAGTTGCAGAGCAAAAAAAGTAGCCAATTCAGTGCATCCACCTGGGCTGCCTGGCTCCAAAGCCGATTATTTTGTTCTGTAGCTTCGTCCCTGAAAGCCATGGACCAGTTCCGAAGTAAAGACTTAATGACCAGAACTCCTGCCTAGGAATTTCAGAATCCAAGGTTTTTTGGACACACAAAACCAGAGAGGCTTCTCTGAGTATTCCTTGTCTTCTGATCCACAGAGGGAAGAGGCCTGAAGACTGGGTTACTGTGACGGTTAATGTTATGTGTCAACTTGACTGAGTTATGAGATGTCCAGATAGCTGGTTAAACATGATTCCTGGGTGTGTCTCTGAGAGTGTTCATTCCCAGAGGGGATTAGCATTTGAACTGGTGGGTCCTCCCCAATGTGGGGGAGCTAAATCATGCAGTCCACTGAAAGCCTGAAGAGAACAAAGAGACAGAGGACGGCTGAAGTAGCTGACTGGTTGAGCTGGGACATCAGTCTTCTCTGCCTTCGGTGATTCTGGTTCTCAGGCCTTCAGATCCAGACTGAAATCTACACCATCCTTTCTGCCTTTCCAGCCATCAAAGTATACTGCTGGCTTTTCAAGGTCTCCAGCTTGTGGATGATAGATCGTGGGACTTCTCAGCCTCTGTAATTGTGTGTACACATCTCATTTTAATAAATCTCTTCCTAGATATATATAGGCATGTTTCTCAGGAGAACCTTGGCAGAAGCTAGAGAAGGCCAGCACTCAATATTCTGACAGTTCTAGCTGCAGCTCAAGCAGGAGCATTTCTACCAGAAGCTTCTTTCTTTCCTTTGCCCAAATATGTTATGGAAGAACCACAGGCCATTTATTTTCACAAGTGGGTTCGTGACCTCAAATAGTTATAGATCCAAATATGTGTGGGAAAAACAGGCTTCCTCTTCCTCAGTTTACATGTCATCTTCTCTGGAGTAGAGGTGTCCATGTCTTACTGCTGGGAGATTCCTTTTCTCCCAGAACCAAGTGGATGCTGGAAAGAAAGCGTGCAGACCAGTGCCTCTCTCTCCTTCCACCCAAGGATTTGCACTTTTTTGTGGCTGTTCCTCTGTACTAGAAAACTACATGCTAGGCTTCATTTTTACATGTTCACTAGGTAAGTTAGAGTTGAAACATCCCCAGGACCTCAATTTTCAGGAAGGCCAGTCCCCAAGTACAGAGAGCACTTTTGTGAAAGTATTGTTAGTTCTCTGTTGCTGCTGCAGGGTCCTCTGGGGGCTCCCAGAGACACTTGAGAGCCTGCTTCCAGTCGAGGAGCCTTGGGCTGCCTCTGCTATGTAGGATAGGGGGCAGTTAATGTTTCTCCCACTGGCTTCATCTGATTGTTAAGGTCAGATATGGTTTTTATGGAGCACAGCTAATATAAATGTGTTTAAATTATTGATGCTTTAGATGATTTTCTTTCTGCTTCACAACTCTTTAGTTAATGTCATGTAAATTATTAGAATTGTCAAGTTTAGGAAAATTTTTTTTATCCAGATGTAAGATTTGGATAGAGTTTCCACAGACCAGTTTCTGGCAATATACACTCTAAACCTCGTTTCTCCTCCACTCTACATGTACTTCTGGTGTTCAACATCACAGGAAACATTCATATCACCATGTAACCTCTGGCTTTGAACCTTCATGTCATGATACCAGGTGAGTCAGCACAGAAAGCAATAGAATTATTTCTGGAAGCTACTTCTACACCAGGATGGCTAATCATAACTATACAGGAAAGTGACCTTGATCCACATGAATGCATACCACCAAACCCAAGTTCATTATGTCCCCAATTCAACTTATCCCTAGGATCTTCAAAATGTCTATGGGCATACCAACACCACAGAGCATGCACAGAGTGTGAGAGATGGGGTGTTGTGGGGAAAAGGATGGTCTTAACTAAGTGCAACTGAGTGTAGCATTACAAATCTTAAAAGACATACAACCACTCGAACATGTTACTACAGTTCCCCCCCCCCCCGAGACTTGGAAGGGACTGATGTAAATGAGCTATAAAGCCTAAGCCTCATTCCCTTCGCAATGTTTTTCTACCTTGCATGTTAGGTGTATGAACTTCTTACACCTTATGGACCATTTTTCTTTGTGTTCATAGTGTCTTTAAGGTGCCAGAATATTTTTTGTTTTACTTTATTTCTATTCTAGATGGTCTTCCCAGTTTGCTGAGATCAGCCATTAGCCGTTTAATTATTATTTAAGTAATTAACCCCTGCTGCTCTTTACCCTAATCCATATTACAGATTGTTGCCTGTGGGAGAAATAGCCATTTGAAGAGTTCTGCACTTGTGACTTACAATTTGGGACTTAGATTTGGAATTAAGCTTTGTTATTTCTGACAATGGTGTCTTAATATTTTTGGTGCATCTTTTCTGGTTGGTCAATAATTTAGCACTCATGTACCTTACTGCCAGCTGCTCAGGAGGGTAACTGCTCAAATCTTTAATGTCCCCTTATGATTTCCTGAAGTGAATTTCACGTACAACACATGAGGCCTATTTAGGTCTCGTAATCCCAAACAGTCTCCAAATTTGGCAAAAAATATGGCCAGCGATTGTCATGCGATGTACTTACAAATAGACCAAAACACTCTTTTATTGATATGGTTTCAAGCTCTACATTATTTCCTACAGGATATGAGGCACTTTATGGTTATAGACCTTTTTGTAACATTTTCTCTTACAGAAAGAAAAAGAAAACTAGATCAAAAAATAAAACGCATAGGAGAAAGAAATGTGGTGTAGAATGGTTGAAGGGTAGAGTTTATATGTAGAGAAGCAGACACCCAAGTGTGGTGACCACATCTGGGTTAATAAATCCACTCTGAGCTTCTTTGTGAAAAAAAAAAAAATAGAAAGGGAACTCTGATAAGTTACAAGGTGCACACTGCTCAGCAGATCCAACCTTTGCTATTCTTCAGAAGCTCAGCTTTTCCTGGTTCTGAGGTGGGGCCCACGATATAGCTCATTAACTGTTTAAGTCCCATATGGTACTTGGTACTTAGTAAATACTCATAAATATTTGTTGGGGCAATGAATAAATAGATGAGAGAAATCAATGTTTGCTTTCTCTAATAAGTTGAAAATTATTTGAAGGCCCATTCTATGCTTCATTCATCTTTATATTCCCCCAAATACTTACTATGTTTCATTCATTCAACAAGCATTGATTAAGGGCCTATCGTATGCCAGACAGTGTTCTAAGCTCTAGGAATATTGTAGGGAACAAAACATTATAATGAAGGTGAACAAACAATAAATGAAATAATTTATGTACATATATGAATATTTATATAGTACATTAGGTAGTGAGTGATCCTTCAATACAGTGAGCACATGTTTGAATTCTGCATGAGTTCTGGAAGGAGCCCGATCCCCCAGAAAACCCTGGAGGGTCTTCTAACCAAGGCCTCACAATTGTGATGCAACGACTAAGTTTGTAGAACGGCTTCACTGGAGGCCTTGGAATGATCTCTGGATTTTGTGCCCTTTAATAATGGCTGAGATGTCGTTTAAAAATTCTAAATCAGAAAGCTCTGGGCTGAGGTACCTTGGAGCCCAGGAGCTCTCCTGGGAAACCCTATCTTCAGATCGAATAGTGGGAGCCTAAGCCGAGGCTATCTTTAGAAACAGGATCTCCTTGGGGCCCATTTATAGCCCTGAGCCATTCTGCTTCCTACTAAGGGAACTCCCAGGATGGGGCCACACTACCCAGCCAAATGCCTGTGGTCAAACACAGTCATTGGCCCCTGAAGAATGTTTTCTCTCCTCTCTTTTGGCTCTCCTTCCGTGTACAGGGACTGTTTGGCATCCCCCTTATCTGCGGCGCCAAGAAGACTAAGAGTCCCTTGACAGCAGGGCCTGGTAGGGTGTGCACTGGAGGCGGCCTGACGGCCAGGGCCCATTAACCTCCTCTTCCAGCTCCTTGTTTTACAAGCGGTCATCGCCACCTTGCCGCCCAGTCAGAAGCCAGGGGCAGCTTTATAGTCTACTTACAGAAAATGGCTCAGCACTTAGGCATTTTTCTGGTGTCCCAGGGTTCAAAGTGAAATTAATTTCCATTACCTCCCATAATAAATCACCTCACCCAACACGTGTATGAAATTCCATTCGGGAGACTCAACAGCCATGCTGGGGCTCCACAGAAAAGCCTACGTACTTCAGCACTTAGCTAATTTCTCTGTTTGGGATAGAGTTGATGGGGCCCTGCAAACAATTAGGTCCCATGAGAGCCCATGGGATGGAAAACAGCCCTAAAAAGACACAGACAGGAAGCCAGCCTGAGGATGCTGGGTTTATGTAGGGAAGGGGGACTTCTTCCTCTCTTGGAGCACTTTTTGGTGGCCCCTTGCTCTCCCTGCACGGCCGTTCTTATCACAGCAGCATGGAATCCGATAGTGCGGTAGGGTCAGCAGTGGCCCCCTGCTTGACATCATCATCAGGATCTTGTGGGGAACATTCTGAAGTCTTTGTGGGGATGTGTGTGGCTAGTCATCCTGATTCTCAATCATTTTATAAAAGAAACTGCTGAACGATCCTAAGTGTGGCACATAGCTGGATAATGAAGAAAGAAAATAGCAAGGTACGGCGTCACTGAGACAAACCCACGGAAGCTGAAAGGATGGTGAGCGTGACTCACACTTAGCAAATCATGTCTGAGGAATTTAAGCCAGAGAAGCCAAGGGAGAGGGAAAAAGGCCCAGAATCTTCCAGCTGGAAGGAATCTCACAGAGCGCTGACTTCAATCCCCAAAGTTAGAGACGAGGGCAAAGAAAAACAGACAGGAAGTTATAATAGTAACCAGTACTGTTTATAGGGTCCCTACTGTTCCTACAAGGTACTAACACGTAACATTTGCATCAGACAAACTCCATGGAAACACTGTTTTATTTTAATTTTTAATTTTTAAGAAGGGGTTTAGATTTCTAGAAAAATTGGTAAGATATTACGGAGAGTTCCCATAGACCCCACATGCAGTTTCCCTTGTTTTTAACACTTGACATTGGTAGGGTGCCTTTGTTATATACATGAACCAACAGTAATATATTGTTATTAACTAAAGTCCGTATTTTATTCAGATTTCAGTTTTGAGGAATTGTGATCAGGTATTTTTTTTTTTTTTTGGATGCCTACCTACTGAAATTTATCTGATCTTTTTTCTCATGATTAGACAGGGGTTATAGTTTTTTTTTTCTAAGCATTGAGATAGGTATTTTTATCCTCAGCTGCACATGACAAAACAAAGCCTCAGTGGAATAAGGGGAATTACCTGACTCAAGGCACCAAAGAGTGATGGAGTCACGTTTGGAACCCAGGTCTTTCTGAAAGCAGAGATCAGAGTTTTTGATCACCACACTACTTTCCCATAGCCCAATGAGTTGGAAAGCCAACTGGGAGTTAAAATCTGAGACCCAGCTGATGTTCTTTCACAGAGATGCAAGCATGGATGGATGAGAGATGAGTGGATGGATGCATGATGGATGGAGTGATAGGGAGATAGATAGGTGATGGACATTTTATAGTTGCTTTCTTGATGACATAAGTAACACAGTCTTCATATAAATACTCAAGCACTATAAACATGTAAGAAGTGCTTTGTAAGCCTTCTAAAATAATTGCTACTGTTAGGTATAGAGCCCCCCTTTTTTCCTATGCTTATACCACAACTTATGTTAATGTAACATTGTTACATTAACAATGTAATTGTTTTTTGAAAATGCAAGCACCTTTCACTCAATTTTTCTGTGAACCTAAAACTGCTCCAAAAAATAAAGTCTATTAGAAATGGAAGCATCTTACACATATTGTTCTGCAATTTTTAAAAAACAATATACCATACAATTTTATGAATTAATAATTTTTAGCTTGATATCAAACTTTCTATGCATTCTTAAGTAATTGGTGGTTTATAATTAGCATTGGGTTTCTCAATTTATTGTTGGGGCTCTTTCCATTAATGTGGTAGATACAAAATTTCAGTAGGCATGAGCATTGTTCAGGCAGCTTCTTACAATGCATATTTTTAGGTACCAAGGCCTTATTCTTATTCAAAAAAGATCTGGAGTAGAATGCAGAAATTTAGATTTTTAAAATAAGCACATTTTTTTCCTCCATGGGATTATAGATAGGTGCAAGTGATTTTGAGACCACACTTTGTAAAAAAAATTTTTTAATCTATCTTCCTCTTTGTATCTTGGCAGCATAGTTTTCCTCAGTTTGGACAAAAGAAATTTATTCTGATGTCCAAACTTCAGAAACTCCAATTGATTGGCTAGACTGAGATAAATCCAACTTTGAAAAATAAATGGACTTGATTTAATGACTAAATAAATTTATGGCATGTGTTGGGCACTTCACATGTATTATCTCAGCATACTCATATGTCTTCATGTGTACTATCACATGTTCTGTCTTCAGCAAGCTGAGGGGTGAGCCAACCAGCTGTCTTGTGGCATTCTATGGGCGGATTACTTGAGTCTCAGAGGGACTTGTGAAGGTCACATGGGTGGTTGTCCAGGAGCAAGGACTTCATCCCAGGCTGACTTTGAATGGTGTGTCAGCATCCATTTACTGAAATGACTTGACAGGCTCAAGTAACAAGTTTATTAAGAGGAGAAACGGCCCTGTTCAGTGCTGCCAAGACTTTTACTTTCTTCAGAAGGCATTTTCCACATGGTGGGAAATCTATCCATTAGTAGCTCCAACCTTGCTTTCAGTAGTGTTATGGCCTGGGTGGAGGGATGCTCTCCCATCTAATTTGTGTGTGAAAACAATCCCAAGGGATTCCCTGGATTCTGATTGGTCCACATTGGATACATAGTAATATCTAGATATACCTCATTACCAAGGGGATGGGGGCTACAACTAGCCAGACCTGGCCCATAGGCCTAACAGTGAAGCCCCATTAGAATTGCAGGAAGAAGAGCAGATGTAGATCCTTAAAGTACTGGGTGGGGGCTGGACACGGCTACTAGAATAAAGGGAAAGGGTTCTGCTGCAATAAAAAAAAAAAAAAAGCCAGTTAGGTTATTCTCCCAGATATTTTCCAAAGTAATTTACTATGGACATTTCTTTTTTTTCCTGTATATAAGTATCAATTCACTTAGATCTAGAGTTTCACAGAACTCACTGAAGGAAATGCTGTACTATTCAATTTATCAGTAAATTCTCCTTTATTAGCAATTACTGATAAACTTCAGCCAAGTCAAATAATTATGATTTTTAATAGGCACAGGCCCAAATAGTAGTGTTTTATTGCAGGAAATAAGATTCCACAACCAGCTTCACCACATCAGAGCACTCCAGCTCTATCACACAGAATGACTCCTTTCTATAAACACTAGTCTGTGATATTCCCTTTTCCATCCTATACCTAACATTTCAAAAAAGATTAATATTATGCTTTAAGTCCAACATAATGGAAATAAAAACATTTTCATATAAATTAACACCTAGGACAATATGTAAATGTTTAACTACAACTATAGTAGAACAGGTGCTAAAGGCCCACATGTACTAAAGAAATCGGACATGTGCAATTATACATAGAATCTCTAGGAACGTGACAGGTACAGAGGCAGAATGATAAGGAGCTGGGATATTGCTAATGCAAGTACCCTGAGTGGTGTTGCCATCAATGATGTGATATTTTCAAAGGGTGAATTACGCAGAATAAAGGATAGTTTCCTTTATTTACATGATAGATGCTTTGCTGGAAAATTCAGTGCATACTTTGTGTTAGTATGTAAATTTCAGTTCAATGTTTAAACTCTAATAATTATAAATAGGTCACTTGTTTGATTTGCCTATATTTCAGCCTAGTGGGATAATCCACTGTCATGCAGGAAAGGGAACAATTCTTTACACATGGGAAAACCCACATAGTATCCATGATTTTTAGAATCCCTGGTTCCAGTCCACTAAACGCCAGTAGTGCCCCCCTCCACCAGTAATTTGACAAGCAAAACACTCCCATAAATTTCCCAAATGCCCCCCCTGGGGCAGAACTGCCCCCATTGAGAATCACCGACATACAAGTTATCTTTTGCGTTGTAATCAAAGTTCTCAGGTTTCAAAAAGAAAACTTGAAATAGAAAATTCAGTGTCCCAACAATATGTTTCCCAAACTTTCATGAGGAGAGCAGTGGATGGGGCATACTTAGGCCATTTTTTTTTCTATTTGGAAAACCAGTTAATGTGTAGTTAAATCTAGTACCCCGTGGGCAACACTGGCACTCCATTTTTCTCTACAAAATCCTCATTTTCTCAATGAGACAGAAACACAAAAAGAACAGGTTAGGAATCATTAGGTATTGCTAAATTCCCACCCATAAGGTCTGGTGCAAAGTATATTGCATTTCTTATCCCTTTACATGAAGCTTGTAAGGAAGACAATTTTCCCTTCTGTGGTGAGGTTACGGAGGGTAGTAGATCTGATGAGTCAGCCTGATGCTAGACCTTGTACTGTTCTTTTTCTTCAAGCGCAGCAGCGGAGCTAGCACCGTAACACCGAGGAGAAGCCCAGGGTTCAAATCTCCCATCATTTCCACTGCTGGGTGAAATTTTGGGCAAGTTATTTAATTTCCGTGTGCCTCAGTTCTCAACTGGGAATGATAATAGTATTTACTTTCAGAGGATCACTATTAATGTTAAATGGGTTAAAACACTTAAAAATGTGCCTGGTAAGCCTCCTCTTCTTGGCGGGGGGCCGGGCATGCGGTTCTGGTCCCCATTATGTACGGAGGCGGAGGGAAAGGGTTCCGGCTCCCTCGGTGTCAGGTCTTCGGTGCCGACAGTTTCCAGTTGGCGGTCCTATCTTCAAGTGCCAGGGCACTGGTAAAAAAAAATGTGCCCAGTATATAGTAGTTTCATGATTATTGGCCATGATAATAGTCATCAACTCCTTTTCAGCTGCCTGAGGCAGTTTTGAAATTTCTTCCCCTGAGCCTAAGTTTATTTACAAAGGCCCACATTTCCTCCTTTTGTTTGGGATTATGTCTGTCATCACACCCGTTGCAGAGCATGAGCTGGGCATTTCATTGTTCTGATGCAGCCTCTGTCTTTCCCATCCCTGGACCCCACTTCATTAAAAAAATATATATATGTATATGCATACATATATGTGTGTATATCTATATATCTATGTATATGCTTGCTTTAGGAAGATACATGAGTTCTAAGCACTTCCTCTAACTTGCTGGGTGACCTTGGGTAAGTTTCCTCAATTCCCCAGGCCTCCACTGGTGCCTTTGCAAGACAGCAACCTCTAAGATGCCTTCAGGAATCATTCTTTCCTCTACCCCATCCCCACCTGGATGAGGAAGAACTCTGGACCTAGAGAAGAAGAGACTTTCCTTGTTAGAAGTTTTGGTGGGTTTTATTTATTCAGCATCGGGTATTCTAAATGGCCTCAGCTACTCTCAGAAGTCAGCGTTTATCAGCCTATTAATTTTGATCCTCCCGGCCATGAAGATGACAGCCGCGAATGTGGAGATGCACTTGCTCTGTGTGGAAACCAGGCACTCTACCAGTCTGCCAGACCCAGGCGTTCAGTGATTATCTTTTTTATATGTGCTGCAGTCTTCCTTTTACATACACACACACACACACACACACACACACACACACACACACAGATTTGTCAATCATTAGAGCCATCATATGAGGAAAAAAATTCAGAGATAATCATCCCAATTTTGCAGATGAGAAAACTAAGCCACAGGGAGGTTATGCAAGTTGTATATGATCCCCAGGTCAGACTCAGGTCTGCTATCCCCTAGTCCAGCGATTTTCAATTGATGTGCTGCTAGGATTTTTAAAACCTGCAATACCTGACTATTTAGTCAGGGGTACTGACCTCTTTTCCCTTAGGTTGTCAAATTAAAAAGTGATAACAGCCAACACGACAATAGCCATCCAGTGTGAATGAATCAAAATCATACCTGTTTCTGTCAGATTTGTAAAAAATAATATTTTTGGTATGCTGCAGAATTTTAGTAATTAGTTTGTGTGCCATGAAATGAAAAAGGTTGAAAATCGCTGTCCTAGTCTAATGCTCTTTGCACCAGCGATAACAAGCACACAGAGAGCTCCACAATCAAATATATCTCAGATATATTACATCACTCAATCTTCACAATAGCCTTAGGAAATAGGTATTATCACCCCATCTCATAAACAAACTCAGAGCCTTACTAGACTTAAAATTCCCCTTGGGCAGGGACCGCATCACATTTTTCAGTGAACTCACCCCAAGTAACCTAGATGGAAAGGAGCAGAGTTGAGGCCGCAGCCAGATCATTCCTCTGTTCAACACATACTCGCAGGCTCCCAGTGCAGAGACAGGAAGTCTCTTCCTGTGTGTGTGGTGGGCTCCGGGAAAGAGAAGGGCTGCTTCAGTGAGGAAGAGAAAGGAGAAGACCTGGTTTCATCCATCACTACTTATATGCATCAACTCCCCCAGAAATGATTCCCCTGGTGCTCCTGAAGGAATGGATGCATCCAGTTTTTATATTTTAATTTATGCATTAGTGAGAGGACATATACTCTTCCCTCTTGTCAAGGTTTGGGGCTAGGACAACCTATCAGAGATAACTTGGGGGAAAAACAACACTAACATGTCATCTGAATTCCAAGATCCAGGCTGGACTGAAGACAATTCTTGACACTGGCTGGAGATGGGCCTTTGTTCAGACTGAATGCCATTATAGTGGACCTTGCTTTTTGAACTTAATTCATTCTGCAAGGCTGTTTGAGAAGTGATTTGTTTGAAAACTGAATTGTTTTTTCCCCATTAGAAATACAAGTATCAGTATGGAAGGGTTGTTGGGTCAAGAACCGAAGTTTTGTTTGACAACTGAGACATTTTTTTTCTGTGAATAACTTGGTCAAGAAATGAATTGTTTGAGATGGGAGACTTTTAAGAACCAAGGTCTGACTCTGACTTCAACAAATCACCCTTTAGGTGCTGCGTTAAGCACTGACAATACAAAAATGGGGAAGACCATCCCCGCCCTCCATCTAACAGGGGAGGTGGATGGGAAAAATGTGCAGAAGTGGAGGGTGCACACTATGCAGGCTCTGGAGTCACAACCATGGGTGGAATCCCTGGTCCAAGCCTTCACTGTATGACCTTGGACAAATTTCTGAACACAGTTGTTTCACCTGTGGAGGGAGAGGCATGCTATTGGTCCTACCTCGTGTATTATTGTTGCAAGAATTAAATGACTGAATACATGTGAAGTGTTTAGAACAGTCCATTACACAAGGTAAGTGCTACCATAAAACCATTATAAGACAAAGTGAGAAGCACAGTAACAGAGATAAATCCAAGGCATTGAAGAGGAAACGGTGAATTCTTTCCAAGGCAGTGGGGATCAGGAATGGCTTCTTAGATTTGGGGGGATGACTAGGGTTCTTCCCAGGAGATGATAGAGGGGGAGCAGATGGAACACTTAGTAAGTACTACTAGGATAAACAACTACCACCTATTGACTGCTTGCTGTTTGCATGCCCCATGTTAGTGCCTGACATAGATTATCTCATTTAATACTCTTACTAAAAATTTATGAAACTGTTACTATTATTATGACCATTGGACAGATGAGAAAGTAGAGACCCAGAGAAGTTAAATAATCTACCCAAGGTCACATGCCTAGCACGGGCAGAAGTAGGGCTTAATTAATGATGACTGATGTCAGAATAAATTTATGAAACTGTCCAGCTACATTTTAGTGCTTCTCTGTCCCACCACCAAGTATTGAAAGCAACTTTCCCCATTTCAGCAGTCAACCACTTAGAACCTGAGATCCAGCCATTTGTAGAGCTTGTTCATCAGCCTGTCTCTATGTGCACAGCTTGTCTCATGGGCTGACGACTACCGTGCTGAGTGCTGGGGTAGGAGGGGACAGCTACGAAGGGGGGAGCTTTCAGAGGACAAGATGGGAGCTCCCCAGCTTTTCTCCCAGCCCCTGCTGCAGGCACCACCCGCCTTCCACCCTTTCTCTGAGCGTCCCTGTGACGCCTGATGAAATTAAACCTGCCCCAACAGGAGCAAACTCTGGGCATCTGGTTCTCTGGCACTTTTAGTCTAATTGCTGCCCAATGAATATAATAGCTCCCTGACTATCTTTTCAGCAACACCGGCTTCTGAAGCCATTCAAAAAGGGCTGAACACCAGTAACACTCACCCTTCTGTCTGAGGGCTGAAATCCAATATCAGCCAGAGGGTCCTAGTTTACAACTTGGTTTTCATCTCAACAAGGTCCCTCAGTCTCAGGTTTACTGTCCAGTCGCTAGACAGGAGCAATCTGTGACATCCCCCTAACCTCTCTCCTGCTTCTCATGTCCCAGGGCTGCTAAACCCAGGATAGGATCACAGGATTACTTTTCAGGCTGAGAACAGGAGCTGCAAACTTCAGTTGAAACCCATTTTGCTGAGCAGCCACCTATTGACCTTGAAGAGGCAACTGGCTCGAATTGTATGGAATTCAAGTTTGCAGACCAGGTGGAGGCTTTTGTGAATTAGACCTGCTAATGTAGTCGGCAGGTGTGGATCCAACATTGGAACGTGCCCACATGTATCACCTTGTCTTCACCCAGGGTCAGACAAGGAGCCAAGAACAAGCCCGGCTCCTAATAACTAAATCTTAGGCACCTCAGTGTTTTAATTATCTATTCCAGGGAAACAAAACAGGCCACTTCACAATGTGGTGGCTTAAATCAAATTGCGGCTGGGACTGAAGTCATTGGCAATATCCAAGATAATTCACTCCCATGGCTGGCACCTTGGCAGAGACAACTGGAACACTGAGCTCAGCTGGGACCGTAAGGCACATAGGCCCATATCTCCGTATAGTCTCAGGTTCTCACTCTGAGAGTTTCCATACAATCCTTCAGCTGGATAGCTCAGCTTCTCATGCAGTGGCCAGGGCTCCCCAAAGTAGAAACTGTTGGTCCTTAAAGCTTAGGTGAAGAAAGGGCAAAGTGTCATTTCTACTGCATTCCACTGGTTAAAGTCATAGGGGGCCAACCCATATTCAAGGATGGATTTTACGAGAGTTGTGAATATTGCAGGAGCAACTTGGTGGAAGCCGTCATTGGAGAGTAGTTATTATACTTGGTTATGCATCTTCGTTATGCTATAAATAAGAACAAACCGTATTTCCTTATGCAAGCATTCTTTCATCTTATAGAGCTACCATTTGTTTTGTGCTTACCATAGGTGAGGCACTATGCTAAATGGGTTATATCATTGTCTCTTTCAGATTTACGAAACCCGAGAGAGCTAGGTACTGGTACTACCATGATACAACTGAACAAACTAAGGTTCAGAGAGGCTGAGTAAACTTCCCTAAGTTATTCAGCTAGTAAGCTAGGATTAAATAGAATATTTATTTGCCTGCAAAAATCCATTCTTGTTTTAAAATATATACAGACAAAAGTCACAGCATTGTCACTTCTTGTCATTCGGCTACAGTAAAAAGTCGGCCACACTTGCCCACGCTGAGGCTGTTGGTGTTTTGTCCAAGAGCCCAAGGATGTTGAGGAAAAATGTGGCTGTACACTCAGAAGCTCTTTGCTCCAAGCTGGTTGAGCATCCCACCCTGGAGTTCTACCAGCCTCTGCTTGTATGCTTTAGAGGAACTCAGGCCCTGAGCAGAACGCTTTTGATTTCACTCACCTCATTCCTGCTGCGGTGGACCTTGTCCCAGGAACTCAGTGACCTGGTTCATTGCTCAGTTTTCTGTCTCAGTCTTCAGTCCTTTTGCTTGGCTCCTACTATTGTCCTTCCTGGAGGCTGAGGGTATATTAGTAAAGAAGTGGACAAACTCATACCCTAGTTAGCAAAGAGGCAGTAACTGTAAAGAATGGGGTAAATCCACAATGCTATAGAGGGACATAGGATGATGAGCACATAGTTACATGAATTAGCCAGGGTAGATCATATTACACTGTGGTAAAAAAAGCAAATTCCAATGGCTTAAGACAACAAGGGTTTGTTTCTCACTCATGCTACAGGTCTACTGCAAGCTGACAAGGGACCTAAGCTAATGGAGCAACCAGCAATGACAGAGGGAATACAGCTCAGGAGGATCTTGAAGTACCCATGAAATGCTATAGCCTAGAAGTGACATGTTACGTCAGGTCACAACTTAGCCAAATCCATTCGCAGCCCCACCCATCCAGAAGGAGTTCCCATGTTTGGTACTCCTACGTGCATAGGAAATGATGTCTAAGCTGAGACAGAAGGGATGATTAGAGGTGAGGTAGAGAGTAAAGTATGGCTATTTAGGCAGGGAAAAGAGCAGGAACAAAAGCTTGGAGGTGAAAGAGAGAATATGATTTTGGAGGACATGAACTTGGAGGATGAAGGGTGGGGTGGCGCAGAAAAAAAGGATCGTTGGTCAGCACTGTAGGACTTAAAACATCATAGATATTTCTCATGTGAAAAGCAGCCATACAATGAGCTGGTTAATGATCTGTGCATTCATTCATTCACTTCTTTACTTTGATTGTGTGTTCCTTCCAGTCATGTTTTAGCTCAAAGAATTTTAGTTGCTTTCCAGTATTCCTTCAATTATTTGGTCATGGTCACTGTGTGGACAGATGGCTATGAAAGTACTTTCTTAGCAATATTATCTTTGATAACTCATTGACTTTATTATGATGCTTTATTCAACAAAAAACTTTAGAAAAAAGTTCTAACCTCCATTAGTCATAAAGAAATCCTTAGATTTCAAGAAGGTAGGAGAGAGGAGTGTTGTTTCTGAGTGAGTGAACACTTCAAATATCTGCAGAGCAGGCCTTATGCCATCTTATATGCAGGTGTGAGTAATGGAATCCATCTGAACAGGAACGACAAAGCTATGACTTTCTCCTTACCAGTGTATGGGGCCAAACAAGTAATTTCCATAGTCTTATGTCAGAACTAAACGTTCCAGAAAGTAATATTTTACTGAAGGAGGTTAATGTATTTACTTATGTTTCTCTTTATTAGATATTAACTGAGCATATACTATATACCGGAGCTAGGAACCAAAGCTATAGTAGTGAACACCCCAAAGCCCCTGCCCACATGGAGTTGACAACCTAGTCAGGGAGATAGACAATGAACAAGTGAATAAATAATGCATCAGATAAGTGCTGTAGATAAAAATAAACGAGGGTAAGAAATATAAATATTTAAGTAAGGCCTTGCAGAAATGAAGGATGACATGTGGGAGAACAGATAAGGAAAGGCAAAGAAAAAGCAAGAGCAAAAAACCTTGAAGTAGTTCCCCCTTGAAATGCTCACAGAATCACAGGGGGGAGGAATATGTCTAGAGAGGGGTTAACATTGAGGAAAGAAGTCAGAGATGTTGTCTGAGCAATGGGAAAGGGAGACAGATAACGTCTCTCTCCATTGTAAAAACTTTTGCTTTCGATCAGAGGGAAATGGAAAGCTGGTGAATGATTTTGACCAAAGATTGGCACGATCTGATTTAGGTTTTAGAAGGAATAGAGTTCGGGCACCTAAGAATGAAAGCCAAGAGATTCCTTTGGAGGCTATTCCAGGTGAGAAATAATTGTAATTGGTCCTGGATAGTAGCAGTGGTTGTAATGGTGAGTGGTCAGATTCTGCTTATATTATGAAGGAACAGCTGAAAGTATTTGATATTGGATTAAACATGGGGCGTGAGGGAAGGAGTAGAGTGGAATATGACCCCAAGATTTCCATCCTGAGCAAATGGAAGGATGGAGCTGTCATTTACTGA
Organism: Anoura caudifer; assembly: GCA_004027475.1. Classification (NCBI taxonomy): domain Eukaryota; kingdom Metazoa; phylum Chordata; class Mammalia; order Chiroptera; family Phyllostomidae; genus Anoura; species Anoura caudifer. The sequence goes on from PVKU01000986.1 coordinate 138,719, forward strand.
TATGGGAAAAGCTTAGAGCCCAATATTTGACATAATATTTGAATTCCTGTAAGACATTTGTCAAAGTATCAGGTCTATAACTGAATATGAGTCTAGATGTCAGGGAAGTGATTAAGGTGGAAATTTGTATGTAGCCAAGGGGAAAGCACTGTTTAATCCACAAGGTAAACTAGTTTCACACTTGGGTGCTTATAATGGTCTTCACTGAGCACTGTAGGGAGACTTTATGGGATAGAAGAAGAACGCTGTAGGGAAAGGGAGTTCTCCAGCAGAGTTAAACGTAGTTGTCATACTACAGCATTCAGAACTTGATAACAATTATTTTAGGTAAATGAGGGAGAACTGGTGTTCTAATGAGCTCAGAATTAACCCAAATATATTTTTTCCAACCTCAATCAAGGCCAACATGGCCCAGATCGCACCATTTTATCCCATTCCATAATAATTACAGCACTATAAATGTCTCTACACAGATGAGGATTGTGAATTTCACTTAAGAAACCCAGAGCTAAACAGCCATGCCTGGTTAAATATCCTACCTAGAGGTCATTTCTTGATCAGATCAGTTCTACTATGTAGCAAGGAGTCTTCAAACAGGCTTCATGGCCACAGATGGGTCCAGCAGTAAGAAAAGCTGGGATTCTCTCACTGTATAACTGTAACATTTAAAACACCCAGTTACAAGGGCAAAGTTTAAAAAAGAAAACCTTATTTTTTTAAATTCTAGAATGATCCCTACTGAAGTACAAGTGAATATTCTCATGCACTGAGGAAAATGTTTCTCTTTATGCTATTTAAAGAAATAAAGGTAACAGAGATACCATTTTAAATTCACTAAATTAGCAAGAAGGAAATGTCAGTGATGACATCTACGGCCATTGAGGTTGTAGGAATATTCAGCCCACGTATACAGGAGAAAAGCAGTACGGTACACTCTTTGGTAAGTACTATCACATCACATATTTTGGTAGATTGGACGATCTGTCCCAGTTCTGACCTCTTCCCCTCCCTCCAAATATAGAGTGCATATCCCTGTCCTTCACTTCAAGCTCAGCCCTGTGTATTTGTTTGACCAATGGGATGAGTAGGCATGACTTAAATGGGGTCTTGCAATGTGCTTGTGTAGTTGCGTGTGGACTCTGATGCTTTTACCATCTTCATAAGCACACATCTAGGTTAACCTGCTGCTATTGAGACCAGGATGAGAGATATATTGAATCAGCCCAGTTGAGCCCAATTTAGATGTGCCAATCAGCAGATCCATGAGATTAAATGATCGTTGTGTTATGTTGCTGGGTTTTGGAGTGTTGTTATACAACACGTTCAAAGCACTAGCCAAGTAGTACATACACCGAGTATCGTTAACAATGTTAATACTCTTCCATCCTCCAAATACAGTTTGAGAGCTTGTTTGGATATATTCACGTGTGTGTTAGTTAGCACTGGCTAGGTTATTGCGATGTAACACATGAGGCCTAACTTGACGACAATGTATTTCTCACTCATGCAAACCAGATATGGGGAAACATTAATAATGTGTATCCAATGGCACACATTTTGAGCCTGAGTCATGTCTACCCATAGTATACAGATGGAACAGAGTATGGAGCATAGTATACAGGTGGGGGAGAAATGGACAACCAGCCAGATGAGCAGAATAATGCTAAAAATCAAAAGGCTATCAAATTTCAAATCTTTCTCATTTGGCGTAGCAATTTCTCTTCTGTGTATTTAGCCTTTGGAAATAATTTAACAGTAATTTTTAAAACTTTGAATTAACAAGCTCGACTTTTACCTGTTGTAGAAGAAGAACCAGAAACAGCCTACCTGTCCACCATGGGGAATGCATAAGTAAATTAAGGTATGCACAAGATCATAAAAGGTATTTGCAGCATAAGATTAGGAGAAATAATGTTGACAATAGGATGATTTTTAATGATATAAAATATTTGTGTAAGTACAAATTTTAGAAGGAAATATGATATAAGGAAAACACAGGGTGGGTATTTATCGGTGGATTATTTTTGCTTTAAAGACCTTTTAACCACATTTTTGTGTTATTAAAATAAAAATAAAATAACTCTCATCAAATATCCTTCTGATGTCGCTTATCTGGGAAGTAACTAGTTAGAAAATACATTTGCTATGGAATGCTAACCCCCCTGGAGAAATGAGATAGTGTCTATTTAAACATCTTAAGGGTATCAGATGCTAAGGTGTAGTAACTTGCAATGAATACCTGTAATTTGATGAACTGGTAACCAAATCCATCCATCTGAATCCAATCTTTTTTTTTATCATAAACTAGACTAAAAACAAAGAGCAAGATTTTAAGCTTTTAAGCTATCAGTTCAAGTGAAACAGAATTTAATCTTTAGTAAACCTTAAAACATAATCTTCACAAAAGGAAGATAGTTTTAGAGCCCAGGAAGAGGGGTGGCCCAGCGATTCAGCCAAGACACTCCCTTCGGGCTGGAGCCAGCAGACACACTGGCATTCTTACACATTGAACAATGCTCAGCTTTCCTCCCCTGGGGAGCTGTGGCCCCAGAGCCAAGGCCCAGGTCTCTGCCTCCCAGATGGCACATCCACAGGCACATCTTTGATGTGGGTCAGGGTCAAAGTTTTGGAGACAATTTCAGAAAGACTCATTATCTCTGGACAGAGCTTCTCAAGCTCCTAAAAATATATAAAAAGTTCAACATACATTTTTGGAAATGTAAATAAGAAATTCTCAACTGCTACGGTTCCAAGAGGTGCCTTGACTTCTTAGCACATTTTTTCAAAATAAGTTTTTTATTCATTCACTGCATAGAAATCCATATTGAGTGTCTATTTCAACTTAGAAGCTGGAGATAAGGTAGAAAACAAGAAAGAGCAAAGTCCTTGCCCCTGTGAAGACTGCAGTCCCCTGGAAGACTACAGAACAGCTCTGCTTTTCCTTCAGAATTCATTATGCTAGGAAAAGATTAAGGGGTGAGCGCCCACAGTAAGACTCCTATTGCTCTAAAAAGTGATAATGAAACAATATACCAACTAACCCAAATGTATTCCCAGATTCTAGCACCTAGGAAGACGTTTATTGCTTAGTCTAAAATGCCCTAAGTATCAATTAATTATACCAACCAACTCTATTGCAGCAGCCATTCAAATACTGTAATGTCAGGATCCTTCTGAAGAACTGATCTTGTCTGAACTGAAGGAAGTTTTGAATCTAATATTTCCTCTTCCTAACATTAGTGCTACGGATTGTAATGAATTCTTTTCCATGCATTATTTGGTTCAGTTCTTATAACTACCCTCTCAGATAGCTATTTTTATCTCATGGTACAGATAACAACTAAGGCTTAATAACAATAACAGAGAAGTTATTAAGGTCTAACAATTTCTCCATGGTGAGAAAATCGAAGTTGGCAAATTCAAAATTCAGATGCTGTCTCATGCAAAAGGCTGTACTCTCCCCCACAACTTGCTGCTTACAGACTTTGTGGTCAAAAGACTTGAGGGAACTTATCACATGAATGAAAGAGCGTATTGGATAAATAATAAGAGGTGATTTTGAAAACAATCGTACCTTCTAGGCATCATAGTGTTTATGTGGTTGGGTTGGCTGGGTGTTTTCTGATTGTGCAACACAATACAGGAGAGAGTGGGGCTTTGAAGTCAGGCTGAGCTGCATCTGAATCCCAGCTCCTCCAGTTCTTATTGTTACCTGTGACTGTAGAGAAGTTACCTTATGACATTACCCTTCATGCAAGGGTGATAATAATACTTAACCTCACAAGGATTCTTTTGTGAGGTTAAATGAAGTAATGGTTGCAAGGCAACTATTGCAGTCCTTGGTTTATAATAAGTTTTCAAATAATTAATTCACTTAACAAATGTTCTCCCTAATTCTCTGTTGCAACTCTGTCTTTCAGGTAGGTTGGGCTCAAATAAAAGGATTGAAAGAGTAAACTTTTTCTGTGGGGTCCACAAAGGCATTTTCTTATAACAAATACCTCATTAACGTGAGATTAGCCCTCCAAGATTTTCTATTTCATATTTTGTTTTGTTTATCAAATTGTCATCTTGATCTCAAATGATGTGTTTTTCTAAAATATCCCTTAGTGATATCTTGACACCCTTGTCCTTCCAATCCAAGAGCATGAAGAAGGGAACAGAGACTTGTAAATCAATTCCATGGGCCAGTTACTATGCCAAGGCCCTTGCACTCAGCATCTCATCTCATCCTCTGACTAACACTGGTAGGTAGGTTCTTTTAAAATTTTTCATATGTGAGAAGACCTCCCACATTAATAAGTAATGAAAGGCAAAACTGAGAAATACAGGCCAAGTCCGGAACCACTCTCTTTAGCATACCAACCACCTCCCCAGCCTGTCTGGTATCACCAACTCATGAGTCCTGTTCATTGGCACTTATTCGTTTGCCCCTTCTGAGCCCCTCTGTGCTCTCCACCATCAGCTTTGTGCTCATAGAGGCTGATCCCCGTGAACTGTATCATCAGGATCCCCCACATGCAGGCTTCCAGGTGGATTTGGCCAATGGGAGGTACAATAGGAGGCATGAGAGGTGAGCTGGAAGAGAAAAGCATGAGATTGGACTATTTATTGCCCCAGTCCCCACTCCATCAGACCACAGGTTGACAGTAGCCATGTTTCTCTACCAAAGCCCCCTTTTTTCCCCTATAACCCTCTCCTGGGTTGACATCCCTGTCCAAGTGCCAATCCATTTCCTGCTCCTTTGGACCTAGGGAAGGAAATGGCTTCTGGGGCCCAGGATGAAAAGCAAGGCTGTTCGCCCTCTCTTGTTGTTTTCCCTTGTCCTGTCCTAACCTTTGTAATAATCCCTTCATTACACCTTCCTGAATTACCCCATTGGGCCATCTGTGTTGTGTTGGACTGTGATTGCTACAGCTTAGGTAATGGAACCTAAGAACTAGGTGGGCAAAGTTATTTTCTCTAAAGCAAAATTAATTTATGTGGCACAGACCAACTCTAAATGGAGTCCTGCAGATACTCAGAGCAGGAAATCTCTTTAACTCTTTTCTTCATATCTCTCCCTGAAGATGGAATTTATCACCCATTCTCTTCCAGAATTGCCAAGGAGACATAGTTATTTTACTCACTCAGGGTACTTCCACTCTGAGTTTGATTATTCCTTCATTTGAAAGTTTGGAAAGTTCATTAAAGCCAGAGACCATAACAGATGGTAACATTTTAATTTTAACTTGAATACGATCCCTTTTGGTATTACTAATGATGCCTGATTGCTTTAAGTTTCATAGTAAAACAAAACCACTTTGGCTTTATTTTAGAATGATGGTACATATTAAAGTCACATTCAGTTATTTCAAAAGAAGTTACTTGAAGGAGAGACAAACAGAAGTAAAGGGGATGTATTACCACTACTCTACTTGTCAACCATCTTAATAATAAAAATTGGTCTATTAATAAAGCCAATTAAAGCCTCTTACATTCTGCTTCATTGACCAGAATAATAGTTTTAAAGAGCGGTCCAGTTGGGGAAGGGATATGTTGCCCCCAGAAATAATGTACCAACATTTCTCTATATCACAGAGTTATAATTCAAAAGTATCATTAGCTTTTGAGATGTTTACCAAGTCTTCCCTGATTCCACCCCTTCCCCACTGCCAAGACCCTGGTTCAACTGCTTCCTAATGGGCCTCTCTGCCTCTTGTACAGCTCCTCACCCATCCATCACCCATGTTCCACCCAGAAAGTTCTTTCTACAAAGAGAGTCTGACCTTGTTTCTTCTCTGAGTCAAGCCTTTGGATGGCATCCCATGGTCTACAGAATAAAGCAAACTCCTGAGAAATTCAAACCTTTCTGGTTGTTCCTACTCTTTTCCATTGCCCCATGATCTAGGCTTCAGATACCTTGGATACCCCATCATTCTCTTTCCTGGATGCAGCCTGCTCTATCTCTTTCCAGGGTCTCACCCAGGCTGTCCCTCTGCTTAGAAGGTTCATTCCCATCATGCACTGTAAGCCTCCCATGTGCCTTCTTGTGCTCAAGAGACCTAGTTAAATGTCACCACCAAGCTAAAGTTTTCCCTCACTGACTCCCAACAACAGCCTTCTACCACCTTTCATTTCCTTTTCAGAATTAAAAACAAAAAGCTTCTAAACCTTTTGCTCTCAATTTGTTCAACATTATATCTTTTTTAAAATAGGAAAGTCACCAAGTATTAATTCTCTTTTATAATGTCATGCCCTTCTGAGTCAATGAATTCTAATATTCATTCTATATGAATTATCTCCTTTCTATATAAATATCTCCTATATTTAGAAAGGAGATAATGTTTATCAAGCACCCACTGATGCACTATGTGCCCTATTCACATACGTAGTTTGATTTAATGCTCACAACAGCACGGAATAGAGACACACTATTATCCCATTTCGTTGATAAGGAAACTGAGCCTCAAAATAGAGAAACATTGATCAAAGTAGTTCAGCTGGTGGTGGGGAATCCAGAATTTGAACCCATGTTCTCTCTGACTCACAATCTGTGCTTTTTCCATTATGCCACCATTTTCTCATATAAATAATTGATTCATAGATATTTAAGGATTCCTCTTGTTTGCATAGCATGTTACAGATTACAAAGTACTTTCACAAAATTATCTTATTTGGTCACCAAGAAACCTGTGAGGTAGTTAAGGCAGGCTGAGGACCTCACTTTATAGATTGGAAGGTCAGACAGGGAAATGATTTGCCCAAGATCATTAAACCAAAACCTGGAGGCACCAATACTAGAACTTACATCTCCTAAGCCAGAGCTCTTTCTTTGTAACAACACTGTCTCCAGCACAGATATATTTTCTTTCTTGAAGGAAAGAGGAGTTAGATCTTCAAAACAATTTGCCTGTCTACAGAGGCTCCAAATGAATCTCCCACACATCTTGCCCTTTTGTTCTATCTTAGCCACCCGAGGGTGCAACCTCTGCCCTAATCGGTCAGCTCAGCTCAGTTGTAAAACCAAGATTCCGGTGTGGTAAGCCAGCAACCAACTCTGACCTCAGATGTGGGATTTCATTTTTGTTTTTTTGTCCTCCACTGCATTTTTACAAGATGTAATTAGTTCCCAACTTTTAAAAATCAAGTGTCTAGCATCTCCTGAAAAAAACTGTTGATACTGCTAAAATCACTGGCTCCGATGATGAGATGAGTCAAGCTCTCTCTATTTCCTTCTTTTATGTACCTGCTGGCCCTATCGGCTGCTGAGTTTCCAGCCCAGGTCTCATCTTTGAAGGCTCCCTGTTGACCATTTTACGATGCAAGAGGGTTTGCAGGAGCACCTGGCACACATTTGCCTCCTTCTATAATTTTTTTTCTCAAAGTTTAGTTCAAGGCTCTGCTTTCCTGGAATGATTCCCTTCTCTTAAACATTGAAGAGTATCCTCTATTACTATGATATGAGGACAAATGCTTTGCTCCTTCAAACAGAAATAAAGATATCTAAGCATCATCTAGTCCGCATCCCTTTATGGAACCTCATTTCATCTGTCCTGGTGATAATTTTTCTTAAATGCTCCAGAGGCAAGGGGCGTTGGTGAGTGGGAAAGAATTAAACATGCATGGCAAGGGTTATGAACTTACTTCGGTCAACCAAGTTTCTGTTCTTTGTCTTACTTCCCCTGGCTTTTGAATGACACAAGAAAGACAGTACATACCATAATGTAAATGACAAAAATATTCCTCATTAATTCCTTTGGGCCTCAGTTTTCTCATCTGTAACACCAGAGTGGTGGATTCTTTGCTCTCTAAAAGGCCTTTAGGATCTAATATTCTCTGATGTTATGAGGCAACCATCTTTAATATAATTCCAATTTTTGTCTTAACAGTGTTTTAGTTCTGCATTTACAGTTAAAAATATGTCCCAATTTTCAGGTAGAAGAACAGTCTAATGATCTCTCACAGTGTTTGGGCTGCCCATAAAGCCAGGGTACTTCCTGACTATATATGAGGCCCCATGGATAAGTAAAAAGAGACTTCAGCTAATGGCCAGGGCAGCTGGCTATGCCACTTACCTGCCCCATTGTCCTGGGAAAGTCCCCTTCTTTCTCTGGGTCTTGGTTTCCCCATTGTAGAATGAGAGCAATCGATTAATCGATAAATCTGTGATTGTGGATGCGATAAATGCACATCCGTGAGCTTGAGTAGCTGTGGCAATGGAAAAAAAACACTGGGCAGACGTCAGGAGACCTGGGTGCTATTCATAGTTCTGCTACTCACTATGTTTGTGACTTTGGGAAGTCACACGCATACTCTGGGCCTTCCTCCCTGTTAGCATTTGTCATCTTCTGTGTTGTTTGTTTATGTGTTTGTTTCTAATCTGGCCAATATCATTTATTTTCATAACTGCTTGGACTATAGGCATCTGATTTTGCCACTTTCCCAAGAGTTTCATTCATTTGGCTAATACCTATTGATTATCTCTTGGAGTGCAAAACTTTTCTGAGAGTTACAGACAGAAGTATGCTTCCCCAGTGAAGTTGACTTCCTGGTGAAGTCTACAATTCCATCTTACACATACAACACCAAGTCTGGTTCCTGGTACAACTGATTTTCTGCATCCCCCTGCCTGCTTCAATGCATCATCCTCATTCTTTTTTCTGGCTTCCACCCAGTGGTCACCAATGCCCTTCAGTCCTTTCAGCTGTGTGCCCTGCTCTCACACCAGCCCTTCTTTAACCCTCACCCTGCCCCCCAAGCCAACAATGAAAGCAAGCACACTCATGGACATGGACAGTAGTGTGGGGATTCATGGGGGGGGGAGTAGGGTATAAGTGGACAAAATATAAAAAAATAAAATAAAATTTAAAATTGTGTTAGATATTTAAAAAAAAGTAAATGTGCACTACTGGATGACACTTCAACCCAAAAGAATGCTATGAGGAAGGGCTCGGGGCCCAAGAGAATGTGGATTCATACTGCTATGAAGCTACTTGTGGGCTATGGGACTCATACTTTGGGAGCCTCAGCTTCCTCATTTGTAAAATACAATTGACAATACTACCTGCCCTTTAGGGAGAGTGATCAGGTTCAGCAAGACAATGCATGTGCAGGACAGAGCCTGGCCTGACAGGTTTAAAATGCTCAACACATGGTCCCTGTTATGACCACCCTGAGGCCTGGACAATGGCATTTGTGGTCTTGCAGAGGTGGATTGCAGAGATGTTCTGTGAAAGGAGAGGCCTTCCCACCACCCCCAAACTCATGCTAATTGGCCTGTGTTAAAGCATATACAGGACCTCAGTTAAAAATCACCCTCAGTGAGACAGTGAGGGAATCAGCCACAAGATTATAATTCACCCCTCTGGCTGCTCAGTGTAAGGAGGAAAATCTTTGCCTGTTCCAGAGACAACACAGCGTTCCTGCGGCACATGGTTTTGAATCCAGTGCCAAACACGAGGCTCTTTACAAAGCCCTTGTTTTCCTGCAAGCGTTTTTGTCAGGGGCCTTGTTTTGCAGATAATGAATTTACAAAGAGGCCCGTTCTTCCATTCTGGCACCTTGAAAGGAAAAAAGTCCCTGAATGGGGAGAAGGATCAAGTGGCCGGTTTGCATGCGCAGTGTCTCTTGCCCACAGATTGTACCACCGCACTGCATAATTACCCAGCGCTGGCACACAGTTTTCTACAATTAGGCTAATTATATAAATACACTATGATTATCTGGAAGATAACGTTAAGTAACACACAAAGAGGAGTGGATGGCCCTGAGGTAAACCTGAAGGGAATTGATGTGGATCGAGGAAGTTCCACGGGATCCCAGCACGTTGCACTACAGCAAAGGCAGCAGCTTCTAGCTGCCCCACTCAGCAACCCCTCCTCCCCCCTCGGAAACAAGTCCCTTCTGCCGTCTCTGTGGGCTAGTCTCCCTTCAGGTCACCCCAAAGTGTTCCCTTTACCATCTCTGTCTGTTATCACAACAAATTATAAAGGACAATTGGATTGGAGGCCATATCTAAATTCCAGGCCAATAGCCCGGCCACACTGCTGACATTTAAAGGCAGGCTGTGGGTGCAGTCTCTATTTCCACACATCACTGATGGGCTTGCCATTCTCAGATAGTCAGGCCAGAGCAATTAAGCAAAGGTTTACACTGGCATAAAAATTGCCTTGGACTGACAGAGGGCCAACTCCAGACCCTCTGGCCTGCTCTGAATCCTGGCTGCCAACTCACATTTTGACAAATATATGTTGAACTCTGGAGGAAAAGGGACAGCTTCACAAATATACACAAGTGAACATTTTTGGTTAATATTCATTCTGTCTGTTTCCTGGACTCTCCTGGACCAGGATTCTCCATATTCACTCTACGAATAGTTACTGAATACATCTTTCCCCCCCAAGCTCCAAATTTGATTTTGGAAGTAGAGCAAAAGACAAAACAACCATGGTCCTTGGCCACCAGGAGTTTAGAATCTGGCTTTGGGGCAAGAAGGGACATGCCCTGCTTTCAATCGGACTTGCCTTTGCCGTGACTACTGAGGACTGCGTTATCATTTCCAGTTGTTTGCTCCTCTGTCTAGCCATGCTGTTTGCCATGTGACTTGTCAGTTTCTCTCCTTAGAGATGGAGTTACATCCCTACCCACTTTTGGCTATGTGACTTGTTTTGGCCAATGGAATTTGGGCCAAAGTAACAGAGAACCTGTTGCAAGCTTTGTCCTCAAGAGACGTCACACACAACCACTCATCACTCAAACCTCTGCTGTGAAAAGAACAATTCCCATGTGCCCTGGTGGTCCCAGAAGAATGAGAAGCATGCAGCAGACCTGAACTGAACCTAGAACCGAACCCTACCCGTGGACCAGAACTGAGCTGGAACTTTCTGCCTGGAGCAAAGCCCAGCAAACCCAGCAAACCTCATTGGAGCCACCCAGCTGCTCCTCACATGTATGTATGAGAAATAAACACTAACGGCTGTATGCCATTGAGATTTCGTGGTTGTTCTGTTACACAGCATTTTTATGGCAATAGTGGGCTGATGCAAAAGCTTTTGAAGTTTCTAATAAGGCCTTGAGCACAGGCTGTGTTTCACCTGGAAAGATGGTGAAGGAAAATGTTCTGGAAGGATACAAAGCAAACCAAACTGTTAGCAGTGCTTTTCTTTAGAAAGAGGTTTGGGGAAAGGGGTTTGGCATGTAGGAGGATAAAAAGAGACCATTTGCCTTTTTATTCTATCTTCTTTGACTTTCTTTAAATTTCAGTAATAAGCATTTGTAAAAGAAATACATGTTTTAAGTGTTATTTTAAAAATCAAAAGGGAAACTGAGGAGAAGACAAACATTCATTAAACCCTTAATGCATTTTAGGCACTGTGTTATCATATTATATCCATGACCTCATTTAACATTCACAACAGCCTCACAAGGTGGGTAAGATTATCTCTATCTTTTTTAATTGAATTTTGGGGGCGACATTGGTTAATAAAATTGTTTAGATTTCAGGGGCACACTTCTATAACACATCATCTGTTCATTGTGTTGTGTATTCACCACCCCAAGTCAATGTTCCTTCCATTGCCATTTATCCTGACTATCTCTGTCCTGAAGATGAGGAAACTGGGTTCAGAGTGCTGTGAATGAATGCTTGCCCAAAGCCAAATATCTAGGACACTGGGAAGAAAACATTTGGATTCAAGGCTGCTAACCTCAAAATTGCTCTTCTTTGCCTCATATTATATTGTTGCATACTGTCCCAGATGAATCAACATTCACAGCCTCAGTTTCCTCATTTGCAAGGAAGAGAGGTTTGGACTTCATCATTTCCAATGTTCCTGATAGTCCAAGATTCCATGAGTGAAAATTCCCACGATGCAGTAAAGATTCTTTACTTTCAGGGGAATACAATCAAATTTTCTTTAAGTATAGTGCTCCCCTAGCTCACATAAGAGCTTATTATTTCCAGATCATTAACTGCTTGACATAGAGATTTGGCTGAGAAACTTGAAGCTCAAGTGTTAGAGGCCTCTGCCAATTGAAGATCAGTCAAATGTGGATAATGGCTTCTGTTACTCTAATGCAAGCCTACAGGAAAATGTGATTCAATTTATAAAAAGTCTATCAAATGTAGCTTTTCAGGAATTCATCTGTTGGGTACAACAAGGTACATCTGTGCTATATTATCCAAATAAGTTCCACCTGGCAGACAGATGACAGTAAAGCTTAAAAAGGAAAAAAGAAATGAAAAAAGAAAGGCGTTTTTAGAAAGTACTTTCATCTCATCTCACTCTATTTTAACTTTTTCTGGTCTAACACATCCTCATTTCTAGGTAAAGCAGAGACATTCATTTGGCCAAGCAATGAATGAGGCACTTTTATGAACAGAGAGGAGTGGATAGGTCCTGAGAAAATCCTTTCAAATGTCATTCCACAGTATGAAAAATTGAGAAGGGGGGAGAAATGGGAGGAAAAGCAGGAGTCCATGCTTTGTCCAACTGGCTTTCCTTATGATGAAATTCATAAAATGGTCAGGGAAGCTGAGTCGTGTGAACCCCCAGAGGCTTGTTCTAGCTTCTTCTGAAATTGAGGGCCCAAAGAATGCCAAAGAAAAACAAGCCATCAAACCTTGCAATCATTTGGGGGCATTAAGAAGATCAAGACAGGTTATTTGAATGACTGGTGTAGTTGAACTTGAAGAATACTTTCCAGGCCAATGTGATTTAACACAGAGGATGCTTATTATAGTCAGTCTCCTGCATTAGGTGACATTTTAACTTTCAGCAGCAGATCACCTTCCCCTCTTCTCATGGCCTGCTCATTTTTCCTCTTAGTCTCTATGGCTTCACCCAAAACAATGTCATCCATTCTTATTTGGGCCTTTGTAAACCCAAGTACCTCCAGACTCAGATGTTAGGTTCAAGAGCCAGACATCTATTTCATTATGAATATCTGTCTAGACATAAAAGGGATCACTCAACACTGCCTCCCATGATCCTGTGAGCACCTTGACTATAGCAGACCAACACAAGACAGACAGACACACGTACCTCCACCTGCCCTACCTCTGAGCTCTCACTAACCTCAACAGATTCTGCTTTCAATAGAAGCAAATAGGAAATAGGGAGGCTTCTCAGTAGAAGTGAATAATGATGCATGTAGACACTGGTTGATTTGCCAAGTTTATTATTTTTTCTTCTAAAGTTGGGTGGCTTCCTGGTTTGGGGGGAAGTACAGAATGTTCAACCTTATTACTCTCGAATTTGTTAGCAAACCAAAAGGATCAAGAGGAAGATATTGTTGATTAATTATTTTGTTCACAATTGGAAATCCTATGCAGAATCATTGGTCTATTAGCAACGGGCGAAGTGTGAAACGCACCTTTCACAGGAATTGTGTTAATTCACGACGGCTCCCTCTCACCATCCCTTCTGTAAAATGGTGATGTTGAACGGAGATCACTTAGTGTTGATGAAGTCAGAGTGGGGTCAGGCTAGAGTATCAAGTTCTTGGCCTCAAGACAGAGTTTTGCCAAGATCTATCTAGGTTGTTATTTGAAATTTCCGGAACAGCTGATCAGTTTTCTAACAATACATTCTCAGAAACAGCCTCCTTAAAGCATATTCTTCCCATTCTATTCTTGAGAAGACTAAGGCAGCAGCAACATAAGCACTCAAATTAAATTTTGCATGTGATTTTAATAAAAGGAGATCTGGAAAAAATACAAAATAACCAAATTAAATTTGCTCCCCTCAAAATGAGGTTGTTAGAAGGCCACACACATTCTATTAAGGCTTCCTTTTCTCCTTACCTTCTTCTATCACCTTGGGAAAGGCTTACACAGTCACTTCAGTCACATAGAAAAATTAATCTAAATACCTCAGAATTCTTTTCCTTTTTAACAATAACGAAGAGACATGCCCTAGGTTGTTCTATAATTTACATGAGATTTGACACCTAACGATTTTTAATATTTTCAGACGTCAAATCCACCATCAAAGGATTAGTGGCAGCTATGAGAGGCATTGCAAAAAATGTAACAGAACTTTCAGGAAATTCCAAAGTTGTAAACAAGGTAATATTTTTGGACTGTGCCTTTCTATGGAGGTGGCTACTTTGAGGAGCAGTCTGTTCCTTTGCACACATACATTCAGATATTCATTTTGCTCAAAGCACAGAGGGTCACAGTCTCATTGTTTTCAATGTAAATAGCACCCCTTGGGATTTTCCAACACAAGGACTCTATGGATAGCCTACTCGGTGTGGAAAAAAAAAATAATACTGTGACTTGAGTCACTCTCCTAGCCTTCACAGGAAGCGTCCTTTACAACAACCTTTTCACCAGTGGAAGTCAGAGTATCAGAGCCTCAAGGGTTACCATTTTTTTTCTTTATATTTTTATCCTGTGGAATCATTGAGTGACATCCCTATTTTATTGCTAACTATTCTTTGTCATATTTATGAGCCTTTCAAAGAAATAGGAACTACCTTCTGGAGATATTTAGGGATTGTGTACTTTCCTCTCACATTGTAATTTTTATAGGACAAAAGTGGCAAGGCTAGAAACATTTCTATCGTGAAGTCACTGAGACAGTCTGGGTTAATGTTAGTCAAAAGGCTTGGAATTTAAGCCTCAGATGTGGTTGAGAACTTTACTGCTGGTGTAATTTTCCTTTAATCTTTTTCATAAACCAAAAGAAAAAAAGGAAAGTTAAGTGAGAGATTGGAAAAAAATGATAGCAACTCCTAAAAATCCAAGAATAGGGCTTGGTCATTGGCCCCACTTAAATGGTTAGGTTTATAGGTCACATTAATCAATATTTGGTTTCATAGCAGATGTGGAGGAAGTGAAAAGTCTGGATTCCAAAAGAACCCAAGAAATCTGAAAGGTATTGTATTTCACACGCATGGAAAAAAATGGAGAGGAAAAAAAGATTTATGTATATCTGAAAGCAATAAGGATGAAAAAAACACAACTCAAGTCACCAAGATCACTGTTGAGAAACCAGATTTGAATGCTGCTCTGAGGTTTCTTCGTTAAATTTCACCAGCAGAAAGCTATGGATAACGAGTATTCCTCTGAGTGCACCGCGACGGGATCTGCTGCCCCACCTTGTGGGGGACACTTTCAAATCGCACATCTCAGTGTCTACGGACAAAGCAGGCATTCTTTCCCTCCCTGCCCCCTCTTTCTCCCTTTCTCAAAACTTTCAAAGTTTGGCTTCTGTATCTTTTGCAGAAGATCTTTTGTATCTTCTGTTCATTCAACAAACATTTACTGAAGTCTCACAGCTCTCCACCAGGTGTGACCTGAGAAACATAAAGAAGAGTTTGACCATGGGAGCAAAGAAAACCCAGATGCTGGGGGCGGGGAACCAACATCGGAATGGTCTTGAACAAAGATTGGAGCAAAATTGAATTTGGAGAGGGAGAACATTTCCTCACTGGTATCTACTCAACACAAGCACTTATTAATGCCTGCTGCATGCTTGGTGTGTGCCAGGCCCTCTGGAGAATATAACAAGAGCAAGATAGAGCCTTCAGTTCTTGCTCACTTTAAATACATCCTTTCAAGTTTTATGACACCCTTCTGTCCAAGTCCTCCTAAACCTATTCACTGCACTTACCAAACCACACAGCTGGAAGCCAGGAGCCATGTCTGCCCACTTCCAGTTGGAGTGACTATGTAACACAATTACAGATATCCTACTAATAATGTGAATTGGTTTTTTACCAGTGCAGTTATTTTAAGGCTGGCGTGTGACTGCTACTGGCAGGTTGGTGAGCAGAGGCAAACAGGAAATGAATGAAATCATTTATTAACATTGAAAATAACAAATTGAAAGGTGTTGGGTCCTGGGGTAAATAGCACTTGGCTGCTGCAAATGACAGAATGGGAATTTTCCAAGGAGAGGACTTACCTGAAAGAATTTTCCAAAATTTGCTTTTGGTATCATGGAAAAACACTAATTTTGAAGCAATTGTGTTGATTGCTGGATATATCCTCAAGAAGACACATACTTGCTAAGAATTATAACATGAACACCGTCCTTCAAAATCATATCTTGAGTATATTCTGAAAATAAAAGAGAAAGAAAGCACTAAAAAAAGGAAGGTTTTATCCTACACCCATCAAAAGCCAGATCTAGTAATTTTTCCATAAGCGTTATGTTATAACAAACCTATGAGTTAGAATTGCCACTTTACAAATGGGAAAAAAACTAGAGGCTCAGAGAGGCTAAATAACTTGTCTGAGTTGGCACAGCTGTAAAATCCTGAAACCGGGATTCATGTCTTTCCATCCATCTGCAAGGCCGCCCTCTCTCCAAGAGCTGTCCCAAGTAAGAGGATTTATGTAAGGGAGTGAAAGCTTTGTGGGGAAATGCAGCTTTAAAAATTTTTTGAGATTAAATCATCTTTTAAGAAATGCTTAGCTCAAAAATCACAAATCACATTCTAATTCCATCTGATAAATTATGTATTAATCATATCTTCTTTGAAATACATACCAGTCAAGAGTATTGTTGAAAGGAGAAAAACATTTTGCTTTGATATTCTTCCTGCCGCCCTGTCCTGTCTTTTACCCCAGGACCCGCTGCAGCCTTGGGACTGAACAGCGACCCAGGAAATCAGCCGAGGGAGGAAGGTGGGTCTGGAAGTTGTTATTAGAAGGGCCAAAGGATTTTTATCACATGGAAATAATTAAATAAGTGACAACTTATGAGAAAGGATGTTATTGCCGTATGATTTATAATGGCAAAATTTGGCAATACCCAAATGTCCAACACAAGAGATTAAATAAATAAATGAAGCTCCTTTGAACAACCAAAATTTTTCCAGTGGTTAGAAATAGTGGTGTGTTGAAGGGTGATAGATTCTGTATGTGTGTGTGTTGGGGGGCGGGGGCAAGTGGTTCATTATACTATCCTGTTTGGTGTGTGTTTGAAATTTCCCAAGATAAAAGATCTTTCAGAAATATTTTTGTGATACTTTATGTGGAAAAAGTAATAATCAAAAGTAGTAGAAATTTCCATTGTTTATGTGCACCCAGTTTTCCTCCCCTTTCGAGTACACACGGAAGGATTATATTTCCTTGCCCCCTTGCAGGTGGGCAAGGCCACACGACTGGTCAATAGATGGCAGCAGAAGTGACTTGTGTCACTTTCAGGCTGGGGCACTTACTTGCCAGTGAGTGACTCTCCAGCCCTGTCTATTCCCTACCTTGGTAACATGACATTCTAAGTGGCAGAGCCTTTGACCCTGAGTGAGGGCAACATCAGGCAACTCCCTGACAAAGTAGAATGGACGCGTAGTACTAGCAGGAAATAAACTTTTGATGCCTAGAGCCACTGGGGTGTTGGCTGCCACAGTGTTGCGTACCATGTCCGAATTAAAAAACAAAACAATGTAATTTGACAAGAATACTCAGCTTGTTCCCCTTCTTTCCATCAGGTTTTTGTGAAAATCTCATTTCCTGGGCAGCTTTTCCACATAAGCTTTTTTTTTTTTTTTTTTTTTTTAAATGTCAGCACCCATAGGGTTTGGCAGATCACCTAGTTTGGTTATGAATACTGGGTCCACAGAGGTCAAGTGATTGTCTAGGACACAAAAATTCAGGGCCAGTTCCTAAAACAGCTATTCTGTTTGTTGTCTCTTTCCCTCATTAGACCAGAAGCCTCTTGAGGACAGGGTACCTTGCCTGCCTTTCCAGCGGTGACTAACCCCTGTGAGGTGAAAGGGTGGATGGTGAGAGATAATAACAGTGTACATCTGCACAAAACTGTCACCTCTGTATATTATCCCATTGTTTCACTTATTCCAGCTTGGAAGAAGGTAAAGCTATGATTATTAAAAATTGAAGCCTAGAAGAATTAAGTCATCTTCCCTACACTAAAGTCACACAGCTGAATCATAATACCCTACAATATATGGTGGTCTTTTTCTGTGCTGAGCACCTTCCATGTTTTATTTGCTTTAACACTCACAACAACCTCACAAGATCAGTTGGGTTATTATTGCCATTTTACAGGTGAGAAAAGAGAGACACAGAGAGACAAGGAGTTCAATCCAGTCATTCAGGTAACATTTGCTGAGTACCAGCTAAGGCCAGGCACTGCTCTATGCAATGCATGAAGAATAGAGTACTAGAGATTAAGTCCCTGTCTTCCACATCTACGGGGGACAGGGGAGGGATATTGAACTGTGTTGGAAGCCTGTGGTACCGCCTCACCAACCCTCATCCATACATTTGAGTTGAGCTGCTCCCTGAAGGCTTCCATCACTTGGCACTGATAGCGTGTGGCCTCAAATGTGCACCTACCGTTTTTGTTTTCTATCCATGGAGATATCTTAACCCTCAGGCATTTCAGAATCAGGCAAAGAATTAACACCCGTGGAGGCAAATGTCAACCAACATGAGATGGAAGTTCATAGATAAAACTCCCAATTCCCAATTTAGGCAGATAATACGGGGAGGCAAAGAATAGGAAATTCAATGCACAAGTATGCTGAGTGCTATCAAGATGGCAAAGCAGGGTGAAGGGAAAGTGCGGTCCTGGGGTGGTGGTGGTGAGGCTCTGTTTTTAGATTGAGTGTCCAAGGAGGACCTGTCTGAGGCGGTAGGCAGTGAGCTGATGACAAAGCAGTCCTGCGGGCTGAGGCTCAGGCTGGGGGTGGGGAGCAGTGTTTCAGGCAGGTAGAAGAGCAGGTGCGAAGGCCCTTATGAGGGAATGAACATGGGAGAAGAGTATGCGAGGAAGTAGGGGATGAAGTCAGGGACCTGAGCAAATTGAATCTCGTTGGCTGGTCAGGAAACTTAGAAATTATTTTTCATTGTAATGAGCAGCCTTTGGAGGGATTCAAGTAAGTGAGTGAAAGGACTGAATCAAGTATTCTGGGGTCCAGAGCCAGGCTCCTACCCTTTGCGTTAGTCAGAACACGGACTCACCTACTATAACCGACACACAGTGTCTACCACCTGCAAGGATCAAGACACGTACTGCATAACCACGTTTAGGCCAACCACGGACCACGTATATGATGGCAGTCCTGAAAGATTATAATGGAACTAAATTTCCTATAAAAAATGGAAGAATGTGTGGCTCAGGAGCAACTGACAGGCCCTATGTTCCCTTTTCTCCTTGATATTTCCTATCAACCCAGCCCACATCCCTGTTCATGGAGCAGCATTGGCAGCTTTGATGTACCATTTCTGACCTTCTTGAAAGGTAGCAGAGGGAAGGCTTGTGGGACATTTACAAAGTCTCCAGTAGTGTCCAGTACTGTCCTAGGCCATCACATTCACTGACCACTCACTCGCTGACTCACCCAGAGCAACTTCCAGTGCTGACAGTTCCAGTCATGGTAAATGTCCTGTATAGGTGGACCATTTTTATCTTTTACACTGTATTTTTACTGTACTTTTCTATATTTAGAAATGTTCAGATATACAGACATTTATTATTATGTTACAATTGCCTACAGTACTCAGTACAATAACATGCTATAGAGTTTTGTATCCTAGGAGCATTTATTGGAATGTATCCCCGTTGTTAAGTGGTGCAGAGCTGTGGGAAAAACAATATTAATAAGACATGATTTATGTCTTCAAAAATAAAGCTTCAAAGGAGAGAGGAACAGATATTTATACAAAGAATTCTAATCAAAAGCAGAAACAACTTATAGCAACAATAAGGTGTAAGTAGTCCGTTATGGGGTGCAGGGATGCCTGGTGGGCAGCAGACACCAGGGGGAATGTCTGAGTAGGCCACTGAAGAATAAGAAAGATTTGTGTAGACCACGGAGCCAAGAGGGGGCATTGTTGCCCAAAACAGAGATGTAGGGGGATGAACAAATGCAGAATAATGACATGTCCAGTGGGCTGGGGTATCACCCAGGGTGCACGGAGGGATGTAACATGATCTGAGGTTGGAGTGATGGCTTGGGGTCAGATGGAAACACTCTAAAATCCCTCAGGGAAGTGCTTACTCTGCAGGTGTCAAGGAGCCATCTAGGGTTGGTGAGTTAGGAAATGACTAGATTGGACTTTGATTTTGGGACAATTACTCTGGCAGTAAGGTCAACTGGGTGGTGAGAGACAGCTGAGAGGAAAATTATCCCCTTGCCTACCTTTGAGAAGGTCGACCCCTGAGCCTGTCAACTGCTCACTTGCCAAGCCGATGGTTTCTTTCCTGAGCTTCTCACTGTCCTGGATTTCTTGGAATTTGATGACCTTCACTGCTGCAAATATGAATCATTCTGCATGTTTACACTGGGCCTGAAAAACCTGGAGCAAACATAGTGTTCCGCATAACGTTTGAGGAATTATGAGACCTCATGTATTTGCCACAGCCCTTGGGCAAAGATGTGGCCCTGGGCAGCCTCACCACTTAAGATCACATAAAACATAAGAACCCATAGTATTCGGCAGGTTATGCAGTCCAGTTATGAATACCAGGGCCCACAGAGATCTAGGGTACAAAGATTCAGGGCCAGAGCTTGGTATCATGGGCTTTCTCATCCAGTGCTTTAACCACCAACAATAATCACAAAAAAAAATCCTCCTTACTCTGTATAATCTCATATTTAGAGTAGTTTGAGCCCAGCTCTTAGGTTAGTGAGGGCCATGAAATAATTGACAAATATTGTTTGTAGTAGCTACCCCCAAATGCAATTAAAGCTTTCATTTTTTTCAGGCCTAATGGTATTTGATATTCATTAGCACATTTCCTGTCAAATTACAGAATTATAGGGTCTCATAGAGATTTTAAAAAGTGATCTGGTTCAATTATACAATCTTCAGAATTCTGTAATTTGACTTCGTGAAAAGGCACAAGGGCATAAACTGATAGTTGTCTTGAGCCAAAGAATAATAAAATGTATTAGTTATATCAGTCATTCATTTGACAAAGAGGGTGTAGTGTCTAGACAGACCCAATCCTCAAGATGCAGGCAGCCCAGTAAAATACCTGTATATTTTCTTAATTCTTCCCTCCACTGCCCTCAATGCTCTTGTTATTGCTTTGGCCTGTTCGGCAATTTTAGCACATTATTCCTAGATGTCTTCAACAGCCTGCATTTGATTTTAGGAGGAAGTAAGGGCAACTCTATAAGCCATGCAGAGGCACCTTCCAGCTTCCTTTCTTCTGTCCTAGGCTGCAACTCACCCAGCTCAAACATCGGCCGAAACTTGGGTTCTTGCTCAGTTGGCTGTGTTTGCTGGTGAGACTTCCCCATCCAGGACCAGTAATCATCAACAGAAAATAGGGACACCCTTGATGGGGGCCTGGAAATAAATTGTCCAAGTTAAAAACACATCAAACCTTAGGCATAATTTACCCTGACAGTAGCAACTAGAGAAAACCTGGTTCAAATAAAGATCTGCTTGCCCTGTATGGGAGTTTCACATTTTCTGGGGCTAAACCCCTGGAGTGAGCCCATCACCCTTATCACAGGCTGACAATTTGCTCTTCAAGTACCTTTTTACTTTTCAAGTACACACTGACAGGAGTAGTGCGTACACCAAAGACAGAGCAAGCACTTGTCATCATAGTAATAAGCTTGGGCAAAACACTTCTCTGTTTACAAGGCCTTTTCTTATTTACATATGTCCTCAGTGCAGAGGGTAGAAAATAAACTGTGGTTGAGGATGGGGTGTGATGAAGATATTTCCAACCTCCCTTCTACCAAGTAAGGCCAAATTCCCATTTTGTAGCCCAACTTCTACACATCCTGAGTATTCCATGCACAGAACAGTTGTGTACAAAGTGAGTTGGCCTGGAGCAATACAGCATCCTGGGTTCTGTAGCTCTAGAGACATGCTATCCAATACAGTAGCCACTGGCCAGCCACACGTGACTACTAAGCCCTTGAAGTGGGCTAGTCTGAACTGAGATGTGCTGAAGTAGAACCTACCCACCAGACTTTGAAGGCTTAGCATACAAAATTAAAATACCTCCTTAAGAATTTTTATATTAATTTCATATTGAAGTAATAAGTTAGATATATTGAGTTGAATAAAAGATGTTAACACTAATCTCACCTGTTTCTTCCTGCATTTTGAAATGTGGCTGCTAGACTATTTAAAGTTACATATGTGGCTGGAATTATATTTCTATTAGACAGTGTGACTTCAAAGGCTCATCTGGGATTGAGCTGGTTCGAACCCCTTTAACCCTTCTTGAATTGTGAAGCACACATGCCTCTCTCCAGAATGACAGTGTTGGGAATCACTTTAAGAGACTCCAAGAAAAAGAGGGGATTTGTCTAGAAAAATGTCTGCTCCCTCTTCCCAGTCCTAGTGCTGATGAAGAAGGCTGCTGGGGGTGTGTCTGCCTAGAGGAAAATGCCGCAGAAGAGATTTTAAAGACTACCATCTCTTGAAAAAAAAAAAAGTGAAGATACGGCAGACGTATATGATGAACCCAGGACTGAGGCCCAAGTGAGCAGCAGAGGCAGGCCAGCTCCTTGGTCACCAGGACACCCTGGAACTGCTATTTAATTCAATTGACCCACCTAAGAAACATGCAACCAGGAAAACCAGGAAAGAGGCTTCCTCTTGTCAGCTTCCTGCTGTGACAAGCCTCTCTGGCCAGCTCTGATGAGGTCATTCACAAAGCAGTCCTTGGCACCTGCTTCTGTTTAATTCCATGGCTCAATGGTTCTTCTTTCACAAAGTGGGCTTTCTGTTACTCTCCTTGCCCCGGTGAGACAAGGCCTTTTAAAATCGAAGTCGGGTCATGTCATCCCCTCTACTCAGAATCTTCCTGTGGCTCCTGTAGCCTCAGAAGAAGAGCCAAGGCTCCCACAGTGACCCGTGAGGCCCACATCACCCCCCTGATGTCACCTCCTACTCCTCTCCTTAGCTCACTCAGCTGGCTGTGCCTCGGGCCTGCCCTTTCCCCCTGAACCGTAGAGCCTTCTCTCATGTATCTGCACATTAACTGCCTCATCTCCTTTAGGCTTTGCTCAGATTTCACTTGCGTAGCAAGGTCTCTCCCTGACCACTCATTTAAAATTGCAACATGTACTCCTCCATTTCCCGTCTCCCTTACCTTTCTCTATTTTTCTCCTTCCTAGCACTTACTGTCTACCCATGGTAAATGATGAAACTTATTTACCTATCGAATTGTTTATTGTCTATCTCTCCACTAGAATGTAAGTATTATAAGGATAGAATCTGTATGTGTGTATGTTTTCCTTACTGATGCATCTCAGGAAACTAGAACGGTGGTAGGTATTCAATAAGTATTTTTTAACACATAAAGGAAGTTATATAATGTTCATTATCCTTTTTATTCCTGTCATTACCTTTTCAGTCCAAACCCATGTCACCTGGTACTGAGAAGACCTCAGTAGTATCCCAGCTTCTCTCTTGGCATGTAGGCCTTTTCTGGCCCCACCTAACCTCACTCCTTTCATTCCTTCCTTAACAAATCCACTAGATACTTGCCAACAGCCAAAGTCAGTAAGAAGTATAAGAACCTTTGGCAAATGCTTAAGTACGAATAGTTTATGATGGAATTCACTAAAAAGTCTCTGAGGTACAGCTCTTTCACTATAGAATATTTAGTTGGAAACCTGTAGGTAATAGAGAATCATGAAACCTTTTCTGTAAGAGAGCATTGTGCTAAAAGGGGTGCTTAACTATTCATTCTTTTCAATTCTTCAAGGCAATTTTCTCAGAATCAATTCAGACAGTCATAAAACAAACTAGTGGGCTCACATTATCTCCGACCTTGCAGGAATGCCTTCATTCAGTTACAATTTGATTGTCAACATGAAACCCTTTCATCAAGAGCTGTGCAAGGCTCATCCATCTGCACAGCTTCTCTGTGTCCTTGACAAAGTTTCTTATTTGGTCACTAATGAGCTAATCAAAGACCTATATGATTGTTCCCACCTTAAAAGTAGCCACACAAGAAAAAAAAATTTGTTTTGCTTCTGCAAATAAATTTGATTTCCTTTTGTCAGGGAATGGCAACAATGAAATCTAATATATTTCTGTTTTGCTTTAATTGTCAGAAAAGCTTGATTCAGGGCCCTATTATGGAAGTATTTAACTTACTACCTATGTCTTGTAACTTTTGAGGAATGGGGGATTAAGCGCTACTGCCTGGAGGAAGGTGTATCAAAGAATTTGTGGATGCATGTTAAAATAATGCAGCAATTAATAAATATTTGGGAGGGAGATCCTCTGAGGCTACCAAGCTTTGTTATAACTCTAAATCAATTCCTTCCTCCTCCAGATAGATTTTCTAAGCAATAAAGGTTGTCATCCTCAGAATTCCTCACACATAGTGTATAGATCAGCGTGTATCAATCTTTATTTGCTATGACCTACCTGGAAGGTTCATCCTCTCTTAGGGTGTCCCAATGGCTACACTCAGAATATTTAAGTTCTTCCCAGATGTCTAGCTGTCATTCTGCTGCTGCCCCTCCCACTGGCAAAGCTGGGAAAGACACCGCTGATCTGGCCACTTCCTCTAATTTTTAAATGTGTATGTCTTTACTCATTTTTAACTGTGTGTGTATGGCATTCACTTATTTTTATCCTCACCTGAGGGGAAGTGAGGGAGAGAGACAGGGAGAGAAACATCAATGTGAGAGAGAAACATCGATCGGTTGCCTCCTGCACAAGCCCCAACTGGGAACAAGCCTGCAACCCAGACACGTTCCCTGACTGGGAATCACACCCGTGGCCTTTTGGTTTACAGGACAACTCTCCAACCAACTGAGTCACACCAGCCAGGGCTCAACTCTTGCGTTCTTACGTGTTAAGAGTTGTCATGGATGTGAGAGTCATTAGACGTGCCTCTGAACATCAAGTTTGCCGAATACAGTTGTGAGATTTTGGGTAAGTCATTTTCTTTCCAAGCTTCAGGTTCCTTAGCCATCAAATAAGAATGCTTATAGCTGCAATATCCATATTGTTGTGAGGATTAAATTGATGGAAGAAAGGCAAAGTCCCAGAAAGAGTGCCCACCTCACAGACGGAACATATTTGCGGATTTCCTCACCAGGATCAGCCTCACTCATACCCACACTCCTTCACCCATCTGTGCTTCCATGCCTCTTCAGGAGCTACTGGTTTCACACTGCAGTTCGTGGAGCCCTTAGGGGCCACCTGGATGGCTCTTCAGATCTCTGCTTCTGCATGCTCCAGAACAATCTGCTTTGATCAATTTTATATATTCATTTTAGCATAAGATTTTGGTTTAAAAAAAATAAGTGCTAGAACTTAACTTTTTAAATTTTTACAATCTAAATTTCTTCAGGGGACAAGGAATGTATTATACTTTTATCATCATCCCTCAGCGTAGACAATGAAGTTGTACATGCAGTTGATGTTCAATAAATGTCTAACCAATGACGGAACCCAAAGCTCCTGGTTGTTCTGTTTTGTAACAGCATGGGGCATTTGTCTTCCCATTTTGGTTATTCCAAGCCACACATGGCCTTCCCAAAGACGGTCATCTGGTTTCCCTATGAAGGATCAACCTTGTAAATTGCTTTTCTCAGAGACCCCATAAATATGGGGCTCTTGGCACTGATTAAAATATATTATTGACCTTCTGAGTATATTCTAATTGGAAAGAAGCTATATGCTCCTGAAACATTTCAAGGGTTTATGAAAGTTCATAAAAATGTTTATATTTTTCTGGAAAGTTGATTTGGAAGTTCTCTCTCTCTCTCTCTCTCTCTCTCTCTCTCTCACACACACACACACACACACACACACACAGCCTTGTAAGTACACTGAGACACACCCAAAAGCAAATACAAAACTGCAAATAGTATTTATTTTTTCAGTGGTGAGGTTATTCAAGGTTCTTGTTTTTTCCATTTTGTTTGTCTGAATTTTATAATTTTTTTTTAAATGTAATGGAATGTATTTTACTGAGAAAGTATATGAGAAAAAGAGGAGGGGAGTGAGTGAGGGAATTGAAAGGATAACACATTAAAACCTGCACTCAAATTTTCCTACTAGCAGTCCTCGAAGTACTATTACTTGAAGCTGTCTGAGCTTTGGATTATTGGTGGTCGTGCCATTTGCAGCTTCTTGGCATCTCTGGTAGGCAGGTGCGGTCAGCTAATGTCCAGAGCGTGTTGCAAGATTTACAGGCGCCATCATCCAAAGATAGTCATGCCTTAATGAACAAGCCCCTGAAAAGGAGCAAACCTGAGGTTTGATGACTTTCATATTATTTGGGCATTGCATAAAAAAAAAGACATGGGGTCATAGAATTTTAGAGCAAAGATTCAGGAAGAGAACATCTATTCCATTCCTTACCCCAAGTCAACTGAAGTTCAGAGAAGGGATGTGACTTGTCAAGACAATTCAGGACTTTCCGTGAGAGTTCATTCACTACCTTTTCTTGGTTTCTTTGCGCGATCATCACAGCTTGGTGTAATCAGTATTCTTCTCGGTCAGTTTTTAGAATCTGTACTTTTATTACATTATCCAGGTAAATAAGACCGAAAGCAAAAATGCCTTGGAAACAAAACTGCATCACATTTCTCCTGCCATGGCTGCTTTGCTTAATGAGCTAAATGCACCATCACTTTGGTCAGGGTATTGATTTATCAAGGAAGAGGGTGTTATTGGAAAGGAGTGAGTCAGAATATCCACACAGGGAGATGTTGGGGGTGGGCAGAGGGGAGTGGTGTGGAGTGGCAGATAATGAGAAAAACAGAAAACTTTTTATGTTCAAGACACAGAAAGGAAAAACTACAGTCTCCAATCTGCTCAGTTCACCAGTTCACCCAGACTATTGAAAGTAGGCCAAAGCCAAGGGCTGTCCCTTCGCCTCCCCCCACCACCACTTGGCATTGTCCTTTTGAAGTCAATCCCAGCCACAATCTTGACCAGTTCAGTCCTGAGCTCACTGATTTGCACTGATTTTGATGAAGCCGAGGAGTATCCTCATTGCCTACAGCTGCCAAATTGCTAAAAATGGGTGGCTTCAAATAACAGGTATGTGTTCTCTTACAATTTTGGAGGCAAAGTCCAAAAGCAATGCAACCTCTTTTGAATGCCTTTGTAAGTGTGAATTATTAGAATGAATGGCTGTGAATTACCATTTCTGTTACCTTGGACGAGATCCCCGACTTTTCTGGACATGTGTTTCAGCGTCCGAGACCGCTTTCTCAAAGTCTCAGATATACTTGTAATGAGCTCACGAGATAAAGTTAGTGACGTGGCTGTCACTCAGCATCCGGCAGTAGCTATTATTTTCAAGTTGTGGCTGAGAGTGCACACTGGTGCCCCCTGCACAAGAAAGGGCGACTGCTACATCCTTAGTCTTGTCCCAGTCAAAGTCCCCCTTTGGGACTCTAGGCCAATAACTCTCCCCATGATTGTCCCAGCACACAGCTGTGGGAATCAGGAAGCTTCACCACCACCCACTGTTTACAAGAATGACATGAATAGTTTTATTCAATCGCTTAGAGATGATTGAGGACATTTATCCCTCATTTGCAACAAAGGCAGAGAGAGAGGCAAAGAGACTGAAATATTAACAAAGCATAAAATGCAGTTTATGTTTGTGTTTTTATTTTGACTCTGAGCTTAAAAAATTGTATGCTTTTAAATGAAACTCTTAACATTGTAGATATTATTTTGAACAATGCTAAGCAAGAAATGTGTCCTTGATTGATAGGGCAATAAAATACCAGTTTTCCATTCTGAACTAAACTGAAAATATAAAAATGCATTGCCCAGACCACACACCCCCATTTCCTACCCCACCTTTGAAGAGGATAGATTGTATTAGAAACATCTTGCCTTGGGAGGCACTAAAAGTTGCGTTTAGCTTTTTGAAGTATAGGGTTTGCTTTGATCTCTTTGGGGGGAACTTGGGAAGCAACAGGCTGGTACATTCCATATAGAAGTGTAAGAATTAAGTGATCAGTGCTTGGTGCCTCATTAGTCCCCACTAAATGGTAGTTTTGAATTTCCTCCTTTCATCTCCACAAACAATGCCCGCTGCCCCATTCCTGGCCAGAAAAGACACACACTTCTCTCCTGCACTGTTGGTGCCGTGACGTCTGCGCGGCACTGCCAGCGTTTCAGCGCCACATTGGTACCTTCTATCTCGTTGTGTAGCTCTGGAAACCAGTACGGGGCTTCTCACCACGAACACGCTCAGTAAAATTTGTTGAATTTCATTGACTTGTCATGCAATTGTAAAAATTAGGTTGTGCTCAGAGCCCACATTCATTTGTGCATATGTTTATGTATGTTCACGTCCCACCATATGCTACAAAGGATTTAAGAATATTCAAATGAATGATGTAAATATTATTTCAAAGAAGCTGAAGTTGTAGTTGTCGTTTAAATGAAAGACCAGAGAAAAACTACTCTGCCTTCCTGGGGGAACTGCCTCCTTGAACTCTTTGGCTTCTCTCCGATGGCAGCACACATGTTACATGATGGGTGAAAACAGGAAATCATGACCTGCAATCAGGGGACCCAGAACAACCAGGAGAAGCTCAGTGTTCTCTGGGGCATGTTTGAAATGTTGTCCTTGGACATTTCAACTGATAGGGCTCAGATGGTTGGAGCATCATCCCTAAATCAAAGGGTGTGATTCCGGTCAGGGTACATGTCTGGGTTGTGGGTTAGGCCCTCCCCCAACCAGCTGGGTGGGTATGAGAGGCAACCAATTGATGCTTTTCCTTCAGATCTGTTTTTGTCACTCTTTTCCCCTCTCTAGCGTTAATAAGCATGTGCCTGGGTGAGGATAAAAAAAGTAAAATGCTGTGCTTGTTTTCTTCTAGATAACACATACTTCTGGAGCAGCCTCTGTTGAACAGTCAGTGGGTTTGTCCCCATGCAGTCTCCACCATCTAGGGCAATGCAGTTGTGTTTTTTCCAGTAGGCATTTTTCAGTAAAGAGATTCCAGAAGGCATTCTTCCCAGTGAAGCCAGGTGGGGGCAGGATGACAGGCGACATGTGTCTTGTGGATGAATGCCAGCAGGGACAGGAGATGACTGGTGACCAGGCACCCCTGCCAACATCGTGACACTCAATAAGGTCCCTCATAGATGCAATCACTGAACTGGGTGATTTACCCTGAACTGACCAAAATTAAGTTTCCTGCCACAAAGTTGAATCAAGTTCAGTTATAGGAAAGCTGCATTTCTCTGCTCCTGAGCTTATGAACTGATTTTATTTTATTTTACTTTTTAGACTCCTTAAGGTTTTATTTTAATCTTTACTGTATTTTTTTTCCATTACCATTTAGTCCTCTTATACTTGGTACATACATGTAGATAGGTATAAACCTTATTTTCTTCTATTTTTAAAGTGATACATGCTCTTTGTAGAAATGTTGCCTGGCTTGACTGTCATTATGTTTTTCAGGAAAAAAATTACCTCACATTTATATAGACCTTTTTCATTTAAAAGGTATTTTTTCATATTTAATATCTCATTTAATCCTTATGACAACTTTGTTAGATAGAAATCTAGCCCCATATTATGGAAGAAAAAACAGACTTATGAAGCAAGTGTAAATTCCTTGGAATCACCAGCCACCAATGGGCAGAGCCAGGATCAGAACCCCGATTTCCAATTCCAGTGCTGCCTTCTTTTCTGTCCTTCCTTCCTTCCTTTTTTCTTCTTTTTCCTTTCTTTTCCTTCCTTCCTTCCCTCCTTCCTTCCTCTCTCCTTCCTTCCTTCCTTCTTTCCTTCCTTCCTTCCTTCCTTCCTTCCTTCCTTCCTTCCTTCCTTCCTTCCTTCCTTCCTTCCTTTCCTCCTCCTCCTTCTCCAACAACAACAACAACAACAACAACAGAAACATGTTGCTCAGAGTTCTGGGGAGTAGAATGTCAAGAAGGTGTCAACATGGTCTCTTTCCAGTGAGGGCCCTCTTCCTGGCTTATAGCCAGTGCCTTCTTGCTGTGTCTTCACATGAAGGAAGGGGCTAGGAATCTCTCTGAAGCCTTTTTTATAAGGCACTAATCCCATTTGTAAAGGTTGCATGCTCATGACTTAAGCATCTTCACAAACCCCTTCTTACCAACACCACCACATTGGGCTTTAGGATTTCAGCATATTAATTTGGGGGGAGGGCACAAACCTTCAGATAATAGTATTCTTTCTGATCCCTTACCAGAATCGTTCTTAACAGTCCATTCATGACAATGCATAACAAAGCAGTTAATCCTACTACTATTACTACTAATAACTATCCTCTACGAGCAGTTGTATCTTATATGCTAGCACTGTGATTAAGTATTGACATTTTTGTTCCATCAAATTCTCCCAGCAACTCAACCATATAGGAACTAACATGCATTATCTCCCAGCATCTCATTCTTCTGAAGTCAGTGTCTGGTTCAGGGATAGAAGTGATAGCATCAAAGGGAAGCCCTTAATAGTGGTTTAGTGGCTGGAAGAGATATTTCTCTCTTGTGGATAAGAAGCAGGAAACATGTAGTGTAGGATACTGCAGCAGTCATTCTACTAACACCAGTAGTATCAGCTTAAGGATAAAGCCATTAGAATGAAAGGCAAAAGAGAGAGAGGGAAGAGGGCAAGAGCCTGGGCCCATTGAAAACATCATGGTGCTGCTGGATCAAACCTTACCTGAAGCTCATCTTACCTCTTTCATTTATATAAACCAATAAATTTTCTTAATTGTTTAATCCAGCTTCAGGGGTTTTGTTGTTCTTTGCAACTTAAAATATCCTAACTAATCCAGGTAAATATTATTTAGTAGCTATGTGATCTTAAAGCAAATATGGAATCTCTCTCTGCTTCTTTTCCTTATCTGTTGATTGAGAATAATACTAGAACTTATTTCTGGAATTGTTGTGCAAATAAAGAGATAATGTAGAAAAATATCAAGTACACATAGTAAGAAAACTATATACATGTGTATGCTAGTGTTACTTCCAGATGCAATAAAAGAATGAGGACTGTAATTATTTTAGGTCAGATATGAGATGCCTGACCATAGTTATTCCCATGGCAACTCTCAGATGCCTCTGTTACTACACATATGTGCTTTGATATTGTCAGATCTAGGCAGGCCTAGGAGGAATAAAAATCACCAGGTGAGAAAATGGCCCCGTGGGAAGGGGCTCCACCCACAGGCCGCGCCGCCCCCCCCCAGCCACCACAAATGAGAATAAGTCTATCAAGATATGAATATGATCTGCTTGGGGAGGAAAGGTGGCCAATCTCTCAAAGGAGAAGGGCCAAGAGCATTTTCCTCAATGGGCTTTTATTGGGTTCATTTTGCATAGGAATATAGGCTCATTAATCATTGTCAGGCAGTAAGGATCAAACAATAGATAACATACAAAGAACTCTGAGGGCCTATCTTGAGTCAGGGTCAGATAGCTAAAGAGCAATAAAATTTTGAGAAGCAAACTCACTTCTTGCTTGGACCCTTATTTAATGGAGAGCATTCTAAACAAAGCAGGTTTCACAGGATTTTACATATTCCTTCTTAGGCTTGATCGCCCTAGGGAACCCACCCTTTCCAGCACAGGGCTACACCCACCACTGGCATTGTTTCAAGCTTAAGGCATTGTCTCAGGCTTAAGTCAGGCAGGGTAAGCAAGGCAGCCAAGAGATTATGAGACTTCTCATAGACAGAATGAGGACTCAGGCTATGTCTTAGCTGAAGGTTCATCACCCCCTTTTGCTATAGCCCCCCAAGTCCTTCCCTGGGGCCTCCACATAATTGTGCCTGTCTTAGGTTGTTCCTCCCTTGGGGAATCTTACCCATCATTGGCTAACTGATCAAGCATTGGGGGCCAGTTATGGATGAAGTAAAAGGAGCAGAAGCAGTGCTCCTGCCAGGGAGATAAGCCTTGTCTCTTTAGTGGCTTACAGTCCAAAGGTCACTCACTCAGCCTTAGCCATGGTTGGGGGGTGGGGGCGTTACAGCTTCTGAAACTAGGCAGGGTGGTTCCCAACAGCTGCTTGCAGACCCTACCCAGGAAGATTAGGGTCTGGGGTCAGTTTATGCAGCGTAACAAGATACAGCTTTCACCCAGCAACCAGCTCTAGCCAGTCAGACTCTGATACCACAACTGAAGGTTTTTGTGTTTAAAAACTCTGATCTGAGAACAACCGAGTGAGTCCCAACCTCTCTTGGTTGGCTCCCCAACCTCCCTTAGTTGGCTCCACTTTCCCTCTTATTCCCCACTAATAAACCCTGCTCTCCATAGTTTGCTGCATCCGTCCAGTTTCTTGAGCAACTCCAACCTAACAGATATTTTGTTTACTGGGAACTTTTAGTATCTAGAAGGCAAGACTATCTCTTAGTATTCTTTGCACCCACCTCAGTGCTCAGCTTTGTGCCAAACATCTAGCATGTGTTTGATAGAAGTTTGTTGAACTGAAGAATGAAGTTATGAGAAAGGATCCCAAGGAAAGAGAAAGATAGACAAGGGTAAGAAAAGGTATACCTGATGAAATAGGTGTCAGGAGTGGCCAGGAGTGGCAGGGACCAGAGCACAGGTGGAGTGATTTGGCTTGGGTAGGGGGGTTGTTAATAATAAGTGGGATCCGATTTCTGCTCCCAAATGACTGTCATCACATTTCTTTTAGGGTTACACACACAGCCAGGCACTGAATATTTCCCCGTGATTATTACCAAGGCAAGGCCTGGGAAAGACATTTGTAAAAGAAAGAAAAATCACAGTGAACTTTCCTCCAAGAGCACTGGGACCAGCATCTGTGTTTATGTTCTAGATTAAACTGAATGTGAATTTGAAAGAGAGAATTCTAATTTTTCAGACAATATTAATCTTTACTACATAATACTGTAGAATGGAACAGCTCCAGCCTAGAAATGAGTTGCTAAAGGTCTCCAGTTATATAAATAATTGTAGTAAATATCTTGATATTATCTACTGGTATTTTTAGAAATATTTTTTTCTTCATCAAAAGTTATGTCGAGGGTAACAAAGTATGTATTGTTACTTCTCTTTAAACATGGATTAGTCATGGATTAAATCATCTGGAGCGGACCGAGTTCAACAATACCATTGTTAATGGATTAAGAGGCAGCAATAATGTTCCAGGCACAGGGCTTGCCCTGGCGACACAGAGGTAAATGAGTCAGTC
Source organism: Anoura caudifer (assembly GCA_004027475.1). Classification (NCBI taxonomy): domain Eukaryota; kingdom Metazoa; phylum Chordata; class Mammalia; order Chiroptera; family Phyllostomidae; genus Anoura; species Anoura caudifer. The sequence goes on from PVKU01000986.1 coordinate 171,784, forward strand.
AGGAGCCCCATCCTCATAGAAATTACATGTTTTATTACCTCAAACCCAACTAATTGAGACTTGTCTGTAGTCAAGTTTAAGGAGAAAGAAGGCAAATAAGATGAGGTCATCTTCAGGGTTCTGCATTTTTTGCATCAGTGGGGCATCTCCTGGGGGCTAGTCCACACTGAGCCCAGACTTCTACAGGAAGGGGTGCTTTGCATTGCTGTGATGGCTCAGGGTTCCCATACAATCCCCTCAGGCTGCACAAGTGAGCACACGCCCCCTCCCCTTGGAGATTTGAAATGTGTGTGTAAACAAAAAGCTCAACAGAAACACCTGTGGACCTCTCCTGAGGGTCAGGTGCTTGAAATTGCCCAGGAGTGATCTCAGCACCCTTGTTTCTGTCCTTCAGAGGACCTGGTTCTGATTTGGACCCTGTGCGGGAAGTGACTTGTGTTGCCAGAGGGAAATATTTCTTTCCCAAGCTCTCCCACAACTGCTCCCTTACTCCTCTCTGCCCACTCAATTGCCTAGGCTCCTGTGGATGAGAAAACTCCCGTTGCAGAAACAAGGCTGCAGGATGGTGCCTCGTCAGCATGGATGGATGGATTGGAGCAATGTTTTCTAGGCTCTACATCAATAAATACTTAGAAATCAAAGATATACCTTAAGTACAAACTTGTGGGCACATGCATCAGCAAAGCTCAAAACTCAGTGGAAAGATCCCAAAAGAAGTGGTGCACATCACAGCACCTGAGCTGCGCATGTGACTAGACAGCAGCTTCCTGGAGGACAATGAAGACTGTCCCAGATAAAAAGTTGTTTATCACCAACTTCCTGATATTTATAGAGTGTGTCATTCATTCAATGTGGACTGTGTACCAGGTGCTATGCTAGTGCTCTACATGCTTGATCCATACTAACCTCAACTTGATGCAAGAAAACCCATTTGAGAGCATGGCTGTTATTATCTTAACTGTATTGATACAGGTAGCGAGACTCAAAGAAGTTCAGTGACTGTCCAAGATTTCATGGCCGGAACTCAAATTCATGTCTAACTGATTTTGCTTATAACCACTGTGCTCTACTACTTCCTTAGCAGGGAGAAACAGGAAACTGATTGCAGAATGCTTTATGGATCTTCTGTAATCTGTTGTGTGTATTTTATACTATGTTGTATGTAGTTGCAAATCATACAATATGGCTTTTATTCCATACAGTGTATTCAGCCCATCACAAAAAGCCTCTATCTTTTCATAAAATATAACAGCAAAACAATACCTGCAACACTTCTGGAGATAAAAGACAAACAAAAAAATTTCAGCGAGTAACTGGAAACCATAAAAACTGGGACATTGCTTATTTTTAAGGCAGTCAACTAAAAATGGTAGAACTGGCCCTGGCTGGTGTAGCTCAGTGGATTGAGCATGGGCCTGTGAACCAAAAGATCGTGGTTTGATTCCCAGTCAGGGCACATGCCTGGGTTACAGGCCAGTTCCCGGTAGGGGACTCACGAGAGGCAACCATACATTGATATTTCTCTCCCTCTCTCCTTCCCTTCCTCTCCAAAGACAAATAAATAAAATCTTAAAAAATAAATAAATAAAATAAAATAAATGTAGAACTGAAAGATGCAACAATGTAAATTAAGGACCCAAATGTTTGAATTAACAGCAGTGAAAGAATGAAAAAAAATGAGAGAAAAATTTTATATATATATATATATATATATATATATATATATATATATATATATATATAGGCTTAGCATGTATTTAACTGGAATCCCAGAAGGAGTGAAGAGGAAGAAGAGGCAAATGTTATCAATTACTTTATTGATGCTGAGACGAGAAGCAGTTATCAATTCTCATTGCCTGTGCATTTGAATATCAAAAGTGCAAGCGTCAAAACTTTCAGAATGGGGTCAGTGGCTTGCAGGACAGTCCCAGAGACAACAGTGGAGCATTCTTTTCACAGGCGAGGAGACAAATGGTTATGAGGAGGGGGTAAAGGGTTTCAATCGGATATGTTTAACAATACTTTTACAAAGAGAAATCAGTAGTAGGCTAGTTCTACATAATTTCAAAGCCAGATTAAAAGCCCACACTGATGGCTTCTAGTTCTTTATGGAATCTTTGAGAAAATGCTGTACAATCAATCAGTAGCTGATTCAGAGGACTTCTTCATGGGAAGAAGTTTCAGGAATACCTGTGTAGGTATTGTATTTTTAAAAATACTTTCCTTGTTGGGTATTGTAATGGTTAATTTTATGTGTCAACTTGTCTGGACCAGACAGTGTCCAGATATTTGGTCAAACATTATTCTGGATGTTTCTGTGAAGGTAATTTGGATAAGACTTACGTTTAAATGCGTGGTCTTGGAGTAAAGTAGATTGCCTACCATAATGTGAGTGGGCCTCATCCAATCCACTGAAGGTCTGAATAGGCCACAAACTTTCCGGGAGCTAAGCAAGAAGGAAGTCCCCAGCAGACTGCCTTTGGACTTGAACTATGACCCTGAAGAAAGGGTCTTCAGAGTTAGAACTTCCTGACAAAGTATTCCATCAATGGAGCTAAGCTATCTTTGCAAAGATTAATTTCCTATCCAGTAAAACTTTCAGGAAGAGGCAGCAATACCATAGAAGGGATTCCAGCACCGCATGAAAGAGTAGATGAGGAACTCCTAAGATGCCTTCTTACTCTAAGGTTCTAATGTCAGTTCTCAACAATGAGTGTCAAAATCAAAAAGGCTTTAAATCAAAAACTTCTTTAAAACAGTTTTACATCCCAAATTCAAATAACCACAACACCCCAGTTCCTCAATCTGATTGATGTTATACTGGGCAATTAGAGATAATAGTCATTTTATATGATTCCTACTCAGAAAAATGAAACATTTCATTTATATAAAAAAGTGATGATTTTTTCTTTCTTCTATGAGTCAATAGACTTGGTAAAGAACCTATACCTTTAAATAAGTTGAAGTAGTCAACTTACACAGGATTTGTAAGTTGTCTAATGTGAAGCAGAAGTTTCAATTCAGCAGAAGAAATGAATTCTTTACTAAGAACACCCTGTAAACAATTACATTTAGACCTGTAGGTGGTTACTTAATAATCTTGATATTATGTAGGAAAGTACAGTGTTATGATGTGCCTTTGTAAAATTTCAACAAAAAAAAAAGCCAATCTTTAGGGCTAAAACCAGAGCCTTGCCAAGAACGGCATAGCCAGGTGTCCCTCTGACCACACGGAGGGGAGACACGGCGTACAGCTCTCAGGTTGCGTGACTTGCTCACACCTGAGCGGTGGAGAGCACGTGACTCAAGGCACTCTGGAAAAGTCAGAACATATTTTAAAAGGTAATTGTAAGCAACAAATCACTTTTTTATTGCTGTAAAAAATATTCAATATGCCATTTGTATGGCTTTAGAATTGTGTTTCTCTAAATTAAGCAGTTTGCTTCCCTCTGGGAAAGCCAAACATGAACCATAATAGGAACTCGTGTTGAATTTCTGAACACAGGAAAACATAGGACCAGGTACTGTGTTAGAATTTGGGGTGCAGGGGTAAACAAAAGCAAATGCTCTTGGATATTAGATTTTATACATAGTCTCGTTGTCATGAATATCACATGTCAAAAATGTAATGGAATATGAAACACTGATTTATTCTTTTTAAGTGAGATCATTTCTTTCCTGTTTTTCACACTCTGAATAGAAACAGCACAGCCCCAAGAAATGCAAGCTAATTTACAAATAAGCCAATGAGTTCTGCACAACATTTATGGCTATACAAACCTATCAGACTATCTATTGGCTCTGATTTTAGTTAAGTAAAATAAATATAAATGACCTCTCTGAACCTCAGGTATATAAAATAATTTTACAATTCCAAATCTAAGGTTTCAATGTGTGATTGCCTCATAATTATTTACAAATAGGTATTTTTGCAGTCGCCTTTTTGTTTACATCTAAGGTACAGGTAGTCTCATGTTCTTCTTATCAATGATTTTACATTTACTTTGACATTTAAACCAGTTATGAATGCTTCTTAATGTATACCTATGAAGAGGCTGGCTGGCCCTTTCGCAAATAGACATGTTTGAATTCAAAATGTGTGCTAACGATACAAATGACTTCATCAATGTAAAAGTTGGGAGGATTATCTAGGAGCCCCACCCCTTAGCCTAGCAGTTTTCTTTCTAATGACACTTCTAATTGAAAAATATTCTGTATCAAGCCACTTGAATGCTGAGTTGTACAATATTAGGTTACATTCCTTCTGGTAATAGATGCTATAATAGATTGCAGAATCTTGAGTTTTAAATGTTTCAGATATAGATACACTTCAAGGTATCATGAAACTATCCATAACTCAGGATTTATATTGCAGATGTATTCTATAGATAGCTTTGTGATGGTCACTAAAAAGTAAACATTTATAACATTCGCTGTACCGAACATGCTTTTCTTATCCAAATGTTAAAAATTACTGGCATCCATTTGAAGAACTTGTTAAGCATCTAAAATTTTGAACCAGCAAGTATCTGGAATATGCCTTGAAGCAATTTCTGTTTACAAACTTTGTAAGATATCAAATACCACCGTGATATGTTAACAGCATATAAAGGAAAATATTAAGTCCTTTTGGGTGTGCATTTCTAAATGAGCATTAAATAATTTGGGGGGAAAAGTAAAGATTTTCATTTCTGGTGTATGTCCAATGAATGATTGTGTTCATCTTCTCTTTGCAGCTTGCTTTTGGTTAGTAGCGACTTTCTCTAATGGTCATTAAGGTCATTGCTGGGAATTAGTTTACTTTTGTAAATGGATTTCACCTGGAAATGTCATTTCTATGCAATCAACTGTATCATCTCGGGCCTCTGAGCAATGATGCTAAACTACTGACAGATGGAGAATTTTGAAATGAGTTCCAACTAATTCTGACAGCCATCACTTCCCACCACTCTTAGTTAAAAATTAACTTCCAATAGTGGGAAAGAGATGATGAAACCTCCCCAATACCTACAAAAGATGTTTAATATCACGAATTGTTATTCATCATTTCTTTTTTGGGAGGGAGAATGAGTCGATCTAGAGAGTTATCATGACTACTAAATAAAACCAAAAGCTCATTGTACTATACCTCCTACAAAATTAAACTTACAGTCAGGAGGAAGCAGTCTTCCAGGGAAGGTCATTGTCACCGGAATAAGTATTGTGTTGGTCAAAAGAAAGCACGAAAATTCACCTGCATGGAGTTTATCTAGTTTAATTAGTTGTCAAGGCTTGTCTTTTAAATCTTCCTGTGACATAGAGAACAGCACCAATACATTTCTTTCAAAAGTCAAGATCTCAAATTATTTAAAGTATTTAAGAGAGCATCTTCAGCCGGCTGGGTGCCACCAAGTGCTAATTAGGCATTAAAATAAAAAAGGTAAGCAAGAGGGAAGCCTCTCTCATTATTGGATTTGAAGGCAAGATTACAGACTTTGGACCTTCAGTAGTGTAAGTGCCCCATTGCTTGAATGATTTATTCTCTAGTGGAGAAGACTCAGAGTGGCTTTGTCAAATCAACAGCCAAATACATGACTTTGGCAGAAGCATTAGCTTGGAGTTAAACACTGATTTTTGGGAAAACCCATATGAAAGATGGCCGAGGTACATAAGCCTGTGATACTGTAATTACTGATGGATGTGCTACCTTTTCCCATCATGCATATCTCTTGTTGATACCTTTTATCTCCTGGCTTTGCTGCTCAGGTGCCAGTGAGGGTCAGGCAGAGAAATGCAAACTCTGTTGATTCCAATTCTTTCCTCTTTCCTTTTTAAGAAAAAAGGAAAAAGATGGAAGAATGTTTATGAAGGAAATGTGGTGGAATTTTGTAAGATAAATAGGTGAAGAACAGTAATATAAAAAATTGTATATTTTAGTAATGTAAAAAATGTGGCAGCACTGATCATTATGATAAAACTGAGCACGTTTGAACTGAAGATGGAAACTTGAGGACTGGTACTCAGAAGATGGAACCTAGTGGCATTAGATCACGTAGTTATGGGTCACCTGTGCACAGGGAGTGATTGCATTCTGAAATTCAGAGGACCATGTGCGAAGTTTCGTTATATATTGTGGCGGAGAAGAAAATTTCCACTTTCCTCTTAGGTCTTCTGGCTGGTCAAATAATTTAAATGATGTAAGAAAGATTAACAGGAGAAAATAACCATATTTAATTCTGTAGGGACGTACAGGGGTTCCGTAAAACTATGGGGTCCGAGGACAGATCAGGTTGTTAATGCTTCTATGCTATCTTCAGCTAAGGAGAAAGGGGGGTAGGGGTTTGGAACTTCCAAGGGGAAGAAGGCAACTCATATAGGGACAGAAAAACAAGTGTTTGGTAAACAAAAGTTTGCTGTACCATCCTTTGCAATGGAACACAGGACTTTTACCAAATGGGCCTTGCTAGCTTCCTCCCTATCACACCTAATTCATATTAAACTGTGGTTATCTGTGATGATTGTGATGATGGCCCGGTGCTGCAGCCAGTCCTTTATCTAAATTAGGCAATTAGTGGGAAGGTCAAAGGATCTTCCCAAATATTTTGTTTCTTAAAAAATAACCAGTTTAAAGTAATCAATATCCCAAAGAGGTACATTTTTGGGTGGCAAACTCTGTTCCCCTTCTATATTTGTATGGAGGACAGAGGGGGGTAGAATAAATACGAACTGCTGAGTTTAAAGAACAAGTCTGACATAATAAAAAAATTTTCAATTTAAATATGGAAAACACTTAAATGAGACTATCTTTGATAAGTCATATATGTAGTGCACATAAGCATTTTATGTTGGGAGGTTTGGGAAAAACGAATCCTTCACATCTCTTTTCTGGTTCAAAACCAATTGAGCAGACGTGAGATCTGGATGGGAGTACTAACAGGGTACGAGCTTTCTACTACTTCCCCCCAGGTTTAGATCTTAGAATTCTCACCCAGCCAGCCCCACGAAGGAACATGGCTCACCAGATACTCTTGCATGAGCAAGAATGGAAATGCTGAGGACAGTGGGACCCTTGGTGTGTTTCCTGACACTGGTTGTTTACCGCATGTAAATAAAAACTGAGAGAACATTGCCATTAAGAAGACAAACAAAGTTTGAGAAAATGTAGCAAGGGATGAGACTATACATTAATTGCAGAAGTAAAATTCTACACTTTAAGCCAACCCAGGAGAGCAATGTGGAACAATGGATGTTGTGATTTTACTATCCCAGATTAATCACTATGCTCAGGGGAGAAAAAAGAGGTATATAAAGAAGCAGCTCTCTTTCCTTTCAGAGAGTGGCAATATTGAATAATGTTTCCATTTTGTGGGTTAATGAAGGACTATATTAGGTACACACAAGTAATGATGGAGAAAATTTTTCTTCCTACTCTTCTGACATTTTTCTGCTTGTATTATTCAAAACTCAGTTGCAATTGTCAGAAAATCAACTAAAAGTGGCTGAACACACAAAAACCTGTACATGAATTTTTTTAAAAAATTATTTATTTTTAGAGAGAGTGGAAGGGAGGGAGAAAGAGAGGGAGAGAAACACCAATGTGTGGTTACCTCTCTTGCGCCCTATACTAGGGACCTGGCCCGAAACCCAGGCATGTGACCCTGACTGGGTATCAAACTGGCAACCCTTTGGTTCACAGGCCAGCACTCAATCCACTGAGCCACACCAGCTAGGGCATGAATGTTTTATAGTGGTTTTATTTGTAATGGTCAAAAAGTAGAAACAACCAAATAGCTTTCAAAAAGTGAATGGTTGAACAAATTACAGTATATCCACATCAGCAATAAAAAGGAATGAACTACTGATACACATATCAACTTCGAAGAATCTCATGGACATGAAGTTGAATGAAAAAAGCCAATCTAAAAATGTCATATGATTCCATTTATATATTTTCAAAATGATAAAAGTATAAAGCTGAAGAAGACATTAGCGATTGCCAAGAGTAGGGGATAGCAGGTGGCTGGGTGGGTTTGACCACAAAGAAGGAACAGGAGGGAAATCTTTATGGTGGTGGTTCTGTTACCTCTCAGTTGCTGTGGGGGTTAGATGAAAACACATGTGGTGAGATGGTGGAGGACTGTTCACATCTATTGTACAAATTGTCAGTTTCCTGGTTTTGACCTTGTGCTATAGTTATGTAAGGACAACTGGCTGATAGGTACATAGGACATCTCTGAACTATTTTTTGCAACTTTGTGTGAATCTTGATCTCAAAATAAAAAGTTAAAAAAAAATGGCTCAAGTGAATAAGGAAACGTTCATTGTATTGGTTTATGGAATTGGGTAGTCCAGGGCTTAAAGCTTGCTAGTTTCAGGCAAATCTGTATGAAGCTCAAGCAATGTCACCAGGAGCTTTCTTCATCCTTTTCTCAGTTCTGCTCACCTGTGTTGACTTCATTCTGCAGGAGGTTTTCTCCATGTAGCTTGGGAAGACATCATAGATCTATGCATACATGATCCTAATTTGTAACCTAGGAAGGAGAAAAATCTCCTCCATTCTTCAGGAAGACAATTTTGGATCAGATGTCCTCTTGGAACTGATCGTTGTTGCCAGGAAGATGGGTGGAACACACTGAGAGGCCATGATGGGCTGAGGAGTGTCATGAGATTGGATGGGGAAGTGGAATGAAGAGGCAGACTTACCTGGAGATGTCCAAGGAAGCGGAAAGGGAAAGATATAATAATAGCAGTCAGGTGGTGATCTTTCAGACTTAGCTTTGAGTAGATTAGTACTTTCATTTGATATGAAGAGTTCAGGAGAGCAATGTACTTGGAATGAAAGAATATTTTCAAGTAGCATTTTCCACTGAGTAATAACTGGGGCGAGAGTTAAGAACCTACATTCATAATTGCTATGGGGAAGAACAGGAGAAAATAATAATTAAAAAACATACTGTGATTCTAAAATAGCCGCGTGAAGGGAAATGGGAAAGGGATGTGTACAGAGGTCAGTGGTATTAGAAAGGATTCCTAACATTTCATATTTGAGAAGTAGCTTGCAGAGGGTAAGAATATTCTGCAGGGAGAGAAACAGACCTGAGGACACAGTATTTTTGCCCAAAGTCTTAATCATAGAACTTTTTTCCTATCACGTCACTAATCTTCTTCATTATATCACACAGACATTTTCCCTTTACATCTGTTTGAAAGTATGAGAATGAACTTCTTAAAAAAGATTATGATCATTGGCTTCGTTTGTCTCAGATAGCATGCTTTAGGTACACACACACATGTGGCAGAAATATCTCAGAACTAACCTTTCCTGACAGCTCTTAACTTGATGGACTAATCCCTATAGTGGTTGTTATGCAGAACTTGCCATTTACAAGGCTTGAGTGGTTTGTTAAATGATGTTCACTCTGAGAAGTATGGACTATCTGTCAACTACTGCCTTTTGGGGGAAGTTACAGGAGAGGAACTTAGTATCCTTATTACATACATACGTCAAAAACAAATGTCCTGTGCTGATTCCTGAAACACAAGATTATATTTGTCTTATTGTCTAAGTTGTGTCTTCAGACTTTGAAGTCTTAACATAAAAATATTCAAATATAAACCAGTGATTTTGTTAAGATATCTTAAGTAGTTGCCAGCAAATTTCAGGTGAGTTGTGAAAACACAATCAAGAATGTGATACAGTGATTATAAAAGACATAAAATAGTCCTTGAAAAAATCATTCTATAGGATTTGCAAATATTGTCAGTGATAAAAGTTTATTAATACTTTACTGATAAGAATTTAAATTGCTTCTGATATAAACAATATGAGCTAAATATAATTTATTTATCATTATAAAAAGCATTGAATCTTTCCTCAATTAAATTACCAAATCACAGGTGACCAGGGGCATGGAATTTATTTCCTGTAGTACATGCTTTTGTATAGTTACCCATATGCAGGGTATTAGCCCCACTACAGGTGGATGGGGTGTATTGTACAGAGTTAACAGCAACACTTTATACAAACCTTAGTTCAAAATCCCAGCTCTCCCACAGTCCAATTGTGAGATCTTTGGCATGTTACTTAATTTTTCTGAGAGTCTTTTTTGTTCCTAAGTAAAACCAAAAATGTTGTATATAACCATCATCTGCAATACTCATGGCTAGGAGATTGGACCAAAATATTTTGCTTTAGAAAGGCAACATAATACATACAAGAGGTCTGTCTAGAAAGTATCCAGCCATGCAGTATACTCAATAGAGACATTTATTGAAGAACATACAAGATACAAGAAACTTGTACATAGGACAATGACATCTCATTCCCATTCAAAGTCAGCACCTTGGGACCTCACAGTTCTCCCAGCATCTCTTCCACTGTTCAAAACTCAATCCCTTGTTGGAATCTCTATCCGCTGCCCCATTGTATTGTCCTGAATCTCATCAACTGTCTGAAATCTCTTCCCTTTTAAAGGTAATTTTAGTTTTTAGGAAAGCCAGAAGTCTCAGGGCACCAAATCCAGGCTGTAGGGGGGCGGAATCCCCTGGGTAATTTGATGTTTTGCCAAAAACTCTGCAGGAGATGAGACATGATGCATGAGTGGGCATATTGTCATGATGAAGCTGCCAATCACCAGTTGTCGATAGCTGTGGCCATTTTTGTTGTCTCTCAACCGACAAAGAACATTGAGGTAGCACTGCCTATTAATTGGCTTTGAGGGGTGTACTCGCAATGGACAATACCTTCCCGATCAAAAAACACAGTTAATATGGTCTAGATCTTGCTGTGACTTTGCCATGCCTTCTTTGGACATGGCGAACAAGGCAACTTCCATGGGACCGCTGAGCCTTCATTTCTAGATCATAGCAGTAGACCCACAGTTCATCTCTGGCTATAAACTTCTTGATGAAATCTGGTTCATCGGTAGCGGGTTGAACTAAGTCGTTAGAAACGTCAGCACGATGTTCCATCTGTTCTGGGAGCAGAAGCCACAGAACGAATTTTACCAAGACATGCTTCATGCCAAGATCCTGCTTCAAAATCTTCGACACGGTGGTTTTTGGAATCCCCAGATCAGCTTCTAGTTCTTGCACTACCAGTTGCCAATCTTTGTCGATTGCAGCCTGTACATGCTCAACATTCTCAGATGTTCTGCTTGTTGCAGTCCTTCAAGAATGTGGATCACTTTCAAAAGATTCTCAACCATCTTTGAAGCATTTATGCCACATTTTTATTCGTTCTGAACTCATTGCACTGTCCTCGAAAGCCTAACTAATAATCATCCGAATAGTTTCCGCAGAGGAATGTTCAAGCTTAACACACAATGGATGCAGATTCATTGTACTACTTGCTCAGTCATTTTGCATGTGACAGCCAAACGATACAAATGCTCACTCAAAGGGGTCTACCGCAACCCCCTGACTAGTAAAGTCGTAATTATTCATGTGCACATACCTTGGCTGCAAGGTTACATCGATGTCACACAAACCATTCTCATATTAACAATGGCTGGATTTTGTTCCAGACAGACCTCGTATACTGTTCTTTTTTAATTTAAACTTTATTGTATTTTTTTCCATTACCGTTTAGTTCCCTTAGACCTTCCTCTTCCAGGAATTGCATTGTTGTCCATGTCCATCAGTGCTTTTACCTTTTCGCTCAATCCCTTCACCTGCTTACCTCCACTCTACTAGCTGTCATCTGTTCTCCATCTGTGAGTCTGTACTCATGTTCCTTGTTAGTTTAGTTTGTTCATTAGATTCCACATATGAATGAAATCATATATTTATTGTTCACTGACGAGCTTATTTCACTTAGCATCCATGCCATTGCAATGGGTAAAATTTAGTTGCTTTTTATGGTTGAGTAGTATTCCATTGTGTAAATGTCCCATAGTTTTTTTATCCACTTATTAATTGGTGGACACAGGCTATTTCCATATCTTAGCTATTGTAAATAATGCTGCAATGAACATATGGGTGCTTAAGTTCTTCAAATTAGTGTTATGGGTTCCTTTGGATATATTCCCAGAAGTGGGATAGTTGGGTCAAAAGGCAGATCCATTTTTAATTTTTTGAGGTATCTTCATATTGCTTTCTACAGTGGCTGCACCAATCTGCCTTCCTACCAACAGTGCAAAAGGGTTCCCCTTTCTCCACATTGCCAGCACTTGTTTGTAGATTTATTGATGATAGTCATTCTGACAGGTGTGAGATGGTATCTCATTGTGGATTTAATTTTCATTTCTCTGATTAGTGATGTTGAGCATATCTGTATGTCCTCTTTGCAGAAATATCTATTCAGTTCCTTTGCCCACTTTCTTAATTGGGTATTTTGCTTTTTTGGTGTTGTTTTCTAAGTACTTTATACATTTTGAATATTCACCCTTATCAGATGTATTGGTGAGTATTTCTCCCATTCTGTAGGTTGTCTTTTTATTTACTTGATGGTTTCTTTTGCTGTGAAAAAATTTTGTTTAATGTAGTCCTGTTTATTTATTTTTTTTGTTTCCCTTGCCTGGGAAGATATGTCTGAAAAAAATTTGCTGAGCAATGTCCTAAATTTTGCTGTGTATGTTTTCCTCTAGGACTTTTATGATTTCAGGTCCATTATCCATTTCATGAGGGTTGTGCAGTTTATTGGTATAAATTCAAAAATTGCATTTTCAATTTATTCTTGTGTGTAGTGTAAGAAGGTAGTCTAGTTTCATTTTTCTGCATGTATCTGTCTAATTTTCCCAGTACCATTTATTGAATAAACTATCTTTAGCCCATTGTATGTGGTTGCTTTCTCTGTCAAATTTTAATTGATTATAAAGTTGTGGGTTTATTTTTGGGTACTCTATTCCATTCCGTTGATCTATGTGTCTGTTTTTACACCAGTACCATGCTGTTTTGATTACTATTATATTATAGTATAGTTTATTAGGTAGAGTGAGTCCTTCAACTTTGTTCTTTCTCAGAATTGCTGTTGCTATGCAGGGCCTTTCATGGTTCTATATCAATTTTTGAAATATTTGCTCTAATTCTGTGAAACACATCATTGGAATCTTGATAGAAATTGTGTTGAATCTATACATTGCTTTGGGCTGTATGGACATTTTAATGATATTAATTCTTCCCTATCCATTAACATGGTATTTGTATCTTCTATTTCTTTTTTCAGTGCCTTATAATTGTTTGAGTGCAGATCTTTTACATGTTTGGCTAGGTTTATTACGTGATATTTTATTTTTTGTAGCAATTGTGAACATAATTTCCCTTTCTGTTAGTTCATTATTGGCATATAAAAATACAACTGATCCTGCTACTTTGCTGAATTCACTTATCAGTTCTAGTAATATCTTGGTGGAATCTTTAGAGTTCTCTATGTACAATATCATGTCATCTGAAAATAATGAGTTTTACTTCTCCCTTTCCAACCTGGATGCCTTTTATTTTTTCTGGTCTGATAGCTGTGGCTAGGACTTCCAGTACTATGTTGAGTAAGAGAGGTCAAAGTGGACATCCCTGTCTTGTTCCTGATCTTAAGGGGAACGTTTGTAGTTTATGCCCATTGAGTATGATGCTAGCAGTGGGTTTGTCATATATGGCTTTTATTACGTTCAGGTATATTCCCTCTCATCCCATTTTTGTGAGTTTTTAATCATAAATGGGTGCCGGATTGTATCAAATGCTTTTTCTGCCCCTACTGATATGATCATGTGGTTTTTATCCTTCATTTTGTTTATGTGGTGAATAACATTTATCAATTTGTGTTATGTTGTACCAAGCTTGCATTCCTGGAATGAATCACACTTTGATCATGGTGTTTGATGTTTCTGATGCATTGCTGTAGTCAGTTTGCTAGTATTTTGTTGAGGATTTTAGTGTGTATGTTCATCAGGGATATTGGCTTATAATTTTCTTTCTTTGTAGCATATTTATCTGGTTTTGGAATTAGGATAATGCTGGCCTTGTAAAATGAGTTTGGGAGCTTTGTCTCCCCCCTTGAATTTTATGAAATAGTTTGAGGAGAGGTGTTAGTTCTTCTAAAATTCAGCTGTGAAGCCATCCAGTCCAGAGCTTTTGTTTGTTGGGAGGTTTTTTTTTTTTACTGTTTCAATTTCACTAGGTGTAATCTGTCTTTTCATATTATCTGAATCTTCCTGATTGAGTTTTGGGAGATTGTATGTTTCTAGGAATTTATCCATTTCATCCAGGTTGTCCAATTTGTTGGCATATAGTTGTTCATACTTGCTTACAATATTTTGTATTATTATTTTTTTTGGTGTCAGTTGTTATTTCTGCTCTTTCATTTCTGATTTTATTTATTTGAGTCCTTTCTTTTTCTTGATGTGTGGTTAAAGGTTTGCTGATCTTGTCTATCTTTTCAAAGAACCAGCTCTTGGATTTATTGTTTATGTTTTGCATCTTTCTTAGACTCTTATTTCATTTATTTCTGCTCTGATCTTTATTCTTTCCTTCCTTCTACTCTGGGCTTTGTTCTACTTTTTTAAGTTCCTTTAAGTACAATGTTAGAATGTTTATTTATTTGAGCTTTTTCTTTTTTCTTTTTCTTTTCTTTTCTTTTTAGATATGCCTGTAATGGTATGAATTTCCCTCTTAGGATTGCTTTCCCCGTGTCCCACAAATTTTTGACTGCTGTGTCCTCATTTTCATTTGTCTCAAGGTATCTTTTGATTTCTTCTTTGATCTTGTTGACCCATTCATTTTTGTTTAATATGTTATTTAGCTTCCATGTCTTTGCATGTTTTTCAGTGTTCTTCTTGTAATTACTAGTTTCACAGCATTGTGGTCAGAGGTGATGCTTGATGATTTCAAACTTCTTAAACTTACTGAGACTTGTTTTGTTGTCCTAACATGTGATCTATCCTAGAAAATGTTCTATGAACATTTGAAAAGTACATATATTCTGCTGTTTGGGGATGAAATGCCCTGAATATCAATTAAACTCATTTGATTTGGTGTATTGTTTAAGGCCACTATCTCCTTGTTGATTTTCTGTCTGGAAGGATCTACTCATTGAAGGCAATGGGGTGTTAAAATTCTTGACTATGACTAGTTCTGTTGATCTCTCCCTTTGTGTCCATCAAGATTTGCTTTACATATTTAGGTGTTCCAATGTTGTGTGCAAACATGTTTACTAGGGTTATATCCTGTTGTTGGATTGTTCCCTTTACCATTATGTAGTGTCTCTTACTATAGCCTTGGTTGTAAAGTATATTTCATCAGATATAAGTACTGCTATGACAGCTTTTTTCCCCTTCCATTTGTATGAAATATCTTTTTCTAACCCTTTACTTTTAGTCAGTGTGTATCTTTCAATCTGTGATGGGTCTCTTGGAGGCAGCATATATATATGGGTCTTGTTTTCTTATCCATTCAGCTACCCTCTGTATTTTGGTTGGAGCATTTAAGCCATTTATATTTGAAACGATTATTGATATGTATTTAGTGCCATTTTATTATTTTCCTTTTTTGCTCTTTTTGTTCTTTTTACAGCAAGTTCCTTAACATTTGTTGCAGTACTGGTTTGGTGTTAATAAACTTCTTTAGCTTTTTCTTGTCTGGGAAGCTCCTCATTTCTCTTTCAATTTTAAATGATATCCTTGCTGGGTAAAGTAGCCTTGGTTATAGGTCCTTGCTTTTTATCGCCTAGAATATTTCATGCCACCCCCTTCTGGCCTGAAATGTCTCTGTTGAGAAATCGGATGACAGTCTAATTGGTGCTCCCTTGTATGTAACTACCTGCTTCTCTCTTGAAGCTTTTAGGATTCTTTCCTTGTCTTTAGGCCTTGTTATTTTGATTATGTCTCAGTGTAAGCCTCTTTGAATCCAACTTGTTAGGGACTCTCTGAGCTTCCTGGACTTGTGTGTCATTTTCCTTCACTGCATTAGGGAAGCTTTTGGTCATTATATCTTCAAACAGGTTTTTTATTCCCTTGCTCTCTTCTCTTTGTTATTCCCATGATGTGGATGTTGTTACACTTCATGTTATACTTCCAAAATGTTTAAGTTCTCTTTTAAATTCCTTTTTTCTTGTTGCAGTTCTGCCTTGGTGTTTTTTTCTACCTTGTCTTCCAAATCACCAATTCATTCCTCTGCTCCATCTAACCTACTGCTTATTCCTTCCAGTGTATTATTTATTTCAGATACTGCTGTCTTCATTTCTGACTGGTCCTTTTTAATGGTTTCTATGTCTTTATTCATACTGTTCAGTATCCTTATAATCATTATTTTAAAGTGTATCTGATAAATTGCTTGCCTCCATTTTATCTAGTTTTTTTTTTTTTTTTCCTGAAAAATTCTCTTGTTCTTTAATTTAGGGTCTGTTTCTTTCTTTGCCTTACCATTTTGGCAGCTTCTTTGTATTTTCAGCCTTAGTTGTTAAACTAATCAATGATATTCCCTGTAGCTGTAATCAGTAGCCTGCTTAACCTCCTCAGGGTGGAGCAGAGTAATTCCTGTGGATAGCACTACTGCTTCCCCTCAAGTTGATGCCACTTGGAGAAGAGTGCTCTGCCTAAGAGAGATGGCTCCTGCAGTCTGGGGAAGGAGTCAGCACAGGGATCCTGGAGGATGTCCCTTCAATTCTCTCCCCAGAGCCTCCAACCTGACTCTCCTCAAGTGTCTCTAGTCCTCTTGGCCATCCCTTGGCTAGAATCCAGGGTAAGTGGTCACAAATGAAATTTTTTAGTTGGCACTTTAAGAGAGTCTCTCTGTCTCCAGCCATCTCTCCCTGGCAGATAGAAACCCTGCTGCTTTTCATAGCTGATGTTATCTGGGTTTCTTTCCAGCTCTGGTGCTGTAGGCTGGGGAGCCCAGCTTGGGGTTTAGACCCCACAATTCTCAGGGGGAACCCCATGGCTGCTTAAATATCCCTCTGGAACTTCAGCCACCCCGGAAACCCAACCAGCCCTCTTGGGCTTCCTCTGCACTCCCTACCAGTCTCATTGTGGTAAAGTGGTTCCTTCTGTTTGTCCTTGGTTATAAGGCTTCTCTCCAGCTAGTGTTCAGTTGGTTATTCCTCACATACTGTTCTTATATATTGCCACAAGTGGGGTCTAGGGCAACACCTGATAATCCAACATTAACATTTCTGTAGTAAAATCTATGAATGTTGCTTTGATGGGAGAGTTCTCAAGCCACATAAAATCAAAAGTGCATATAACCCAATATCTGTTGTATTCAGAAGATAAACAGACCAATCAAGGCAGCTGAATAGGGATATAAAATTAAGCTGTAGCTCTGTGTACTTTATATAGTAAAAGGAATAATTAAAATGTTTTCTCATTACCATTAAGGAAACTATGGATTATTTTCAGACTTTGTTCCAGTGCTACATATCTAGATGTAATACGAAATACAAATCTACAAAATTCACATTTTACATAAAATAGTTAAAAGTGTGTAAGGGGTAGTAACGAGACACAAAAACATATATTATAAAATCTATGACTTTAATATACTAAGTAACATGGAACAATATTAGTATTTTATTCATGAAGACTATTTAAATAATATTTACAACTTTATGGGAACACATATGTACATTTGTACATCAAAGTATTTTTGCAAAGAAAAGTTACATGTATGGTTAAAATAATGTAAGACCAAATAAATACTGGGCCATAATTTTATTACTTCTGAATTCTCCTTATTTTCAAAAACCAGTAAGGATAATTTAGCTCACTATTATTTTCTAAAATATCTAAATCAGCCGGTTGCAGAATACCAAAACTGAGCTACCACCATGCCGACTTAGGGATTTTAAAAGGTAGCAAATATTTTAGAAATTGAAAACATAACCTTCTCTGTTAAAAATTTTTATTTGCTTAGAATACAAAAGAACAAAAGTGAAAGAATTTAGTTTTCTGCTTGCTGAAGCTATTATGATAATAAGCCTAGTTTTAAGACGGTCTTTTTAAAAATTTTTAAATAAGTTTCCGTAAGGGTTTGGTAACAAACCCTTTTAAAAGCAGAGTTGTCCACTTAATTTCTCCGATTTTGAAGTGACTTATCGTAGATTTCCTTTTGAAATACTTCTTCCAAACTTTCTGACTATGTTTGGCTTTACTTTATGGATGTTTCTTTTATATTCTAGAGAAGAAACAAAAAAATTGATCAGTATGATAAAAGCATCATTAAAAAATTTGCACCATTCATTCCACTTTTAGAAATCCATTTCCCCACATTTCAACAGAAGTTGTAGTGCATGCATGCGTGCCCACACACACACCTGCAGTTTAACTTTTGTTCTTTTTGAACTAATTAAAGACTAATTCTATAAGCATTGTTCTACTTCTTGTTTGCATTATGAATTTTTCTCTTTCTTTGGATTATCCTCCTAGGGCTTCTTAAACTTCCATATTTTTCCAATTTTTAAGTATCATTTGAATCTGGTATGTCCTAAAGTGCTGATCCTGGTCCCATAGCCTGTTTACCACCACCTCCCAAATGTGATCTACCTGTGCTACTTCATCAGCCTACACAGCGATTCTCTACTCAACGGAGGGCCACAACAGGCTGCCAATCAACCTTTTTAGGGACTAGTCTACTCTCTTATTCATTTTCTTGGTCACATTAAGTTTAGTTTTAGGGGCACATACTCTCTTGACACTCTTTCTTATTTCTCTAACTGCAGAGTAAACAGTAGTTACCTCCTTTTCCACTCAATGACCTTTTGTTTTTTATTTGTCAATATTAGAGAACTCAGTTGAATATATTCTAAGGAAGCCAGTCACAGTTCTCTTACTTTTCCAGTAATTCCTGATGCGTAGTCACATGTCACTTGGATACCCTAATGTACTCAAATTATTATCTCCCCTAAATTAACATCTTCCTAAGTGCTCCATTTTCCGTAACACATCATCTTTTAACTTAGCTGTAGCTCTTCTTTCCTCTTTGGCAAGCACTGTAGTTTAGTATCATCTCCTACCTTTTTCTCCATTCATCTTTTTTACACAAGACATTTGATGTATTTTATACTAATATTAGAAAATAAGCATATTAGAAAACCAAATATTTCTTATTTAGAATTATCATAAACTTGATATGTTGTAGAATTATGACTTCTTAAAGAATTTTTTAAGGAAACCCACAGAGCAGTATGTATTTATACCAACTGCATATACTCATTGTTAAGCATTATTAAATACAACATTTTAAACCATAGTAAATTTTACTTTCCAGGGTTTTACTGAGTTTTAAATTTACACAAAAACATTTCCATTGGACCTAAGGTAAACAAGTGCCCCTGGCTACTACAAGAATATACAAGAAGTATACAAGAAGTATAGTTTGGCAAAGCCATTGAGAAATTTTATATTACTGTAATGAAAGCATCAACAGAAAAAAAGTAACAATAGTTTTCATGTTTTCTTAGAAACACTTATGATCTCATAAACCCCTCTGAATTCCAAGTGCTAGGATTTTAAGTTCCTTTAGAGAAGAAACCAAACAAAAATCTTAATGATTCCTGTACTCATTACAGAACCTAGCACATAGTGAATGTGTAGTAAATAAATACTTTCTGAATGAAGTCTTAGGAACTATAGTGCCAAAGAAAAAGAAGTCTGGACACCAAAGCCTGGACACTGACTGACACTATATACCTTTAGTTTTACTGAAGATGTGGTTGTGCTGATGTGAACTCATGTCAGCCCTGATATGTAACTGAGCGTAGTCACCCCCAACAGCATCTTTCTCAACTTGCTAATTGGGAGTTACAATGTGATTGTAACTACATACGAGAATGGAGCCTGGCTATAATTGCACAAATGAGTCAGAGGCCGTATTATTAAAAATAATAGGCTAATGAAAAAATTTCAAGTAGATATAGTTTATTGGCAAAATTTATTTAATCACTGACCTATTAAAGAATACATTTAGCTAATTATTTCAATTATTAGTTAAATTATTTACCACTTCTGCATGTGAAGTAGTATAGATAACAAAGGGGGTGCAGAACATAGCACCAGGAAATGCGGTTCTCAGTTATGGCCCCACTGTGAAGTACCTGTGTGGTCTTAGGTAAGTGTTTTCAATTTTGTGTCTTAAGTTTTCTTATCTGTGACATAGATAATCACACTTACCATGTAATAAAGGTGATGAGTAGAAAAAAGGAGATTCTTACTAAAACACTATAAAAATGTAACGTATTGCACCTGTGTTAGGTAATCATGTTATTAAATATCAAAGTAAAAGCTCAGACATACCGACTGCTGGTCCATTTTCTTGTAAGAGCTTATTGCTTGAATTATCTTGTCGAACACGTTTGGCGAATCCAGAATTTTCCTCAGCAGCTAACAAAGTATTTGATGCAGAACTTGAGAAGAAAATTTTTATTTTAGTTAAGTATGTTTTATATTCTAAGTTCTAATACATATTCCTACATGCAATAAAGAATAAAGAAAAAGTTAAATACTAAGTTGTAAAATCCCATAGGAGTAACTGGGGGCACTAAATACCTTTTTGGCCCACTGGGAAACTTAGCTCTGTATGATTTTAATGTTTTATTCAAAATCAAAATTTTGACTGTAGGTGTATGTAACAACTCTGTTCACACCACGTTTCCTGGGAGCTCTGCTGGAATACCAGCAAGCACGGCTACTCTGAGTACAGTGATAAGGAGCACACTATAGGAGGTGAAAATAAGGGCCCATACTACAAATTTGGAGCAAGAACCCTGATCTGGGGAATATAAACAAGTGAGATTGTTTGGAAATCTTGTTTTTAACTCAAAACACTGTAACAGCCTGAAAGTGTCTCTGATTATTGCAATTGTAGAAGCTGAAATGAAAAGAATGAACTATTTTCATTTGTTTAATCTTCAAAAATTTATATCAATTTCATGTTATTAATGGGTCAAACATTAACTCAATTTTGAATTGACACATTAAACACCTACTAATGGCTTTATATTACAGGACATACAAATAAGTAAGGTACAAACAACTACTGTCCTGAAAACTTAAATAATGGATATATGGCGGGGAGGGGGAAAAATAACACAAATACATAAAATAAAACAAGACAGAGTTAAAAACAGTGCCATTGGTTTTCAAACTATAAGGGGCTGTAGGTTCCTGAGTTTAGAAGAAGAAAGAAACACACAATATTTTGTGGATGAGATGTGTTAGATCTGGGCCTGGGAAAAGAGCAATTCCAATCTTTGAAGCCCTAAAGAGGATCAAGTTTTAACAAAAAAATTAGCTGATTCAAATAAGCTAATTTTAGGGGATTTCTGGCTCATAAAAATATATACCATTTTACAAGCTGATTTTGATAGTCAGATTAACAATTGGATGCTTCCCTTTTATGGCAACAACTTGCTCTTCTGGCAATTCTAACCATGCGGTAAACTGATGTGGGTGTATGTTTATGGAACAGGGAGAAGATGGGTTAGTTGTATGTTCATTTAAAGTAGTCAGAAATGACAATTTAATATAACAGTGAGGAAAAATAGGCACAAGCACAGTGAATGATGTGAAAAATAACTCACTCAATGTACCTTATTTTTTGAAAGCTTTTACGATGATTATAGTGTTCTTAATAGTGATTTTTGCCTATTCCATTCAAGAATGCAAATGATATCTACCCAGTATGGTTATAAAGTAGTACTAGTTTTATGAAAGTAAACAAATTCAGTTGTAGAAATTTCCTATCCCTAAATGGTATTAAACTAGGTTACTATAATTTTCCAAAGGATATTAAACACCTTTTTTCTGATAATATGTACATAGTTGTTTAATGCAAAAATTCTTTTTTTTGGTCATTTGATTTTATTTCAAGTATAAAGATAAATGTCATTGGTTCATTCTGATAGTGCTGTTTTTCCTTATAATTTATCTTATAATTGTCATTATTATTTTATGTTTCTTCACTGCAGTTAGATTTAGAATCTTGGTTTTTACTCATAGATTTTTACTTGAAAAATTAAGGTTTTGAATAAATCTATCTCAATAAAACTTGTGTTTCTAGGAATGAAATCAAAGCCTAATAATGTAAGTTGTATATTTATACATAAGTAAAATATACTAAAACATTTTTAGGATTAGATAAAATAATCCACAGATAAAATGTTTAACATTTATGTTAGATCATAAAATTAAAAAAAAAACACCCTAAAATTGGTATGATTCCAAATTCAAATTATGTTAGAAACTACATTGAGAAGGAAGCTGAAGACTCTTCTAGTTGTGTGCCTAGTATACTTCCATAACTATTAATAAAAGTTAGGATTTAACCTTCTGTTCCCTTACATAGGAAGAATGCTAGTACTTAATAGACATAATGCATCTCATGTTCTTTCAGTTGAGATAATTTTTAGTTGAAATCATTAGACATCTTTCAAAAAAAAGCAAAAATGTCTGGCAAAGTGTGAGACTGTCTCTGGATGCTAAGAAAGACTGAAACAAACAAACAAACAAACAAAACCAATCAAATACAAAGCAACAAAACCCCCAAACTCTTAATATAATGAATTTATAAGTAAAATTTTACATATGTATACATTATATTTGTATCTCTGGTAGGCTGATTAATTTAGTTAAAACAGTCTGCTATAGGCCCTGGCCAGGTAGCTCGGTTAGAGCTTTGTCGCTGTATGTCAAGGTTGCAGGTTCGATCCCTGGTCAGAATCAACATACAAGAATCAACTAATGAATGCACTAATAAGTGGGACAACAAATACATGTTTCTCTCTCTACCCCCTCTTTCTCTCTCTTTAAAAATCAATTTTAAAAACTGTGCTATAGTGATATTGAATTGAAATAATTAAAAATCTAATATTCTTAATTTAGCCAGTAACTAAAAAAATACAGGTTGGTAGGTTTTTTGAATATCCAGTGCTTTTGGACTGTAATACATCATTTTCAGAGAGAAAAACTGATACAAAATAAAATAATTACATGCATGGAGGCTTCTTTACTTTAAAAAACCGTATTAGAATATAAACACACCTCAACATATACATAAAGCTGTTAAGTGGAAAATACCAGAGTTTATTACTTTCAAGCTCATATAGATTTAATTGGGAGAGGAAGATTTTAAAAAAAGTAATTATGTACATTTCTAGCATTAATCTCTTTTAACCATAGTTAATGGCAGGATCTAATTATTGGTACCAGAGGGAATGTAATAGAGCAATTAATAGGCTATGAAAAAATCTTACTTTCTTTATATGTTCTTTAATATTATTTCATAATATTAGTTGCTCATGTGAAAGCCATTTAACTCATCTAAAACTACTACAAATAGGCATTTACATACCTGGACATTTGATTTTGATAATGACTATGTTTCCATTTAAAAATTATTAGTAGTTATAAACCTTTGCTGTATCTTAGTTAACACAGTGGAGAATACTACCAGAAGTGAATCACCAGAAGAGTCACCAACACTAATTTACTGAAAGAATAACACAATGGACATGGTGAAAATGAATGACGAGATGAATGACACAGGTGACAGTGACTGATGCCAGTACAGGAGCCAGACAAGCTGCACAAATCTGCGCCATAGCAGACTGCAAAATTTTAAATGGCATGAATGGTTGGAGATATTCAGGAAAAAAATCAGTCCATGAAGTTTTAATGTACCTATTCCAAAGATCTGCTGTACTTTGGTTGGAAAGGAAAGGACAGACACTAAATGCACCTGTGAGATGACACTGTGTGGCACAAATAAACAGGCTAGTTGTAAATTTGCTCACACTAGCTCAGATGAGACAGGGCCATGGTGGAAAGTGAGAAACTTACAAAGAGCTATCTCAAGATCTTACATCACACTCTGTTCTCCACAATCACATGTCAAAAAAAGGGCAGGGAGAGCAAGTCAGATCCACTTTACAATATAACCATTCACTGTATCTCGTCACTGCATTTAATGTTGCAGGATATAAAGACTATGTGGGATAGACTTCATATCATGTAACAGTACATTTATGATTTTTCCATTTTCTTTGAATTTTAGATGTGTTATTGCTATGTACCTAGTGTATTTCTCTTTATACTACTGCTTCTTATGGTTTGCAATACTTCTTGAATATATGTTTTATCTTTTGTCAGTTTTAGAAAAGTGTGCGTCAACAGCCTCTCAAATACTGATTTACCACCCTCTTTTTCTCATTTCTTTCTGGGACTAAAAATACATACATGTGTCTCATATTTCTTTTTAATTGTGTCCCATATTTTTCATTGTGCTTCATATTTCTCTTTTAGTCTTGTCCATATTTTCTTTTTTTGTTCTTTTGTACATAGGTTTACATATTTTTATATCCATCTATCTTCCAGTTCACTAAACTGTCTTTTGTGCCTAATCTGTTAAAATAATTCACTGAGTTCTTAATTTCAGTACATTATATTTCTTCAGTTCTAGAATATACATTTGATCCATGTTAATAGAATCCAGCTGTTTGGAAAAGTATCATCTATTTTGTTCAACTTCTTCTTAATCACAGTTAAAATTTTAAGTCCTTACACTGATCATCTCAATACCCGCATCACTTATAGACCACTCCCTCTCTCATTTGTCTCTTGATTTTCAGCCATTTGGTCCTGTTTCCTGGCATACTTGGTAATTTTTGCTTGGGTACTAAACACAGTGTATGAAAAATGTAGAGGCTCTGGATGGTATATTCTTCCAGAAATGATTTTCTTCTGGCAAGCAGGCAGAATAGAGATAGATCACCTTGATCTAAAAAGGGATTGAGTTGGTTTGAGGTCTGCTTCAGTCTTGCAAGAACTGGTCTATTTCCAGTTTCCCCTACCGTTGGACCATCGGCCTTCAGGGGTCTCACATAAAAAGTCCTGGGTGTTTAACAGGGCCCTTTCTCCATGGTGACCCCTGAACAAGAATTTGTGTGTTTGAGTTCCATGAGCATGTGCCAGTTCTGCTTGATATGTTAGTCTCTTAGCAGCTACCTCCAGCTTGGTTTCTTGAACCTGAACTCTTACTCCATAGAGGTTAGAACCTGGCAAATAAATATCTGAAGGGCAAAAAGCTATATAGAATGATTTTGTTTCTCTAGCTCAGTGAGACTGCTGATTAGCTGTAGGCTTCCATTTTATGCTTGGTCTCTAAACATAATGCTATAGATTGACAAAAAAAGAGACAAAGAAGGTCTGGCTCTCTATAGCTTGTTTTCCCTTTTTTCTGGTATGTGAGACCTTCAGATCCTGGCTGCCTTGGTTGTTCTCCTGCACCTTCAAGCAGCTGTTAGTTGTTATTTTATCAACTTTTATAATTTTTCATAATGGATAGCTTGGTCTGATACCAGCTATAGTGTCATAGCCAGAAGTCTCTTCACTCATTACATTTTAGTCATATGTCAAAATCATTAAAATAATATAATTTTAGGGCTGATTAAATATTACTAATGTCTAAAAGGAAAAATACCAAATAAATAAAATTATCACCAAAAGTTAAAATTAAGTGACATTTTTGAAGCCCATAAGACTTTTTTTTTTCTTTAAATATTTTATGTATTCATCTTTTAGAGGGGAAGAGAAGGAGAGAGGAAGAGAAATATCAACGTGTTGTTGCCTCTTGTGAGTCCCCTGCTGGGAACTGGCCCACAACCCAGACATGTGCCCTGACTGGGAATCGAACCTCGATCCTTTGATTAGTAGGCCTGCGCTCAATCCACTGAGCTACACCAGCCATGTGAAGCCCATAAGATTTTTAAATTTATTTTCAAAGATCTGAAATATGGAATACTGTATGCAAATATCAAGTGAAATACTGGGGCTTTATCGATACCTCCCTTTGATAATATAAATCCAGGGTCACATTCAGAGCAATTTATTACATGTATGCATAAACATAAATTGACAGTTTAATTATAAGAAATAAAAAGAACTGTAGGACACAAAGCCTAAAGATGAGCTTATGTAACAATACAGAGTGAAGTAGTTCACGCTGGATCGTACCTTGCTAGTTTCCGTTTCCGTTTGGCAGCAGCGGTCATGGCCATGTAGGACGGGGCGATGCTTCGTACAGGCAGAGGGTGTTTAGTGGAGAACGAGGAAGGGGCAAGCCTATATATTACAGAATAAAAAATAGAGAGCAATTTTGATTGGTACTATGCAGAAAGGCTACACACTTCCATGACTGGAATACCACTCCATAGTAAAAGATAAAGGAAAATATACAGTACTATAAAACTTCCCTTGCTTACTTTGGAATTTTGTTTTCTTATTTTTATACTGTAGAGTTGCTATCAAGAAATTCCTGCATTCCCAACAGCATGGAAAAGTGAAGGTATTGTTCTCCTCATATTTAGATTAGCTTTGATAATACATACAGATGAAATGAGAAGAATATGTCTGCTTGGATGACATCCAGTCAGCCATACCTTAGATATACAACTACTTCAGAATAAGTTGAAGTTTGCTAAACATCAATAGAAACTGTAAAATTTTTTTTGAAGATATTAAGGAATAATAACATGGTCATCTTCCAGTAATGGCTTGTAGCATACGACTTTAGTATGAAGAGCAAACTAAATGTATCTTAAGGTCTCTTCTAGCCTAACGAAGGTGAAACAACTTAAGATATCAAGTTGAAGACTTTAAAACTGATCTATAAAATACACTTCAAATATAGCTAAAGAATAAGAAAGCAAACAGTTTAAAGGCTACCAAAAACAACAAAAAAAGAATGGACAAATACTCCTTTTCCATACCTTTGTACAATATTATTGTTTGGTACTGTTTGTTGCTCAGGTAATTTACTGTTCAATATCTTGGTGTCTTCACAAGTAGTAAATGTAGAGTTCAAGTCCTCCCGTTTATATTCTTTTTTCCTGCAGACAGGGATAGCTACTTCACACGCCATTTTCAGAGAATTGTCACTGTTTGTATTTGAGCTAATGGCCTGGCAACTCATAGAATTAGATAATGGTTTTAATAAGTTCACTGTAGGTGGATTTTGCGAAGCTTTTCTACGGTCTTCTGGGGTATACACAATAGGCTGAAGTTCTTTGCTGAAAGAATCATTGAGCTGCACACTTTCAGACAGTGCAGACTTTTGGGTATGCTCTGCTTTCAAGGGGGAAGGCATTAGTTTTCTTCGAGTTCTTTTTGGTGAAGAAATGTTAAGCAGATTAGGTTCACTTGAAGATGGGCCTGTTTGACAAAATTAAAAAGAAGTTCAATGATCTTGCTAAATAAATAGTTTTTATTTAAAAATTTTTAAAGATTTTATTTATTTATTTATTTATAGACAGGGGGAGGGGAAGGGAAGGAGAAAGAGAGGAAGAGGAACATCAATGTGTGGTTGCCTCCCACATGGCCCCCACCGGGACCCAGCTGGCTACCCAGGCATGTGTCCTGGCTGGGAATTGAACCAGAGACCCTTGGTTTGCAGGCTGCACTCAATCCACTGAGCTACACCAGCCAGGGCAGTTTTTATTTAAATTTATCGGGGTGACATTGGTTAATAAGATTATATAGGTCTCAGGTGTACATTCCTATGATGCACGATTTGTATAATGCATTGTGTAAATAGTTTTCCAATAATCCTATCAGTTAAAAAAAAACACCCACTGATTATAAAGTACATTTTCTGCCAAACGATAAAAATTTTTTAAAAATAAGTAAGTTGGAAAGGAATATACATCATTTATTGTTAATAACTTTATAAAGAGATTCTATTAAGAAAATAAATAATAAATGGCTAATATCAATATTAATTTATAGATATAGCTATCTTGAGATATTGAGTGACCATAAAAACAAATTTCCAACCAATTACAATAACATTTGCAAAGGAAAGCTTCCAGCTTTCATGTTTGATTTAGGTTTAAAATAACAAAAAGTATCAACATTCGTGGGCATAGAGATTTCTAACTTGTTCTATTGTAAAATATCACTAGTTCATTACTATTGAGTGAACCTCTATTCAAAGGTAACAAGAATGTCAATGACCAATAAAATCCAAGATGAATGAAAGAACTGCAACTTATAATATGCAATATATAGTTAATTAAGCATTCTGGTGGACTGATTTGTTTTCTGGTATCATACATAATTCATAGGTTTACAAAAATCAGATTAATACCAAAGCTAAATAAACCTAATTTGAAGAATTTAGAATATTCTTACTTGACCATTCTCTCTCTATAAAAGCAAGTCTCCCAAATGTCAAGTCACCAAGTTTAATAAACTTCTCTTAGCTACAACTAATGTAGCTTTTCAAAGTGATTTTCCTACTTCCTCTCCAGCATCTTTTACCTTTTTCTTCCTCCATTCAGTAAATGTATATGTTTCCTTAGGGATATGTATTTGACCTTCTAGTTTTCTTACTCTACACTCTCTTATTTCTAATTATCCTCTTGCCACTGCCTTCTCAGTCACTTGGGTCTCAAATAACCAGAATTTTTTAAGCTTTTCCTTGTATGCCCCAATCTCCACCAATCCCACCTCTGTTACTTACATAGTTAAGACATAATTCTGAGTGTGTCATTCTTATAATTAAACACATAGTAATATTCAAACAGAAACATAATATCGAGATTTTTAGAATTCTTATTTGTTCATCCAAAATTAAGAGACAAATTGTTTTGTTTGAACTTAAGTACACAGCACCTCGCAAGCACCATTTTTTTAATGTACAAAGTAATGACTTGGTTACATATATAACAATAAACTTGACCTACTCCAATATGCTTATCTTGTATTTAATTAACTTTTTTTCTGCTCTGCCTATTTCATTCTGCTGAATTTCAAGGCACCTGACACAACATAACATTGCTTAGAGTATATTGTCCAGGAAGAAACTATCAATATTATGTGTATTTCTGCCCATGTTTTCAAATCGTGCAGTAAATTTCTCAATTGACTTTGCATATGCTTTATGATATAATATTAAAAACACTGAAAGATTCTAAAATAAGTGTTATATAGTTCAATCGAGAAACTGAAACTTCCGACCAAGTGAGAAAGCATACGTACAGCAATCACCACCATCACGTGGATTATTAAGTTAGTTGACAGTGGCTTCTGCTATGGCTCGGTTGACAATTACCCTCTAGGAAATACAATTTAAAAACAGGAAGAAAAAATATGATCCCTGTTCTACTAAGAAATTTTACTTTTCTGAGAACTAGATAAATGAGATCTAGATCTTAAAATAATTTTCCACTCCCTTTAACATGACATTTGTCAAATTTTCCATTACCAGATATTTTTATACTAATGCTGCAGTATAAAGACAGTTACTTTTCTCCACTGTGCTGCTACCACCAATTTGGTGGCTATTAATAGCTGGAAGATTAACTTCTTTTCCCATGAGAGGCAGCAGGGGTATATAGAGGATAGAAAACTATATCAAGGATAGAGAACTGAATTGGGAGTCAGGAGACTTGGATTCTATTTCTGGCTTTGCCAATGACTCGCTGAGTGACCTTGGGCAACTCATTTAAAGCAGTGTGGGCATGAATACCCACCCACCCAAAAGGAAATACTACCTTTTTATGTATAGGGTATTTTCTAGGATTAGTTAATATCTATAGAAGATTTAATGTTCAAAGAAATGCTCTAGAAATATAAATATGCTTTAACTGTTAGCATTATTACTTCACAGTGGAATGTTGTAACTGACTTTCCAGTATCCCACCAATACTTAACTCACAGGTAAGACTATATTTAAAACACTGTCTCCCTTTCAGTCTATCAGATACCCAGTTTATCAAGGCTGATGATAAACTGGAATATCAGCCAAAGCAGGCACATGTCAGTGTTATTTAAGTTAGAACACAATGAAACATGGAATCTCAAGGGATAAGAATTATCCACAATCACTACTTTTCTTTCACATATCTAGACAGGGATAACCTCTGGAATGGCACCGGGCGAATTTCCATGATGGTAGACCATTTTCCCCTACAGCTTACAAAGAGCAGCATGAAAATGCGGGTGGAGGGGGGCTTCTATGAGACACTGGTGAATTATCTTCCTGTTCTCTGGGATTATGTAAACATACACTGAGTATCAAATTCTGATATGATCAAACTGAGTAACAACTGTCAGTGAGAAACACTGTCACATTACAATGATATATCTTTAACTATAATTCTGGTGTCCTGGCAGGACACGATAACTTAAAGAAGAAACACGGAAATGGGGTACTTAATGTGAATTCACATGCGATTGTTTTATTGGGCCTGGGACAAAAAATGTTACAGACTTATAGCACATGCAAAATATAAACACAGGCAGTTCCTTTCATTTTATCTCTTCAATTATTTAACATGGATAAAATAACAAGAATAAATATATAGTTAATTCAGAATGACTTAGGCTGACTAGTTGTTAAAAAAGATTCCGGAGATAACCAGAGCAAAAATAAGATTTAAAGCCCTGGCTGGTGTGGCTAAGTGGATTCAGCATCAGCCTATGAACCAAATGGTTGCTGGTTTGATTCCCAGTCAGGGAACATGCCTAGGTTGCGGGCCAGGTCCCCAGTGGGGGGCAGGCGAGAGGCAATGACACATGGATGTTTTTCTCCCTTTCTTTTTCCCTCCATTTGCCTCTGTCTAAAAATAGATGAATAAAATCTTAAAAAAATATTTAAAGATGTAAATAAAAACTGAATAGTACAGCCACTGTTACTATAAAGGGATAATGACTCTACTCATCCATGGAAATAAGAATATAATAAACAGCTGATATTTCACCTTGAATATGATTTAAAAAATATGAAAGTATTTTTCTCCTCTATCTTGTTAGGTAATGGAGTACTTTAAGTGAGTATGGCAAACTGGAGAGTGTTGGGTACTATATATTTTACTGCATATTTTAATACGCTATAATAATCATTGAATATGCTAGCCGTAGGTCTATAAAAGAGATAAGCTGTACTTTTCCATTAGAGGATATACAGTAACTTTCCAGAAGAGCAGGCTTGGGTGAGTTGAAGTTTCCTCTGATTCAGCCTGGGAAAATACTATCTAACAAGATTCTTTAATTCTTGAGTCTACAAAGTGGAAATGATACAGAAGGAACTGGGAAGCTGACTATAATTCCTTTAAGAAGCCCCCATAAAATTAGAAATCACATAGTTATGATTTTCAGAACAAGGGAGATGAATAGACAATATCAGTCTATAAAATAATCTCAGCAATATGTATGCTTTGCAGGAGGGGATAAAAATTAAAAACGAATTGTTATAAGGTAGGCTCTCATTAATTGGAATAGAAAAACTGGCAGCCACTTGGAAAGACAGCAAGTCTTCTCTCCATCTAAGGAACCAGACCACGGCATCATATACTTGAGCGTAGGAGGTAGTAGGTAGCAATGTATCTTGTGGTCTGAAAAAGTTTGCTATTTCAAGACCACCTTTTGGGCCTGTAACTCTCCAGGATATTGTAGATCTACTGCCTTTCTACTGCCCCGAAATGGGTATGACTCAGGGATGTGAGTATCACTTGTTGAAATGTATGTCTAAATAATAACAATAATATCCATAAATGTTAAGATATTTAAAAGAAGTCACTACTACTATTTATAATCCAGAATCAATGTTTATTTTATTTATGAAAGAAAAAAGTGTAGTCAGCTATGGTGTAAAAGAAACAATCTAAGAGTACTGAATCTATGTAATAAAAATTCACTGTTTGTTCGTCTACCTAGTATTAAGCACCGGACATGTTTCTGGCCCTTTCTAGGTAGTGAGAAGACAGCAGAAAATTAGACAGTTAAGAACTTACATTTTTGAGGGGAGAAGGCAGAAAAAGAAATTCTCTTAATAAAGTAAGATAATTATGACAAATGAATTGTAAAGGCAATAAAACAGTGAAATGGAACTGAGACTGATGGGAAATAGGAAAGGTGTTAATTATAATGAGCAAGGAAGGTGATTCTAAGGGACAGAATATGTGATCTGAGACTTGAACGGCTATGAAGAAGCCAGCCCTACAATGATCTGGGAAAGAGGCAGAGAAAATAGCAAGGGCAAAATAACTTTGCTGAGCTCAAGAAAAAGAGAGAAGGTAGTAGAGATGAGAAGCGGCCATGTTGTGTTAGGGTTTATGAACGAGATAAGGGTTTGGATTTATTCCAAGTGCAAAGGGTTATCTGTAGAGGATTTTAAGCATGAATATAATGTGACCTGATTTTTGTTTTTAAGAAAGATTGCTTTGCTCACTGTGTGGGGAAAAGAATATGAAAGTGCAAGAGAGAAAACAGGAAAATCAGTAATAAGGCTATTGCTATAGCTCAGGGGAGAAATAACGAGCTTGGATTAGAGCGGCAGCAGCAGTGGTAGAGAGATGTGGAAAGGGCATTTTAATCAAATAATCAGTTAAACACCATATAAAGTAAGTCCAGAACATATCTGATGCCACATACATACAGATGTGATTAGCCTTCCGACAATCAGGAACAAAGAAGAAAGTTCGAAGAAAGGAGGAGTATATATTAACTTTAAACAACTTACTCAATTGAAATTGACTGCTTTCCATGAAGCCATGAACCATTTCCACAGGCATAATTACAGAAGAGTCCAAAAGGTCCTAAGTGTCATTCCCTTAAACTCGGCATTCTCTTGTTATTGCCATTCCTTTTCCCCACCCCCACTCAACAGGCTGAGGCCTCATCTGCTGTTGAGGAGCTCTAATCTGTGTGAATGCAGGTGCCTTGGCATCTACTTTCTTCCCTCTCTAGTTTGGATGCTCATGGACTTGAGGCAGCAGACACCCTCTTGGGTTTGAGAATGTGATTTCTTATGTAGAGATGATGGGTATCATTGTCATGCTGGGAAAGAAAAGGAAAGAGCAGGGCTACATAGAAAATGGTTCCAGAACAAGGGAGGCACACAGAAGTAAAGCTAATGAAAATGGACTTCAGCTCCTAGGAAATTTTGCAAAGGACAACGTGAGGGGAAGATTTAAATTAATAGGATGCTATGGAAAGAGCATCTCCTTTTAGGTTAGGCACTCCATTCTCTGCAAATTCATCTCTGGACATTCTCACACAAGTGACACAGACTTATTTACCATTCCAGACATAGACATACTATGACTTCATAAACAAGAACTGATTGCTCCACCCCTCAAACCGTGTTAATTATTGCATCCAATCCCTTAAAAAAGGAATCAACACATGTACGTACACACACACACACACACACACACACACACACACACACACGATCTGGCACAAATAATGCCCTTTTTTACTGCAAAATCTTTTATTATAAAATCCTAAGCATGTAATTCTGTAACAACATCACACTCAAGCACACCATATGACATTTTAGGTGAAAAGTGCAAACTGAAACTATAAATTATTACCTTGATATTATTACCCTACCAACCACACGTTACTTTTTGCTGGACCCTGTACATATAGTAAATCCTGAAAATGCAAAATGTCCTGTAATGCATGTTTGGATCAAATAATATGATATACATAATATTAGGCTCTTTTCTTTTTGATGGGGGAGAAAGACAGAAAGGCACTGAATACTTGAAGAATTTCTCACTAGAAGAACTAGTACTTGGTTGGCTTCACCTTATTTGTCTTGTTTTCAAATCTCTATAGTTCAAGAAACATGAAGGTAAACTATGAAAAGGACAACCAATTTTAGCCAAGTTGGTAACCTGAGTAGAGGCATCTCGCTCCCCTTCCAGATTCCCTTTAAAATAACCATATAGTAGATATAGGAGAAAACTTGCCCTTGTGTTGTTCATAAAGGAAGGGTATCATCTGCACACCTGACAACACTGTAAAGGGTACTATGTACCTAGAACTGGAATAAAGGATGGCATGGAGAATAACTTACAATATACCCCCACTTCATCCTTAAATGTTATCCCTGGGAGTTAGTAAAGGACACCAGCAGAATGTCACTAAAGTCCCTTAAACTAGGAACAGGGGTAGGGGAGCAGATGAGGCAGGAGGAGAAAGGGTGGGAAAGGCTATGGGATACAGAAAAATGTCAATATCTGAATACTAGCAGTAGCACAAAGAGGCCCAAAATTCAGTCCTGGCCCAGCTGGCTCAGTGTAGAAAGGAGCACTGGACAGAAAGTGCCCTCTGTGGGCCTCGCTCCCAGCACTGATGACCATGAATGAAAACCTCCTGGGCAAAGAGGTAGTTTCCAGCTGAGACTACCTGTGGCTCTGGTGCCTCTTCTACACTCCCTGGGCTGTTAGATCCATGAAAAGAAATGCATCTTCCCTCTATTTCTGAACCTTAACTTTGACTTGATTCTCAGAAAGTTATGGGCAAAAGCATACTTATAATAAGCACAGAGGAAGCTCACTGGACCGCTACAAGGAGGATAACATAAAAGAGTGGCAGAGCTGCCCTACCAACTCAGGCTAGTATTCCTAACAATCCGGGTGCCGTGTT
>PVKU01000986.1:206223-360814 GCA_004027475.1 Anoura caudifer
AAAAAAAAAAACAAAACCCAAACAAACAAAAAAGCTACCAAATACAATCCCGCAAGCAAAAAAAATGGGGGGGGGGGGTGGATCAAAGAAAACAGTTCAGAGTAAATATGGCATGTTCCACTAAAATATTAGCATACGTTGCGGCTGGAAAAAATTCGGAGTAATTTTTAATTTTTAAAAACATTTGATGACTTTTAAAATATATGCTGCTTACATAAAAGTATATTTTTATAAAGGAATATCTGATCTGGGGTGAGAGGACAGAAGCCGAGAACCTCCCACCCACCCCGGCTTTATAAAGCTTCAGAAAGTCTTAGGAATTGGAGGCATAAGGTTGTTTCTAAGAGCACAGGGTGGAGCTACATTTGGAGAATAAGTTGAAAGTGTACAAGCAAGCAGCTGGGTCTGCCTGACCCTATTACCATCCCCTACACTTCCAGGGGACTACTCCTTTGTCACCCTTGACATAAGGCTTTAATAGCTGAAAAAGTTGCAGACCTGGGGCAACATGCACAGCTGACACTAGGGGGATTAAATAATTTCTCAATCAGGGATGTACACAGACTTTTTCCTACTTGTCTAAAATCATGGTAGTTGTGCTCATATCCCCCCTAAATGGGAAAGCAGAGTTCTTTTCAGATAAAACATAACAAAAAAAGACCTAGGTATTGATATTTTTAGGCTTCTCCAAAACTGACTCTTGTTTCTGGAGGTTGCCATAGAGCAAAGCTCATTAGCTGAAAGGCTTAGTTGTGTATACAGAACACAACCAGGGTCAATAGATATTTGATGGTATGTCTTTCTACATTACAGTCAGGACATGTAACTACATACAGGACAAATAACAGAAAGTAGATCATGTAGAAATAGAAGAGCATGTTAGAATAACCATAACTAACATCTTCAGAGAGATGACAATTACTTCCATGAAACAGAAACAAGTGCCATGGAAAGAAACACTGAATTACAAGAAAGAGTTCTTAAAAATTTAAAGTCCCAGCCCACCAGAAAACTGTATAAGAACAACAATTAAAAAAAAATTAAAGTCCCCACCAGTAAATGACTGGATCAAAAAGCTGTGGTACATCTGCACAGTGGAACACCATGCAGCAGAAAGAAAGAAGGAGTTCCTACCCATCACAACAGCATGGATGGAACTGGAGAGCATCATGCTAAGTGAAATAAGCCAGATGGCGGAAGAGAAATACCATGTGATCTCACCTATAAGCAGAACCTGATCAACAAGACAAACAAATGAGCAAAACAGAACCAGAGACTTGGAAATAAAGAACAGACAATGACCAGAGGGGCCCAGCGAGGGGGATAATGTTGGTGGAAGGGGAAGGGGCAAGCAAAGGAACAGAAATAGAGGACTCGTGGGCACAGACCATGAGGGGAGGGGAATGGGGCTGGGTGAGCAAGGGGAAAAAGGCAGGACAACAGTAACTGAACAATAAAATTTTTAAAATTATTTAATTATAAAAAAAAAACAGAGAGAGAGAAACTTTTCCTAATAACTATTTGGTTATTCTAAGAAAAAGGAAAAAAAAAAAAGGAAGAAATGAAATATAAGGGAAAAAAAAAGTTTAAGATAAAATTGGGCATCTCCCAGAAAGAATGAATGAGATATCAGAAGACAGAACACAGAATTAGAGGATATTAATACATATTCCAAAGAACAGACAGAATGGAAGAAGAGTATGTATGGAGGTATATGTATGTAAGAATGGGTATGTGTGCATGTGTGTATATGTGCATACATACATATACAAAAATTTCTCACAGTGAAAAGATAAAGGTTTCCAGAGAGAAATTCCCATAAGCTGTTTAGTGTAATAAATTTAAAAAAGGCCAAAACCAAGGCATATCATTGTTGCATTTCAGAAGGCCATGGATAAGAGAAAGATCCCAAAATCTCCCGGGGAGAAATAGTCCCATGCATATTCATTCTTATACGAAGAATAAAAATAGCAAAACAGTTAACAGCAACACTCGGATCTAGATGTTAATGAAGTGGTATCTTCTCAGTACTTAGAAAAATTATTTCCAACCTAGAATTCTATACCTGGACAAATAATCATAAAAGAAACGATATTGTCATACATGTACTATCTCCAAAAAATTTTACTTCCCATGTACCAATTCTCCAGAACAACTGGAGGATACATTTCTGTATAATAAGAGAGAGAAAGGAAAAAATGTGAACACTACATACAGGAACCTTAAAGCTATACAGGAAAGGGAATTTAATACTTCTTAGCTCAACAAGGAACAATATTTACTTGAATACACTCTAGAGATTTATTTAAATAAGGTGAAGAACTATTTTGGCAAGACAGGCTAAGAGAAGAAATGTACATTAAGGAGTTAAATCTTCCAAAGGAAATAAAAAGCAGATAATATCTAAAATTGGAAAAGCACAAACAAGAATTAGCTGTATAAATCTGAAATTCAGAAATGAAGAGAAAAAAATCAGAAGACACAGCTAAAAGGAGACTAACAATTGGGAATGAGTAACAATAGGTCAAGGAATACTTCCATAAATGCTACAGTACTTGCTAGCTTTCTAAATTATGTACAGGCATTACTTCTAAAAATATATATAAACTGAATTTTTTTAATCCTCACCCAAGTATTTGTTTATTAATTTAGAGAGAGAGGAAGGGAGTGAGAGAGACTGACAGACAGCAACATCAATGTGAAAAAGAAACATTGATTGGCTGCCTTCTGTACATGCCCCAAACCCGCAATCCAGGTTATGTCCTCTGCCCTGGAATTGAAAGAGTGATGTTTAGGTTTACAGGACGATGCTCCAACCAACTGAGCCACACCTGCAGGGCCAGAATCAGCATATTACTTTATTACTATTTTCAAATTAACCAGAATATATACAAATTTAGAACAGTTTGGGATCTACCTGATGAGAATTTGTTCAACGAAAAATATCTTTGGTATTACTTATAAAGGTCTCATATGGTTATCCTGAAATTGAATATGATTTTTTAGGCTTATAAATACCTCGCATACTTGAAGGCACATAGTAATGAAGTAATAGTTTTATGTATCCAATTGCCTTTTTAAGTCATAAAACTGTTCTCTAAAAAATGACAACTTAGCAAACATGCATATATGATGCTAGAAACTTAATGAACTCCTAGTTTAGGAAAAAAGGTAGGAAGCTCAAGTTATATCATCAAATAACATAACTTTTAAAATGATTACGTGCTACAGTTCAAACCAGGACTTCAGAAGCCGTCAGAGCTGGGGCTGCTGGAAGACACAGCCGAGCCTCTGCGAAGACCTACAATCAGTTTTGTTTAATGAACCCAATCTTAGTCTTCGTAATACTTAGCCATTAATAGTTTAAGAAACATCTTAAAATATTTATATGATGCTTTAAGGCACCTTATATACAACTGAAAATGTGCATTTCAGAATAAAGTGGTTAGTGTTCTATTCATCTGTTCCTGCATTATGGCTAGAGATTCCCGCTTCAAAAAGTTTTGTTTACTGTAAGTCCACAGAGAGACTTAAAAAGGAAGTCAGACAAAAACATTTTGTTGAGACTGCCAAGTTTTAAAGCCTTTCAAAAGACTTTCAAGTATTAAAGCCACATTTAAAATGAACTCTAAATGCAAGCATGAAAGTTGTGGATTAGATAGGAGGAGAAATACAATTTTCATCAGTAATAATCCAAATTCTAACACAATTTTCCCTGGATTACAATGTAAGTACATTAACTTTTGTGTACTTTGTATGGAATAAAATGTACAATATTAATACTATAAAACATTAATATAAGCTTAAAATCAAAACAACGGTGGAAATCAGAATGAAATTAGAATTAATTTGCCTGGCCCACTAAACTAAATTTGCTAAGTGGTTAAAACAAATTATGACTAAAAATTTGATAATGGTTAAGTGGTTAATGAAGTAAACAAAATTTGTGATATTTGTCATCTCTTCCCCTAAAATTTCTGGGATTTTTAAGGAATATGATCAACTAAAGGCCATGTAATAAAAGTAATACACTGGATATTTTGACTTTGTTAATGAAACATAGGAGTCTCATGAAGAAGTACGTGAAG
Source organism: Anoura caudifer (assembly GCA_004027475.1). Lineage (NCBI taxonomy): Eukaryota > Metazoa > Chordata > Mammalia > Chiroptera > Phyllostomidae > Anoura > Anoura caudifer. The sequence goes on from PVKU01000986.1 coordinate 210,312, forward strand.
AGACATTAGATAAACCAACTGCCTGTACCTCAAGAGACACATCTAAAATGTATTTATTGGCTGGGTTGTTCTTTAAGTTATTTAAGTTTGCCTGTGAGCACAATCTACTCTCCTTGATTATTTCTACCTTTCAAATATTTCATTTCTCCAAGAAATCTACCCCATAGATTTAGGTAGGGATTCTGAAATGATTCCAGTAGGAAGAAACCAGTTGTTTTACGTCTATCTTTCTAAATGTAGTTTTAAGAAATGTTAGTATATCCTTCCTTTTAAAATATTTTTTAAAATAACGTTTATTTTTAATTTATTATAGAAATTTTTCTTAAGCTTTGGGATTAAATGTCATATAGAGTAATATAAGTATATATGTAATATTCTATTACATGTAATATATACCGCTTCTTACAGAATCCTGCGAAGATATATTTTATATAATATCCTGATACATTAGCAAATCAGGAAGAAGGAATAAAGCAATGGTGTAAATGAGTGAAATATTAATCTCTGAATGAGAAATTGATAACATCTACACATAGAAGAATTAGGAAATAGCAGTCTAAGAAATATTAGCCAAAAACTAGAAGGTTGTTATAAGTCATCAAAGTGGTTTTGTCTATTTTCCTAAAGGAAGTTTTAAGAAATGTCCTTTTAATCATTTTAAAAAACATTTTTAAATAATTCTTTTAATTATTAAAAGAAATGACCTTAAATCCAATTATTAATAAGTCACATCCAAATAATGTTAAATCATATGCTTCGTACAAAGAAAAAATAAATTAAAAAATAACTTATAAATCAGTGTTTCTTAGTAGCAAAAAATGAAAGGCCCAAGTATAATGATATAAACCCTCACCTACTTTAACAATGACATTCCAATGTTCTAGAAATCATGTAGTTTAGCAATCTTAACTCTGAATTGAATAAAGAAACATCATTCTATTCTGTCTCTCTCAGTTTTAAATAAACCTTTAAAATACAAGTACTAACTGGCAATTTCATGTGGTTTCTTAGGTAGCCTGGGTCTATATTTATTTTTAACTGTTTGAAATAGTCCACAGATGGTTCTTTTAAATAAAGAGACTGGATAATTTATCACTAATGATATAAAAATCTCTCTCTTAAAAAAATGGGCAGGCCTTCTCGGGTCATCTTTTGATGTCCCATATCATGTGTCCTGAATGATTTTTACCCAGAGGACTAATTTATCAAAAGCTTAAGACTGCAGGCTTAAGAGATTTACAGACCTGTATGTTAGTGTAACAAGCAGAATGCAGTATTTAGCAAACATGAGTCACAGGCTGCAAAAGTAGGGTTCACGACAGGGAGACATTGATAAATGGGCTAAGATCTAATTGAGGTTTGGTACAAAATGACGGCAAAGATTTTTCTCTTGCTAGTACTCATGTCAATACGTGTGTGAGAAGGTACTTTGGGAAACCATGCTAAATTAAAATTAGTTGGCAAAGTCCTAAAGTGAAATCAAATATTAATATATGTATTTCAATAAACACTTCTGGGCTACAAATGATTGATATGATTACTGTACTAATCATAAATCTGGATTCTTTTTAACAGCCTTGTGACTCATGGAATTTATAGCTGCAAATGACACAGGTAAATAAATTTTAACTATTTAAGAAATATGTAACATTAAGCTACTACTGAATTAACCAAACTAATACATTTTATAATGCATTCATAAGGCACTATTGTGGTTACTGTGGTATTAATGTCTATACAGATAATATCAGTTATTTACAGATATTACAGAGAGAATACATTTTCCCATGTAGTGCTAAGAATTGTCACAGTCCTTTAAATTAATACAACACTCTGAGCAATAAATCAACCATAACTTTCTAACTCCTGTCTGTGGGAAATAGCAGAAACCATGTTTTCCTCTCAGTCTCATCTTCCCAGTATTCATGCTTACTTAACATGTAAAAAAGACAATGCAAAAACCTTTTAATTTATAGTAACATCTGCACTCACAGATGAGTAGCTGAACACAATCTTGTGTATAAAACTAGTGTTTAAATAAAATATTTAGGGCTACAAGCATGACTACTGTTGTCATTGGTAATGATTAAGTTTTGTTGAAAAGTAAAAAAGGAAGATTATGTTTATATAATCATTTTGCTAATTCATAATTAGAATAGAGGTTTCTTATTTTTAAAATGATACTTCCATCTCCTCGAGTAATTTTAGGGAAAATCTAAACTTACGTTGGAACTCTATATTCAATCAGAATATCTGTGCTATAGTCATACTCTGAATCTTTTCTTTTATTGTACTTTAAGATAAAACCACTGACATGGGGTGCAAACTTTAGGAAAAGGAAAGGTTAGAGACAGAAATATTACCAAATGTGAGTTTCCAGATGGATAATGAGGAAATCTTGACTTTTCATTTAATGTCAGAAGTTTTATCAGTTCCATAAATAAGCCTTGCTGCCAGCACCCCCACCCTGCACGGCCCTCTGTGAGTGCACTTGCTGTTTTCCGGACCCAAAATAGGTACATGTTTTACTCCAAGTCAACAGACATGGAGTTTTAGACAAAGATTTCAAGTCAACTAACTATCCCAAAATCAACTTACTGACATTGGTAAACTATTAAAATTAACCAAATTTAAAAAGTTAGTTTCAACTTAAAAAGTAACACAGGCTTATTCATATAAGAAAATAGGAACAGTCCATATAACAAAAATATAACAGATTGTATCTAGGGATATCTTTAATAACAAATATATTAACACACATGTGAAGAAAACTTAAAATTTTGTTGAGCGATCTATAGGAAGATTTGCATATGGAGAGACAAACTATTCTAGAGTAAGAAGATTTGATATGAAAAAGATGTGAAGGCAAAATTAATTTACACATTTTTTAAAAGATCATGTTTCCATGGAATTGGATAAAAATTACTGAAAGACTGATTTCTTGGTAAGGGACAGCCAAGAACATTTTAAAAACAAAGAATAACAGAGGGAGATTAGCACTGCTATATATTAAAAATGATAAATTATCAGTTATTTAAACAATAACTACTATATCTAGGATAGACAAATAGGCAAAAGAATAGGGTAGAAACCCAATAAACAGAGTTATATAGGACTACTTGGTATATGTATAACAAAAGATGCCACAAGGATGGATTGTAAATCTTTCATACAAGAATGACAGGCTCTTTGGAAAAAAATAAATTAGATTCTTGCCTGTTATATTAAAATAAATTTGAAGAAAATAAAAGTGAAAACAAAACAACACAAAACAAAACCAACCCTTATAGATGAGAAGGCTTTTCCACTGTTTCTAAAGGCAGAGGGAAAAAATGAAACTATTTTATTGACTAAAAGTTTTAAAATGGAATTCTGAAACAAAGTTAAGAGTAAATGATAAACTTGAAGAATACTTGCAACACGCATCTTACAGGAAAGAGTTAATACCCTGATGCTCTCATCCAGTCCTGTGGCTTTAAATATCACCTAAATGCTAACAAGTCTCAGAGTTACATTTCAATTTAGACTGCTCCCCTGAACTCCAGGTTCTTGTATTCAACTGCTTACATGATGTCTCCACCTGGGTGTATCTTAGACAAAATTAAAACCCTTCAAAATGAACTCCTGATTATCTACCACCTCCACCTTATAAACTTGTTCCACCAGAAGTCTTCCCTATCTCTTTTAAGATGACTTGATTCTTTCAGTTGCCAAGTTAAAAATCTTAGAATCATCCCTGACCTTTCTTTCTTTCACATCCCAAATCCAATTTGTCACGAAAAATTCTGCTGGCTCTACCTTCAAGATGTATTAGAATCTGACCACCTGTCACTACTCCCACTGCCACCAGCCTGGTCTGAGCCACCACCATCTTTTACTGGGGTTATTGCAGTGGTCTCCTAACTGCCCCTACCCTTGCCACACTACAATCTATTCTCAACACGGTAGCCAGAAAGATGTTATTAAAACGTGATCTCCTCAGATCATGTTAAGGCCCCTGTTTTGTTCAGAGTAGAAGCCTAAGTCCTTCTAACAACCCTCAAGGCTCTAAGTGGTCTTCCTTACTTCTTCTGCTCCCTATGACCTCATCACTGTCTATTCCTCTTCTCCTTTATACCAGTTAGTTACTTGTCTTTCGTGCCATTCCATGAATATGCAAAGCAAACACCTGTACCGGAGATTTTGCAGTGCTTATTCTTTCTGCCTGAAAATGACTCTTCTCCCAGATATGCACAGGGCTAACTCTGTGAACTCCTTCAAATTTTATCAGTGAAGCATTCCCTGATTTTATTTATTTATTTTTAAAGAAGGGGGAAGGGAGAGAGAAAGAGAGGGAGAGAAACATCAATGTGTGGCTGCTTCTCACGTGGGCCCCACTGGGGACCTGGCCCGCAACCCAGGCATGTGCCCTGACCAGGAATTGAACTGCTGACCCTTTGGTTCACAGCCTGTGCTCAATACACTGAGCCACACCAGTCAGGACTCAAAAACAAATATTTGTAAGTGGCTTCACTTTCTAACCCCTCCATGTTATTCACCTTTGACTCTACTCACGATGTATGCAATGTAGATAGTCCATGGAGTACTCAAGATGCACTAAGCAAATAGTTAATCTATGAAGTAATGTGAATAAAATATTAAAACAACAAACTAATAAGAAACAAAACCAAATCCACCTTCTGAGACACTTTGAAAAGAAAACACAGATTTATATAATGTAACGTTTTAACTGTCTTTTCAAAATAACTATGAAAAGGAGTTCAGAGCCAAATAAATGTTTTGTTTTACTGTTGACAGGTATAGTCTGCACAATTACATTGTAAGTGAAATATGGATTTTTAAATAATGAATAATGACTATCATATAACAGGTGGTCAGTATTTCTCAATCTTGGTGTTAAAACCCTATTTCCTCTCCAACATCTTGAATACATTATACAGAAAGTATCAAGGCCCAAAGGTATGAAAGAATCTGGAAGAAAAAAATCTTAAGGTTTCTTTCCAAAGATCTCAACTAGTTCAGTTTTATAAAAGAAAAGTTATACATATCCAACTTCACTGTCATCTTAATGTAAAAATATAATATTAGGGACTTAATAGAGACCTAGGTAATTCAGACAAGCCTCTCTACTAAAGGCAACTAAAATATCTGGAAAAAAATATAAAAAACATATGCTGAAAGGCACAGGAAAGAGAACAGAATTGTGAAGAATTACAGGCAAGTGTCAGGAGGTGGTTGGAGGCTACTTCCCGGGGAGGTTGTTTGCTGATGCTGGAGGAGGTGGCACAAATGCTTCGGAACACTGTTGAGAGCTCTGTGGGCCTGGGTGCTGGACCTGGGACGTAGCACCAACAAAGGGGAGCTGTTCTTAAACCCTCTTGCTTTGAGTTGGTGCCCTGAACACCTGAACTCCAAAGGACAAATCAGAGGTAGGCAGGCCCTCTCAAAAGCAGTAGGTCAGTTTCAAATTATCTCAGTTTCTAACATTGAACTGAAGTGATTTGGGATTGCTAATGCTTCAAGAGCCTGGATGAAGCAACTGTGATCCTCAGAAGATGCAAAATATTTCTATAAACAATTCTGTAAATACATGTTGGATAAATTAGCAGACATTAAACTATAAAATATCTGAAAAAAATTTCCAGTGAGAAAAAAAAATAAATGAAGAGCAGGAGAAAGTAAAAGGCATGCAGATAAGACAATGAGAAGTTACTATGCAATGAAACTGGCATCCCAGAAATAGAGGAGAAAACAAAAGTGGCAGAAATACTGTATTTTGCCATGTATACTTCTGTGTATAATGCGCACCCACATTTTTGACCCAAACTTTCAGGAAAAAAAATCTTTTGTTTACATTTTTTAATACACACACACATTATTTTTTGTATTATACAGAAATTTCAGCACTTATTTTTGAACTTATTGTAGTACAAGAAATTTTACATCCCAAATAATAACAGAACGCAAGAACAGATACAAGGTATTTCCGGTACTACCCAGGTATAATGCACATCTTTGCTTTCCCTCAAAAATTTGGGCAAAGAAGTGCATATTACACATGGCAAAATACGGTAGTACTTGAAGATATAATGGTTAAGAACTTTACAGAACTAATAGAAGATAACCCACCCATAAATCCAGAAAGTTCTATGAACCCGAGTGGAAGAAGTAGAAATAAAATTACATAGGCACTAACTATACAGCAAAACCACTAAAATTCCCCCCAAAATAGAAAATATTTTAGGAAGCTAGAAGTCAGATTTCATTCAAGAAAGCAACACTTAGAATGAAAACTACTTCAATAGCAACAACAAAAGCCAGAAGATAATAATGTTTAAGCCCTAAAAGAATACTAAACTGAAATTATATATCCAGCAAAACAGTCTTCAAGAAAGAAATGTAAAATAAATATATCTTCAGAGGCATAAAAACTAAGAAAATTCATTACTAGCACTGTAACAGAAATGCAAAAGATTCTTTAGAAGAAATAAACATTGTCTTGGATGAAGATATACAGATGCTAAAAACATAAAGAATAAAAAAGTAAATATGAATGAACTTTGACTGTACAGACAATAAAAATAATATTCTATGGGTTTAATAAGTGAAGAAAAATAAAATACATTTTAACAATGGTATATATGTCAAAGAAGGGTTAAGGTATTAAAGAATTTTAAGCTTCTAGCACTGTCTGAGAAGAGGGTAGAAGTAACAAAGTTACTTTGATAAACACACTTTGATAAAGCAAGGACCTATGTTAACCAATGGGTAGTTACTAAAAGAATATAGAGTGTAGAGCTTCCAAGCTCACAGAGGTGGAAAAAAAAAGGGATATTAAAGAAAAATGGCATAGCTGCTATATTAATATTAAAGTTAAAAGTGAAAGAAATACTGGAAGGGTAATTTTATAATAAAAAGATGTAAGAATTCTAATTCTGAAATATACCAATGTAATAATATAAAATCCATAGAAGAAAGCAAAAACTGCAGAACTAAGCAGCGTACTGCGTGGCAGGCAGAACCCCTCTCCCCTAAAAGATGCTCACGGCCCAGCCCCTGAAACCTGTGAATATACTACACTGCATGGCAAAAATGCTTTTGCAGATGTAATTAATGTTATAGGATTTTATCTCATTCTTTTAGTATAAAAGAAATCCTTTAATTTTTCAAGTGTTTAAAAAAATAATTTTATGCTTAAGCCTTGAACATAAGCAGAGAATTTACCAATTTACTGTTTTAACCCAAACTCAAGCGCCCACTCAGTGTACAGCACTATTCTAGGTGCAATGATAGAGATTCTTAACCTTAGAAACATGATTATCACCTTCTACAGAATTCTAAAATAGGGAGATTATCCTAGATCAGCGACTTTCAACTGGTGTGCTGCAAGAATTTTTAAAACATGCAACAACTGACTATTTAGTCAGGGCACTGACCTCTTTTCCCTTAAACTGTCAAATAAAAAAGTAACAACAGCCAGAACAACAATAGCCGTCCAGTGTGAATCAATCAAAATTAAACCTATGTTTCTGGTCAGATTGGCAACAAATATGTTTTTGGTGCACTGCAGAATTAGAGTAATTAGTTTATGTGTGCCATGAGATGAAAACAGTTGAAAACTGCTGTCCTAGACTATCCAGTGGCCTCCATCTAATCATTAAGAGCACTTAAAGCAGAGAACTTTCTCTAACTGTAGGCAGTAAACATGAGACAGAAGGGAAGGTCAGAGGGATTCAGAGTATGAAAATGATTTGACCTGCCTCTGTTGGTGAGGAGATGAAGTGATGAAGAGGGTCACGTGCCAGGAAAAATGAGTGACCTCTAGAAACTTATAATGACCCCTGGCCAACAGCCAACAAGAAAACACGGATCTCAGCCAAACAGCCACATGGAACTGAATTCTGCTAACTACCAGAATGAGCTTAGAAGCACATTCTCCCCTAAAATCTCCAAATAAGAAACTCAGTGGGCTTACACCTTGCTTTTGGCCTTGTGAACCTCTAAGCAGATTAACCAATTGAAACTGCTGGGCTTCTGGCCTACAGAAACTCTTTGAGATAAAGTTGGTATGTTTATGTTAATTTGTTAGGGCAGCAATAAAAAACATACAAAACAGAAAAATCCACAGTAATAGAGGGAATTTTTAATAGGTCTCCTCAGTATATGATAGAACATAAACTAAAACCTAAGTCAGTAAGAATAAGGTTTGAAGAACACAACCACTTTGAACTGACATACAGAATATTGTAACTAAAACTTACAAAACATATATTCCTTAAAAGCATACTTGGAACATTTATATAAGCTAACTATATGGTGGGAATAAAGTATCTATAAACTTCAAATGATTAAAATCATACAAAGTAATTTCTCCAAATACAATTCAATTAAGCTATAAATCCATAACCCCAAAATAGGCTGGAACATAAACAGTATCATAAATCTAGTAAAAGTAGATAATGAAAGATAAGGAAAGGAAGTAATGAAAGTAAGAGCAGATACAATGAAATAGAAAACAAAATCCACAATAAAACAGAAAACAAACATCCAAGAGAAAAACCAACAAAGCAAATATTTGAGGGGTGGTTCTGACAGGAAAGACTAATACTAAAATAAACAAAATCAAATACACAAATCTACAGAGATGTGCCTCATCCCCTCTTAAAATCTATTACCATAATACCAGTGACAGGAAAAAGTAACAGTTGCCAACAGGAGAGTCAAGGTAACTTCTGGAAGTTGAAAAGCAGGTGGATCAGATCAATGGGAAATGCAGAAGAGAAAAATCAGGACCCCAGTTGTTATTTACATGGGAACTACTTTTGCCCAATCTGTGAACTCAGAAAAAAAGAATGGGGAATAGACAATGAGGTGATTATAAACAATAATCAACACACCAACCACTCAACAGATTTACTCTGTTGTTGTATTATGGGTTAAAACTCTCTAAACAAAGCAGCAACTTGTCTAGCATCAGCGCTGGAACCCAAAGTAAAGTAGGGCCCTGGGAAGATCCAGGCTTCCAGAGAGAAGTCTGGAGGGGAGAGAGTGGAGCATGAGGGCATTTGAAACTACAAGCAAAACACAAAGACTCTCCAAATAAATAAACAAACAAACAAGCAAACAAACAAAATGCCACCAACTGCAATAAGCATAAAATACATCAGACAATATGAGACAACCTAACTAGTCATCTGAGATTTCCAAATTTAAAAAAGGAAAACAGACAATAATAGTGTTGCGGTTATTATTCTGGGTTGAAGTAAAGATAAAATATGCACACATTTGGTACAGGAAAATTCTGAGACTTTGACAGATTACGTCTTTTAAAAAAAAAGTAGTTGTCCTCTGACTCAGCAAATCAGCTTTTAGGAACCAGGTACACACACACTCAAAAAGCTGAATATAGAGGCATGTCTCCGATGCACCATTCACCAAAGGAACACCGATTGAGTAAATGATGATACCTCTATTCTCTGGATGGTCACAACTGTTAGAATATGAAGTAGATTCTTCACGCATGTACCTAATTTATGTGCGAGCATTCACATGAAACCTGGCAAAAAGCTAAAAAGTTAGATTATCTAATACAAACTCACATTCTCTCTCTCTGCAAACATAACCAAACTATTAACAACACTTATCTCTGAGACAGGGCACAAGATTGAGGTTCTGGGGAAAGTCAAAGAGGGCATTCTACTTCTATATGTACTTCTATGTCGTCTGAATTTTTTAAACCAAGAGTAGATACTCCGCAATTAAAATGTTCCATGCACACTACGAGGTGAGATACACAGTGATCTATCAATAGAAGAACAGTAAATTCTTCACTGTTAGATCTTAAGAATAGCTTATTATGTATTAAAAATTGTGATACTCTTAATTATAATCTTCAGTCCTTAATAGATGTTAAATTTTAAATAAAGAAGTAAAATTAGTTACTCAAAAATGGGTGAAATAGCTTAAAGGTTCTATTGTTAGAGATATTCAGATCATCAAGCATACCTCTTAGACCTGTGAAAAATACTGGTTAATTGAAACGATTCTGAAGCTAATTTCCCCATTAATTCTCACAAAATAGCCAAACCTATTAAAAAAAAATAACTGTTAACACAGAATTATATATACAGGAGGCTGCCACAGTCTAGAAAAGTTGTTATTTACTTAATAATATAAAAGCCGTACTTACAAGCAGCGGTCTGAACTGGTGCAAGCTGTGGAAAGGTCATAAGCAGAGAAACACCGGGCAGAGCGCTCTGCTTGGTATGCTCAGTAGTTTGGTCGGCCCAAACAACCACTTTTTTCCTCTCTACCAAATGTTCAATTTCTTTGAAGTCAGACTCAAAAGCAGCGTTTGACAGGCCAGCTTCCTTTAGTGCACAGTACTGTTTTCTCAGGATTGGAAGTAAAGCATTCAGTACCCTATATAGAGAAGTTGACCAAAAAGGAGAGAGACATACTAATTTGAAATACATTATTTAAGTTCTATGTAACATCCAAAATGTTAGATCATTCAAAAAATTCCCTGTATATACATTTCTTTTAGACTATTTCAATCAACTACATCAACATATTCTTAATATATTAGTATAAACTGGAAAGCACCGTGGGTAGGAATCACGAGCACCAGGCTGTACGCTCAGCTAGTCTTCCCTTGCTTCCATATGATCATGGATAAGGTGCAACTGAGGTTCTCCTCTATGACATGGCAATCAATTAGACAGCCACTACTTATAGCAGGAGATTGTTTAGGGAAGTCAATGAGTTAAATACATATAAAAGCTTTTTGTGAAGCATAATGTGATTTTCAAACCAAATATATTGTTGTTGTTGTTACTAAATACTACACAAAATAAAAAATTTATATACTATATCAAATGGTGAGATTCATTCTAGGCATATAACATTAAAAAAAACCCCACAAAAAAGCACAACTCATTTTTCCTTTCAGTTAGCTCTTCATGAGCTAAACAATGGTCTTCAAAGCCATTCTAAAGGGGTTCAAGGAGAAAGGTTGTGGACAAGAATGGAGGGTGTGGGGAAATCAATGGGGCACTCGATTCTTGGCTCTGACTCAAAATCTTCCCACTAGTTGTTAATCAGGGTGGTACTGAATGTATCTTGTTATGTTAGACCTCCATGTAACTGTTCACTGAAGAAATGCCACAGATAGACAGCTATAAATTTATACATTCTATCAATGGTTCCTAACTTTTAAATCAAGAAAGATGTCATCAAACAACATGAGTAATCTTGAAATGATTCAGTCCTGATGATCCAGTTGACCTGTCACATCTATGAGAACAGACCATTTGAAGTATAAATAGGTCACTGGGAAAAGAATGGGCATTAATTTTAACACAAGGAAATAATAGCTTTACTACTTTCTCAGGAGTCTTAAATATTTAGATAATAGTATAAGTAAGTAATGTGACACCCTAATTTTGGTGAGGATGGAGAGTACTTTAGTCGTTAATTAGAAAGTCAATAAAAACTGAATACCTGCACTAACTAGGTGCTATGCGAAGAGTGATCTGCTATCCTTACAGATTGCTAGCAATGTCAGCCTTTGGCTGGTGGTACCTTGAACCCTGGATTTTGACAGCAGTCTCATTATTTTCCAAATTGATAAAGAGCGTCTCACTGTGCTTGAACTGTTTGTATAAACAATGTGTGTTATCCGTTACAGTTGCTTTCCTGTCAGAAAGTCTGTTTTGGGTACATGCGAGGCAAAGGGTGCATACGTGAGCAGCTACCAATAAAAACCCTGTGAACTAAGTATTTAACTAATGAGATTCCAAAAGTAGACAACATTTCACATGTGTTGTCACAACTTTTGCTGGAGGACTTAAGCACATCCTGTGTGGGTCCACTGAAATAGGAGATTTGAAAGTTTACATTTGGTTTTCTTAGGATGCTGCCCCACTCTCCCTTTCCTTTTGCTGATTTTGTTTTGCACAGTTTTGCTTTAATAAATCATAACTAAGAATACAACTATACGATGGGTCCTGTGAGTCATTCTAGTAGAGCTGGCAAATCTGGAGGTGGTCACAGGGAACGATGACATGTTATGTATGTATGTTTGTATGAATGTATTTATGAATTCGTTCACTCATTATTTTTTTGATTTGTGTACATATTGTGAAATGATCACCACAATAAGTCTAGTTAACATCCATTACCACAAGCAGTTGCAGAATTTTTTTCCCTTGGGATGAGAGCTTTTAAGATCTCTTTTAGCAACTTTCAAATATGCAATACACTAATATTAACTAAGGTCATCATTCTGTATATTATACCCCCATGACTCACTTATTTTATAATTGGAAGTTTGTACCTTTCCACTACCTTCGCTTATTTCAACCATACCCCACCCTCAGCCCCTGACGATCAGAATCTATACTCTTCATCAATGAGTTTTTTCTTTATTTTTTTTAGGATTCCACATGTAAGTGAGAACATATTATTTGTCTTTTAATGTCTGGCTTATTACACTTAGAATGCTCCCAAGGTCCATGCATATTTTTGCAAATGACAAGATTTCATTCCTTTTTATGGCTGAATAGCACATACACACTTTTTCCTTATCCCTTCATCCACTGATAGATACCTAGGTTGTTTCTGCATCCTAACTATTGTATTATGCTGCAATAAACATGGGGTGTGCATATATCTTTTCAAATTAGTGTTTTCATTTTTTTCAGAAGTGGAATCGCTGGATTATATGGTAATTTTATTTTTAAATTTTTGAAGAACCTCCATATTTTCAAAAGTGGTTGTACCAATTTACATTCCCACCAACAGTGCACAAGGGAATCCTTTTCTCCACATCCTTGATGACACTTGTTTGTCTTTTTGATAATAGCTGTTTTAACATATGTGAAGTGGTATCTTATTATGGTTTTTATTTGCATTTCCCTGATGATTAGTGATGTTGGCCACCTGTATGTCTTCTTTGGAAAAATGGCTATTTAGATCATCTGCCCATTTTAAAATAGATTGTTTTGATACTGAGTTGTATGAGTTTTTGATATATTTTGAATATGATTTGCAAATATTTCTCACAGTCAGTAGGTTGACTTTTCCTTTTGTTGATGGCTTACTCTTGCCAAGTGAAAGCTTTTGTTTGATGTAGTCCTTTTTTACTTTTGCTTTTATTGCTGTTTTTACTTTGCTGTCAAATCCAAAAAATCATCACCAAGTCCAATGTCAAGAAGCTTACTACCCAAGTTTTCTTCCAATTTTATTGTTTCAGGCCTTATATATTGATGACTTTAATCCATTTTGAGTTGTTTTGTTTGTGTGTTATGTTTTATTCATATACAAGCAGCTGTCCCCCACTTTTCCCAACACCATTTATTGAAGAGACTGTACTTTTCCCGTTGTATATTCTCAGCTTCTCTGTCATAAATTAGTTGACCATATATGCCTGGGTTCATTTCTGGGCTCTCTATTGGTTCCACTGATCTGTGTGCCTGTATTTTTGCCAGTATCACACTGTTTTGTCATAGCTTTACCACATAGTTTTAAATAAGGGACCATAATGCTTCCAATTTAGCTCTTTCTGAAGATTGCTTTGGCTATTCAGAGCTTTTGGAGGTTCCATACAAATTTTAGAGTGTTTTTCTATTTCTGTGAAAAACGACAGTAAGATTTTGATTGGAATTGCATCCAATCTGTAGACTGGTTTGGGTAGTGAGGACATTTTATCAATATTAATTCTCCAATCTATGAGCACACAGTATTTTTCAATTTATTTGTATATTCTTCAATTTCTTTCATTAATCAATGTCTTATAGTTTCAGTACACAGGTCTTTTATTTGCTTAATTAAATTTGTTTCTAGGTATTCTATTAATGCAATTGTAAATAAAATTATCTTAATTTTTCTGATAGACTATTGTTAGTCTATAGAAACACACAAATGATTTCTGTATATTAATTTTGTATCCTGTGACCTTACGGAGTTAATTTATTAGTTCCAACAGTTTTGGGGGAGTCTTGGGTTTTCCATATATATGTCATCTGCATATAATGCATTTTGCTTCTTCCTTTCCAACTTGGAGATATTTTCTTTTTCTTGTCTAATTGCTGTGGTAGGACTTCCAATACTATGTTCAATAAAAGTGGTGATAGTGGGCATCCCTAACTTGTTCTTGTTTTTAGAGGAAAGGCTTTCAGCTTTTCACCATTAAGGATAATATTACCTATGGGCTTGTCATATATCACCTTTATTATGTTGAGGTGTGTTCCCAATACATCCACTTTGCTGAAAGTTTTTATCAAAATGGATGTTAAATTTTGTCAAATACTTTTGTGATTTATCCTTCATTTTGTTAATGTGATGTACCACACCGAATGATTTAAGAATGTAGGACCATCCTTGTATCCCTAGGATAAACCCCAGCTGATCACAGTGTAAGATCTTTTTAATGTATTACTGAATTAAGTTTCCTAATATTTTGTTGGAATTTTTACATCAATGTTCATCAGGAATATTGGTCTATAATTTTGTTTTCCTATATTATCCTTCTCTGGTTTTGCTATCAGAGTAATGCTGGCCTCATAAAATAGACTCTTCAATTTTTGGGAAAGGTCTGAGAACTGGTATTCTTTGAATGTTTGATAGAAATCACCAGTGAGGCCGTCTGGTTGTAGACTTTTCTTTCTAGGGAGGTTTCAATTAATGATTCAGTCCCCTTACTAGTAATTGATCTGCTCAGGCTATCTATTTCTTAATGACTAATTCTTGGTAGTTTGTATGTTTCTAGATAATTCTTCTAGGTTGTTCAATTTGTTGGTATATAATTGTTCACAGTAGTCTCTTAAGACACTTTGTGGCCCTGGCTGGTATAGCTCAGTGGATTGAGCATGGGTCTGCAAACCAAAGGATCACAGTTCGATTCCCAGTCAGGGCACATGCCTGGGTTGCAGGACAGTTCCCAGAGCAGGGGATGCATGAGAGGCAACCATACATTGATATTTCTCTCCCTCTCTCCGTCCCTTCCCCTCTAAAGATAAATAAATAAAATCTTTAAAAAATTAATTTAAAAAAAGGCACTTTATTTCTGTGGTGAGTTGTAATGTCTGCTTTTTCATTTCTGATTTTATACAATTAAGCCTTCTCTTTTCTTGGTGAGTCTAGCTAAAGGTTGGTTAATTTTGTTTTTCTTTTTAAAGTATATTCTTGGTTTCATTGACCCATTGTATTTTTTTTCCAGTCTACTTCATTTATTTCTGCTCTGATCTTTGTTATTTCCTTCTTTCTAACATTGGGCTTTGTGTGTTATTTTTCTAATTCCTTAAGATTCGAAGTTAAGTTGTTTATTTGATTTTTCTTCTTGAAGTAGACATATATGTTATGAAATTCTCACTTAGAACTGCTTATGCTGCATTCCATAAATTTTGCTATGTTGTGTTTTCATTTTCATTTGTCTCAGGCATTATTTTTATTTCATTTTTTTTCACTGTTGTTCAATTACAGTTAGCCCATATTTACCCCCATCGTTCTCCCCTGTCTCCCCAACCCCTGCTCCCAGTCAATTCCCACCCCACTGTCAGTGCCCATTGGGTCCTTGACTTGCCCCTTCCCCTTTTTACCTCTGTTATTCCCCACCCCTCCCCTCTCTGGTCACTGTTAGTTTGTTCTTTATTTCTAAATCTCCAGTTCTATTTTTCTCATTTGTTTGTTTTGTTGATTAGGTTCCACTTATACGTTAGATCTTATGGTATTTATCTTTCACCATCTGGCTTATTTCACTTGGCATAATAGTTTCCAGTTCCATGGGTACTATGCTGTCTCAAAGGGTAGGAGTTCCTTCTTTTTTTCTCCTGTGTAGTATTCCATTGTATAAATGAACCAGTTTTTCAGTCCATTCATTTACTGATGGGCACTTAGGTTGCTTCCAGCACTTGGCTATTGTTATTTCATTTCTGATTTCGTCCTTGATCCACATATATTTTAAGTTCCACATATTTGTAAATATTTTTATTTTCTTCTTGTACTTGATTTGTAATTTCATATCACTGTGGTCAGAGAGGTATCTGATCTGATTTCAATCTTCTTAAACTTGACAAGACTTGTTTTGTGGGATAACATATGATGTATCCTGGAAAATTTTCCATTTTCACTTGAGAAGAATGTGTATTATGTTGCTTTTAGATGAAATGTTCTGCATATGTATGTTAAGTCCATCTGCTCTAATGTGTCAGTTAAGGCTGATGTTTCCTTATTCATTTTCTGTCTGGATAATCTATCCACTGATATAAGTGGGGTATTAAGGTCTCCTACTATAATTATATTGCTGTCTATTTTTCCCTTTAGGTATGCTAATATTTGCTTTACGTATTTAGGTGCTCCTATGATGGGGGCATAATATTTACAAATGGTATAATCTCTGGCTGGATTAACTCATTATTATGTACTATCATTCTCTGACTCGTAATACAGTCTTTATTTTAAAGTCATTTTAAATTCTTCTTTAGCTTTTTCCCTCTCTAGAAAATTCTCTCTCCTTTTATTCTGGATAATAACTTTGCTGGGTAGCGTACTCTTGGTTGAAATTTTTTTTCCTGTTAGTACTTTATATATTAAATCAGCTTTTGCCCCTACTGTCCAATGTCCTGCAAAGATAACTCATCACTTCCATTATTTTTATGCCATTTAATCCTTTCAAATTCCTTATAAGTACTATAATCTGTTTTAGCTAGAAGAAAACCAAGGCTCTATGCCGTTAATTTATGCCAGGTTATATTGCTAATTTAAACTAGTACAAGAGCAATTCCAAAACTTACACTCTTTCTGTTATGATGTACTACCTCTGTTTGTAATGCTTTGGTTCACCACATTTTAAAATAAGAGTTAGAAATCTTTTTTTTTCCATTTTGAGACAAAAATTGATCTTGAATATATTATTCTTTGTCTTAAATAACAAATATAGTATAATTAAAATAAACTAATGTTTCTTCTAAAACTTTAGCTCTTGCAAGTGGTTTAAGTGCTAGTTACTGAGTATTCAGTGTCTGCTTAAGGTGTAGATATAGACAATATGGGAGACTAGGTTGAGCTTGCATTCACAGGATCCATCAAGTTTCTCCTTTCCCTTTTTTTCTTTTAAAAAATCATTAACTTACTATGATTTCCTTGAATTAGAAAGTATGAAAAATTAATGACCAGTTATTTGAGAACACTACTAGAACTCCAATAGAATTTTAGACCAGCAGAAAGCTCTAAGAGAAATAAATTCCTCATTTTTCCAGATCATGACAGTGACACTTAAGGAGTTGATCAACATATCCAAGGTAACAAAAACAAAGACTGCTATATGTTTTTGCCATTATGTTACTACAGGTTCATGGGGATGTTACTACTGAGCTAGTACAGAGAGCATGACATAAAAATTGGACACTTGATACAAAGTGTATACATTTTTAGTCATTCATTTTAATGATAGCATAATATCATTCTGGATATAAATGCTTAAAAACTGCCTACTTAAATATTTAGTTGGTGTTAATAGTGAGTGAGTGCTTCTAAGAGAGGAAATGATAGCTCAAAGACAGGTAGAGACAGATTCCTTTTCATAATATAGGTATCTTTGGAATTTTGCATGACATGGAGTTACGTTACATAAAATAATCAATTCAAAAAATGCTTTTCAAACCAATAAAGCATTATAAAAAGTTAGTTGGAGAAGAATCACATCTTTTATTTTCTCAATGTTCTCAAATTCGTTATGCTTTCTGATGTTAGCAGACACTTAAAAATAATGTATCCCACACCAGATAAAACTTGGAAAAGTGAACTTCTATGCTTCAGGTTCCTAAGATTTACAGTGTTAAAATTTGTAGAATAGGTAAATACATGTACTTACGCCTCAGTTTGCCTGTGTTGCTGTTCTTGAAGACAAGCTAGATCCATCATATGTTTAATTTGTGCTTTCAAATCTTTGTTCTGGAGGTATAAATGGTGACAATGAAGATCTTTATTGAGTTCCTAGGGAAAACAATGTAAACTATATGTCAGATTCCTTTGAGAATATAAAAATTAAATCAATTTTAATAAAACTTATTTTATATTGATGTCAACAGATTTAATTTTTTTACATATGCAACAATATGCTTGGAAGTAGTTTGAAAAAATGAGTGTTGTGGCATAGGCATCTATAACTTACAAGTAAGATGAGTTTTAAGTTTCCTCAGAAACAGGTCAGAAACTCATGACAAATTTTATTATGGTGACAGTTTCTTAGTCCATCCAATTTGTTCATAATACTGTGAAAATGCATGAATATGACCAGTTTTTACTTAAATGTCACTTCTTTATGGAGGCTTTCCTTGAGCATTGTATGTGACGATGGACACTCTCTATCCCTATTAGTCTCTGTCATAGTAACTGTTTATATTGTTTTCCATTTGCACTAGACTTAAGGTTCAATGTCAGACCAGGGACTGTGTCAAACAACTTCAGTGTTATTGCCCCCAGTTTACAGTGTTTGAAGTTGCATATAATAACAATTTCTTAAAATCAATCTTGGTATAAGCCTCATCCTACAGCAAAAGTGTAAAAAAGTCTTTTGTAGGCCCAGGTTTTCCAAAGCCTCATGGATGTAGGCTCGAATGCTATCTAATTGACCCTAAAGCACAGGCGTCAAACACAAGACCTGTGGGCCGAATCTGGCCCTCCACCTTGTTTTATCCAGCCCAGCACCTTGTTTCTACGTGGCGGCACCACCGAGCTGTCGCTTAACTGTTAAGGAGTGGTTACATTTACATAGTCCTAAAATTATATTCGGCTCTTTACAGGCAACCACCAGGCTGATGTGGCCCCTGGTGAAAATGAGTTCAATACTCCTGTCCTAAAGTTATTTATCTTTCCTCAAACTTACTAAAACTTGAATATGGAAAGTGTCAGCTAAGTGGTTACACTAAAACACTGGTAATGATGCAATAGCATTCTCAAAATCTTTAATTGGGAAAATTTCAGTCAATATAATGAAAGAAAGTGAGGGGCTAAGACAACAGTCCCGTAAAGCAAGGGGTTCTGTGCCTGGGAACATTCTCCTGTGGACAATCCCAAATCCATTTTAGCTTTTCAACATTCCTCCCAACCTGCAGTTGACCATTAATTCCCTAAAAGCTTACAAGTCCCCCCAACCATTTTTAATACTTCCCATGCTCAGTGATAGGAACCATGACAGGAAAGCAATGCCAATCTATGTGTTCTAGATATATTAATGTTCGGGCTTATTTATGCAACTCATAAATGTATTTCAAGAAATGCAGTAAGTATTTTAGAGAAAACTCTCTTTAGGAATCAGTATGATATGGTGAGAATGCTGGCCTATGGCAGGTGACTTTTAGATGGTCTCAGCCATAATACTAATGCAACCTTAAGCCAAAAATAAGGTCTTTATGGAGATTATTTGACTAAAATTAAGCGTTTGACTAGATGATCTCTTTAGTGTTTTCCAGTTAAAAAATTCAGCGATCCTAATAGTCTACTTATTGCCAAATACCCCATCTTTTCTCTTAAAGAAAAAAATCCCTTCTATATATGCTTCTTTTGTTAATCTTATTCCTTCATTGTTTTGAATGACTCTTCTTTTAAAAAGGCAAGCCTCGAATGTGTAGTAGTCAATAATGGGCCTTGGCCAGCTTGTCATCTTTGAAAAAACAAGTTTACAATTTGAGTCTTTCCTTGTCTTGCTATACTAATGATTAAAAGAGCAGGGCCTATTCTGAGAACTACAAGTAGGTTAGTAATGGCTGAAGTGAAAAATATAATGAGGTGATATATAAAACTTGAGAGGTATTCAGGTGTCATGCTAGGCCTGAGAAATCATAATAGAGAGATTATATTAGGGAGAAGGCACTGAACAGTGACATGATCAGAGTTACACTTTACCAAGCTCATTTTAGTTGCAGTAGAGAGAATGAACTGCAGTGCAATATGAATGAAGGCAGAAAGACTAAATGTAGCAGTCCACTCGTGGAAGTGGAGAGGGGGCTGAATTAGGGTAGCGGGAGTGGGAGAGAGAGAGAAGTGGATAGATTTGAGAGATTAAAAGGCAGATAATGCAGGAGGGTACAGAAAAAAAGAGCACCTATTCGAAAGTCACAGTACTAGGTCTGTGTCCAGAGTTGTATGACTATGGAAAGCCCTTTTACAGAGTTATATGTCAGTTTTCTTACATATGAAATAATGGCTTTTAAACAGACAATTACTTTAGCTGTAAAAACAGCCACAGGAAAAAGAACTTAAGAGTGGAATTGGGGTGTCAAAAATGGAAAGTTTAATTTTTTTCAAATTATAATCATGCATTAAAACACAAAATACCTGAATATGAACTTAAAATTGATTTAAGTTCATATTCAGATATGGAAAAGTTCTGTTTAAGAGAATTACAGCAAACAGAATGATAAAAAAATTCAATTTGACTATATTGAAAATTAAATTTATTGAAGATAACCCAAACAATATTAACTCCGAAAAGCTACTAAGTAGACCAAAAGACAAAAACAAATTAGCAATAATAATAATGCTAAAAGGAATACTAAGCCATTTTTTAATTTGGGAATTTATGATAAATATGGGAAAGCAAAGGCAAGCTAAAACTAGTTAACTTATACAATTGTTTATTTTCCTCTTAAAAGTTCTTAACCATTTCTCTAGTTGAGGCTGAGTGAGAAATTAGAATGCTGATTATACAAACACATTAAGTTATAATATGGGAATAATATAAATTAAGTAAACCTATTATAAAAATACTCTAGTAGTAACATTAAAAAACTATATATATATAGATTTTTTAAATGAATGTTACTAATGCCACTTGAACTGTAGACCTAAAAATTAAGATGGTAAATTTTGTTATATTTTACTGCATGCAAATTTTTTTAGAACCATGAAATGGTTTTGCTTACTAGAAGAGCTAAATATTTTCTATTAGAACATCACAACCACAAATAAACAAAAGAATCTAGTATTTATTTTAAAATATGGTAAAAAATTTAGCTCTACCAAAATGCTTGTAATTTGATGTCATTTAGACAATGAATGCCTTGAGAATAAGACTGTTTTAGATAGATATAATGTCTAACAAATAAGTGAAACTTACTATAAATAAGGAAAGCAAAACAAAAGCTACTATAAACACTGAACATCTGTTAACTTTTCAAGATAATCAGCTTTTGTACACTGAATCAGAAACACTCACTTGGCCAGGAGTATCAGCTGTTTTCTCTGAAAACCTTTCATCCAGAACACGGCCAGGGTACTCTGATGGAGACTAGTGGCAGTCTATGATGAGCCTGTACCGTTTTAGGTGCCTCATGCCTACCACAGAATTTCAACTGTTCCATTTTCTAACCCAGATAATCCCTATTATAGTTTATTGATTAACCACTGTCTTTTTTTTTTCTTACTCCTTTTGGCTCATACAAAGATGTCCATTGTATAACCTTAAGATGAGTATAGCATTTAAAAAAATGTGCTTTTGTTCTTCTAGAAGAAATATTATGAATATTATATCAAAGAAAAAATGACTTTTATAAAAAGGCAAAATTGTATGAATGTGACCTGCCTTGTCTCCCATCTGAGAGAAGATCAATGTTGCTCTATGATCAGAGTCTCAAAGGCATCTATGACCCAAAAAGTCAGAATTTCTATTTTGGAGGAAAAATGGAAAATGGATTTTATAATGCAGCCACCTCTGTTGTGATCCTTTAGTGCATCTTTACTTGGCTATTGATTTTTATGTTATTGTTACTGAGAATATTATTAAAGTATTATTTATTAACCATCTATTATGTGTTAAGTGGTACTAGGTCTTTGCATTTAGTATTTCGCTTAATTTCATAATGCCTTAAATACAATCTAAAGATGAGAAATTAAGACAACAAAGTTAAACAACTTGGTTCACATAATTAGTATTAAAGCCAGTATTCAACACAACTACAAGTACCAGAATTAATACTCCAACTCTAAAGTCCATCCTCTTTCCAACATTTACATTCTCTCTGTAGGGAATATTCTCAAGTGCTTTATCAATTAAATTATATTATAAAATCTCATTAAAGTATACTTTGCACTATATTTAATTCCTAATGCCCTGAACCAACTAGCTGGTATGCTTTCAGCAGGACATTTTGAAGACTTCTAGAATTACTGAGTTATAGATTGTTGGCTGGCCCTCAATGAATCTCCAAACTAAGACACTAGTTTTTATTTGTCTTTGGCTTTCTTCTTAAGAAATAGTGTGTGTTGCTTGTGGCTCCTTTCAATGTCATCATTAACTACTCTTGCTAGTCTCCTCTCCCTCCAGTTTAGGCTTTAATGGAAAAAAAAAAAAAAAAGCAAGCCATTTACAATTATTGCTATGTAATCATGTAATCGGAGGATCGGAGGATCCATTTTCCTGGTCATGATGAATTGGCTAGTATCTTTGAATTATAACAAAAAAATTGATATCTTTGACCATTAATGATTGCTAGCTTCATCCATTTGTTACTAAATATTTTATGTTGTATTTCACTGTATTCATTTTCAGTTTAGTACTTTTTTAGAAACATGAAGATTGTAGGATTACAATTAGCTGATACACAGTATATAATTTCAGAAGACCAATATCAGGGTAAAGTTGCTTTTCCTTAAAAAAAAAAAAAAGTATAAGAAGTTCTTTTAAAATATTAGGTGGTTGAATCAAAATTAGTTACTTTGTTTGCTGGCTGTTTATTCTATACTTATTTACCCTTTCTTTGTTATTAAGAGAACTCCAATCTTGGTTTTGGTAATAATGTGTCCAGTAAAAACATTCACCTCTCCAGATACCCTTGTAGTTAGGGATAGCCATGTAACAATTCCAGCTATTAAGATATGTCTGCTAGAAATTATTGAAAAAGATCTTACTCTCACAATATAAATATTCCTCATGCTCTCTTTCTTCTACTGGGCTAAGTCTGAACTTGAGACTAAAGAAGGAATAATGATATTGAAACTATGAAATGACAAGTATGATGATGACAGTGATGACATACTGTTCATCAAAATGGTACTATATAGGAGGCACTATATTAAGAAGGAACCACATATTCTGCCCTGGCCAGGTGGCTCAGCTGGTTGGAGCATCATCGTGTGCACTGAAACGTTGCAGGTTCAATTCCTGGTCAGGGCACATATGTAGGTTGTGGGTTCGATGCTGCCCTCCTCAGTGGGAACGTGTAAAGGAGGCAACAGATCAATATCTCTCTTTCACATTGATATTTCTCTCTCTCTCTGTCTCTCTGAAATCAATAAACATATCCTCAGGTGAAGATTAAAAAAAAACAAATGAATTGCGCATTCCCAAGACTTATTGTTAAGGGAGCAAAATATACCTCTAACTTTAAGACACTCAAATCAGATTTTTGTACTCATGTGTTCAGATTTCTGAACAGTTTTAACCTGATTCATCCATAACCATTATTACCCATCACTACTTTTTATAAATATAACCTTTTGCCACTAGCTGAAATATCTTCAGTTTAGTACATACACACATATGCATACAGCTTTCAAATCAGCTCTCTTTAGCCATAATATCAGCAATGGTGACCACCTTTAAAATTCTTTTTGCACAAAATATCAAGTACTAAAACAGATTAAAATTACCTAGATGATTATTCCTCAAGTACAGTTTGAAATAAAATTATTTATTTTAAATCAAGAGTTACCTCATAAAAGAATGCAATTGTTTATGAAAACAACAACTACAAGTAACTTTACCCTTCTGAAAGTACAAAAAGGCAAATCTATTTAGTTGGCAATTAGCAAGGAAGAAGGTATATTCAGTTAAAAACAGTAAAATTAGTCAATTAAATCTCAGAGAAATGGAGCAATAATTGTCTTCTGAAAGATATTTACTCAAGAACAAAGACAATGAGTTCAAAGAGCTCAGTTCTTACAAGATAAATCCGAATATACAGGCCTAGTTTGTTTCATTATGCTTTGCAGATTTTGCAATTTCATCAACTTCGAGGCAACACTCTCTCCACCAGCAAAAAGATTATGACTAAGATGATGGCTAGCATTTTTTAGCAATATAGTACTTTGAAATGAAAGGATAAACATTTTTTTGGATATAATGCTATCGCATACAACAGAGTGCAATTTAGTGTTAACATAATTTTTATATGCATTGGGACAAATTCATGTGATTTCTTTAATGCAATATTTGCATTATTGTGGTGGTCCGGAGATGAACCCACAATTATCTCTGAGGTATGCCTGTACAAACATATCTGTACCTCTGGAATATGACCATTTTGACCTAAGAGTCTCATTTCGGTTTCAACACGATGGAGCCAATTAGTATTCTCATCAAATTGCTTCAGTTCCTCCTCTCTTTTCTTCACTAGGTAGCAGCGACGGGTTTTCAACACTGCAAGTCTATGATCTCGTTTGCAAGTGGCCTGAAAAACAATACATTTAAGTCAACTTAATTTTTAGGGTATCTGATGCATGTGATATTAGTAAAGTATTATTTTCTTATAAGTGAGCAATTGTAGTATATTAAGTAAGGCTATGATTCCATACTTAAAGCTATTTCCTGTTTGAAATCTCACAATATTACTGGTTGCAGGAAAAAATTGAGTTGTGAGTCATTTTTATAAAATTACATGTTGAGGGTTTTTGGCTTTAAGAAACGCAATGGCCAAATTGAAGACTATAACTTGTGAGTATGTTAAAATATGTTCTCTTAAATGTTTCATTTGAGAAGTCCATACATGCTCTGATAAGTTCCATGATTTGCTTCCCATGTATGCTCTTACCGTCCCTCCAATTTGAGAGATGTGAAGAAGTAGTGTTCTAATCCTCTGATTTTGCCTGTAAGGCCTTAAGGCTGGCTGGTGTAAATGACAGAAAATAGAGCTTATATCAGAGTGGTCTTAAATATCTGATCTTTCCTGATGAATAATGGATATTATGAATATTTTCAGTGTTTTACGTAGGTCTGACTTGGGATCAAAACCGGCCTTTTGGCTTCTTACCCCAAGGGTCTTGCACACTATCATAGGAACTGTCAGCCGGAGCAGCTTGACCTGTCCGGGCTACGTGCCAAAGAGACACTGAACTCTGCAATCACCAAATATGATGGCTGAACTGGAGACAATAGATCCCTATGGATTAGAATATGGTCCTGCAGCTGATTTTGGAAGTAGGAAACTACATGAAAAAAAAGAAAAAAGAACAGAAACATTTGAACTAGATCAAAGACCTTACTCTCTTTAGGAGATAAATTCTTCTTCTTTACTATTTTTGATAAAACATGTATTGACATTTTGGAAAAACTGGGTATTAAAGAGACTTGTAAAAATGTGAAAGAACATCACTCTTCTCACTGTCTTTTTGTTTGTTTTACAAAACATAAGCAGTTATTTTTCATTACAGCATTACTTATGTTATCATGCAATGGGTTATTCAACTATTTTTAAATTAACAGATGATTAATTAAAAAGAACCATGTATTAGAAATAATATATAATTATTTTTAAAATAATGTATTTTTGTAAACCTGAGTTTAAGTTTCTAATATGGAAATATTGGTAGGCAGGATACACATGAACAAAAGCTCTTTGAGGTTCCTAGAATAATTTCTTTAAAGCGGAAAGAGGTCCTGAAAAGCTGAAAAGTTTGGAACCACTGCTGTAGCAGAAAGGAGGCTATATGGCTTCTTGACTTTCTTCTGCTTATTAGCAGGTCTGAAAGCTTGGGCAAGTCAGTTTCAGCTGGGATTCAGTTACCTCATCTGAAAAAATGAACAGAAGCACTGTACGTGCCTGAACAAAGGCAGTTAAGTCAAATTGTCTTTATTTCGCCTTAGCAATTATAAATGTAGTACTCTTAAGTCAGGGCAGAAAATGATCTGTGGGTATGATGGCAGTCAATATTTAAAATCAAAAAACCCTAAAAGGTATGTTTTGAAACTAAAATATTTTCCATTAAAGTTTCAAAGAGCTTTACATATTTTATTAACAGAATTCTCAGAATACCACAAAATATCTTGGGTATCAACATAAAATTCTAAAATTTAGGTGTTACTACTGCTGTGTGCAAAAGGACCACTAGTAAGGTGAACTCATTATTGCACTAAAAGTAATATGCAGACCATCTTTACATGGTCATATAATTACCAGGAGCTTCACTTTAACGCTACTCTCAGCGTCCATACTCTAGCACCACTTATGGCTGAAACAATGTCAGGAGATTCTTTTACCACTTCTGATAATAAACCTCCTTTGGAGAGTCCAAGAAAGATATAAAAGTTCTTACTTTAGCAAGCAGTTTAGTAAGACTAAACACCTCTGTGTATAAAAAAAAACCCCACAAAGACACACACACACAATGCCCCCTCCAAACCCAGCCTCTAGATATCTCCCTATGTTTTTAAATAGTTTAAATACAACCAATTAACTTAACAGGTTTCATCTCCATTGCTTACCTACACTCATAAGAATACCTGTAAGCAACATATAGGTGGAAATAACAAAAAGTAAGAAATCATAAAAGACAAGTGGGTTGAAGAAAAGGCTAGTAAGCAGAAGAGTCAAGATGAAAACAGAAAAAAATTATAGAGACAGGCCAAACCCATTCTACTACTATGTCTTAATCATTGTAAGCATTTACGTTCAATATTCAATGGTGTAGGTAAGAGAGTAAAATAACTTTAAATTAGCCTGGGATTAAATAGCCCAAATTTATTAATTTTACTAAATAATAATCAAATGTTTAAAAAGTGACAGTCTGATTCCAAACTCTAAGAACGTGCTATTCCTTTGCTTCAAAAATAGCTTTCAAAATTCCTGGCAACCAAAGTTTCCACAATCTGGCCCACTACTGATTGTCAATAATTCCCAATGTGGCAAATATGTTTTAATCATGTGCCATCTCCAATCCATTCATGGTATTTAGCTCTGACAACTTCAGATATAGAAAGAAAGAGTATGGCAATCAAGCAATGATATTTGGTATGGGTAAGGGATTGGGAATTGACAGTAAGTTTTCAGTATAGTTATATACTTCCAATACACACTGTCCCACAAATATATCGTGTTCTGTTTAAACTGATATCTACACCATTTCTGTTTGTTTTTCTCCTATTAATACTCTCATGCAAGGCCCAGTATAAATCTCATTTCTCCATCAGGAAGACTTTCTTAGCCACAAAAATTGGGAGCCCCTGTTTTCTTCTTTGAATTAACTAGCATGTATAGTACTTATAGTACAGTAGAATGATTTAGGAGTACATACTCTGAAGCCACATAACCAAAGTTTAATACTGGCTTAGCTACATTAATTAGGTATTTAACCCAGAAAACTCACTTAAGTTCTCGGTGCCTCTGTGCCTCACAGATGGTGATATCATAGGATCTACCTCACAGACGCATAAAAATTACTAAACAAATCATCCCATGGAAAGGACGCTGGAAAGCACCGAGTGCTTTGGCACACAGTGCTCAATAATAATAGCTGTTTTTTATTAATGCACTACTAGTACTTAAATGACAGTCATTTAGTGCCTTATTTGTATATTATTTTATTGCTTGACCTAACTTATAAATAATTTAAGGGCATACAGTATCTCATACTTTTATTTACTTATACATTGCGCCTACTATAATGCTTTGCCTATAAACAAGTACTCAATAAAGGCTGTTGTTTAAAGTTAAGATACTAAGTTAGTATCAGCTTCCCATGATTGAATTTGCCCTCCACTCCCCCAAGAAACAAATCAGATAATTACATCTTCAGATAACTGACATTTATTTAATGGATACCTATATAAAACTGAAAAAAATTATCCCTGCTAAAAATCAATCTGTAAGTGCAAATAACTGAGATAAACACATAGTATAACACTATTTCATACATTAAAAAATGTAAATAATTTTATATATAATTGTTACCTCTGGGAAGGTAAAAAAAAAACGCATTTGGGTTGGTAAAGAGGACTCAGAAGTTATAAGTGAAAGCTTTTTAATAAGTAACATATGAAATGTATCTCATGCATTACTGGTGTAATTAAATTACATAAACACATAACAAGTAAAATTAACCTTATCATCACTGAACACCAAAACTAAGGAAAAATAATTACCCAATATTTCCAAAATGTTTATTTTTCTGATCTGGGGTGATTTGGCTTTGTACATGTCCAGGTATACAATTTTATTTTTATCATGCCAAGAACTCATGCTTCTTGAGTTTACATCTCACTAGTCCTTAAAAATTCTAAACCTTAAACTTTTCATATTATAGTTTCCCCTTTTGTGCTAATACATCTCCAGAATATCTATTAGATAAATTCATGATTTTTTGGTCTATCCTTCATGTAACAACGTGTTCATATTTGACATCTTTTTATCTTATGATTTCCTCAGACCTCCCCATTCCTTAACCCCCTCTCCAGCTATAACCCTGACTATGTAAAAAGCACAGGGACAGAGCGCAGGCTCTGGCATCAGCTTTCCTACGTTCAGTTCAAAGCTCCGACACCTATGAGCCCTGTGACCTTGGGCAAAATGAATTCTATGTGCTGTTTCCTCACCTTAATTATGAGGATAATAATATATATTTCATGAATTTTTTTCAGAATTAAATGAGTTAATATAGAGTGCTTAAAATATTGTCTAGTATTGTATCTATAAAGCAAATCTTTAAATTTCAGTAAATAAATCTTTAGTTCGTGGACACTTCATTTGTTTTCTCCTCAGATATTGATGTTCTTTTTATCTTGACTCATTTATCGTTAATTCCTTTTGATGACTTTATTCATTTATAGTTTTAAACTATTAGTTAACTTATAGTTAAAAACTGTTCATTACAGTTTTTGTCAGATTGGGCTATTATCTGATGTTCTGGGTATTCCGTCATATTTGCTAAGCCTACTGATTTGCTTATGGAACACTGTTCCGTGTGTTTGGAATTTTGGACAGTAAGTTCTCACTGGTGGTATGAGCTGTGGGTTTGTTTCAATAGGCTCATTTTGTGTTGCTTCTGCCCAGTTCCACATGGATTTTCACTGGTCTGATGCCATCTTCCATGTTAATTTCTCTCCTTAGAAATTTGCTAAACGAAACACATGAATTGTAAAAATTCAAATCTCAAATCTTGTGTAAGTACCATATAACTATAGTGAAAGTCTTCCAGGGAGGCTTTTTCCCTTATCCCAGGCTTGGTTCCTTGTCTTTCAGTGCTAGTCGGTAAGATGTTTTTTCCTAGTGTACTCCCAATACAAAGGATGCAGGCCTGAGGTTCCCAGCTCTAAGTGGGGCCTGTCACTTCCAATGCACTGGTTCCCTTGGGTCTGTTTTCTAAGTAGAGGTGTCCATCAAGGACAGGACAGTAAAAGTGGTCTCTGTGTGTGGAGAGGGTGGGCAGCGCACGCCTACATTAAACAATAACACCAACTAAAAGTTGCTGTTTCTTTTTTCAGCGCCATGCAATAGTAAGTCTACCACTGTCAGTGATAAAATATTCTTCCCTAGAAAAATAGTCTGCCATTGGTCTACTTGTAAACTATTGCTGTATCTGGGGTGGACTGCTCCTGCTGGCGCAGCTGCGGCACTCAGCTCCCCTTCGGTGTTAACTTCATTCATGTTAGGCCTTCCAGCAACTCGCACAGAATCAAGATGCCACTGATGATCTTTCCTGTAGCATTAACTATACCTTTAAAACAATCTTTCCTACATTCCCTCTAGAACTTCCAGGTGTTTGTAGAAAATGCGTGATTAAATAACTCTATCACATTTCTAGAACTGGAAGTTCCCATGTTTTTAAAAGGGTATAGGGGGTTAAATGATGATGGAAAAAAATAAAGTTGTTGAATACCTTTTCTACTCTGTCTTCAGAACACATCATTTCTATTTGTTTATGGCACTGTTGTTGATAGAATGACTTAAGCTCATTTTCTTTAAGTAACATTTCCAACTTCAGATATTCTTGCCTAATTTCTTCTCGATTCTGGAACAAGCAGTTCAGAATTTCTTGAAATCTACAAAAGATAAAAGATTATATAATCTTATTAATTTTGTGATAGATGACAGAGTTTATTTAATGAAGGGAATAAACAAGAGAGATACCACCCAAGAATGAGACTCAGTGATAAATGGCAAATTAGTTAAAGTGACTGTTTCCTACTAAATTACAAAAATGTTTGAAGCAGTTACTATTTTACTACACTGGTTCTCCTTTAAGAAAGATCATATTAAAGATGTATGTATTATAAGGCCTCTGTTGTTATCAGTCATATGCTGTATTTTGCTTAGCAAAAACAGAATATTTGTAGGAAATAAATGATAATCTGGACCTGTACGTACTACCCCAGCTCACATGGCCCCAAAGCAACACAGAACTGTGTGTTGTTCTGGTGTCTGCTCGCTGAAGAAACGAGCAGTGCGTGGCATAATCACATGGAGCCTTCGCGGCCCTCTAGGGAAGGTGAGAAAGCCAGTTTTTCACTTCAGAATTTGCTAAGAGTGAAAACACACCATAAGGCTAGGGACCCCCTAAGCCTGGCTAAGAGTCAGTGACACTGGCCGTGACCCCAAATACTCGAGTTTACAGTGTGGTAAACCAAGAAAAACCACTCTAGAGTGTTCCTTCAAAAGGGCAGTATAGATCTAGAGAATCAAAGCTGGGGAGTCTGACTCATATCACCTCCAAATGCATAAAGATCTCAAGCCGAAAAACTCCCATGAAAGCCCTAGAATGACCCTGCAATCCCACATCTGCTAGGTCAACAGAGCATTCGTCACAGCAATATTGTAATTTCATTAAACATATTTACACTTTTAAGTCACAGAGCAGTTCTGAGCTATAGCGACAGTATAAACAGTACAGTCACACACAGGCAAAATTCTCAAAGAAAAATTAACTGTGAAGACTTGAAAATAAAACTGTAACAAAGTACATGCCCTTAAAAATAAATGTTCTTTGGTCAAATTTTAGATATATTTGTAGGGATTTGTGGTAACAACATTGCCAATTTACGTCAGTAGTTCTTAATGAAACTCCATTGGGAATGAATATAAACCACAATACATCGACTTTACTGCAATTTTGTCAAACTGATAAATATTTCATAGAAAGTATGTACGGACACTGCAATTTCATTGTATTATATTACAACAACACTAGTGCCAGTAAATGAATTGACAAGTTATCTTTAGGTTAAAGCCAAAGACAATTTCTTAGTTTTTGTTTAATATTTTATTCAAGGACATAGTTAAATATTTGTCAATTTTGTAATTTTGTGGTGCACACTTATTTCAATTACTGGTGTTTAGTGTTTAGGATGAAAGAGAGGGAATTAGTATCAAAGGTTGCTAAAGCGCTTCTTTAAAAAAAAAATCCTTTAAAAACAGAAAGTTTTAAGGGATCAACAAATAACTATTTTCTAGTCATTTAAAACATTTAAGTAACTAGAAAAGAAAAATCTGTTAATTATCTTAGGTGATATATGATGAATATTAAAAACTACATAATTTTCTTGTTATAGTCACAAGTTTTATAATTATTCTGCATAAAGAACAATCATATATTTTTAATTTATCTTTCCAAATACCTTTGATAGATGTTAAAGACTGCATTACTTCCCTCTATCTATTTAAACTTCATAAACATGTTATTTCTAAAGACACTCTGCAAATTCATGGCACTAAAAGTTCTATGTAACAGTGTGATTGATATGATGAAAGGTATTTCATATATTTCAGGAGATACTTTTAAGGGAAAAATGACAAAGGCTATAGGGTATATGATTCTAATTACCTTCTTCTATACATACAAGTAAATTATTTAACATGTTGTAGGATTTAAAACTCAAAGTTTTTATTGTTGATCAAGTCAGAGTGGAATGTAAAAAATACCCCAATACATGCTTATTTCAGAGCTCAGGCCATGGCCCTCCTAAATCATTTTACCAGAAGGAAAAATGGAAGACAACAACTGGAAGACATCATCAGCTCTAGAAGTCTACTAACTTGTAAGGTGGAACTGGGTACCAGACACAGTCAGCTAGTGCTAAGCAATTACATGCAAGCAATGACTCCAAATCTGAGCATTAATTTTATTTAATGGGTGGCTTTAATTTTCAAGAAACTTACATCAACAAAAAGATGACTGGTTGCATTAAGGCCAATCCCACATTTGATTAGAAAATAAAATAATAACCAAACTATTAATAATACATCAGTTGAAAACTTTCTTTGATAAGATGATGAATAACAAGGAATCACTTTTAAAGGATACTATAAAATTAGTATGATATACAAAAAGCATTATAAGATTAATAAAATATAATGATTTTATTTTGACAATGGGTTGTTATGGCCATTAACAGAAAATAATTTAAACACCTGAGAAAATCTCCAGCATAAACAGAGCTCTTGTAATAATATATGTTAACTTTCCTATACATTATTATATATTACATGTACTTGAAACCTGTAAGATCTCATTAACCAATGTCACCCCAGTAAGTTTAATAAAAAAGTAAAATATCTAAATTAAAATATATATAGGTTAACTTTATACTCTATGGAAAACTGATTCATTGTCATTGATAAATAACTTCAATTCCTATGATATTTGTGAAATACCACAGTATGGGAGCAAAAGGATGAAGATTTGAAAGAAATTATTTTTATAGTTCTTTCTCTTATCTGCTAAATTTCAAAGGGTTGTTTTATCGATCAGATAAAATTAATATGGCCCTAAAAATCACTAAAAACTATGAAGAGGAAGAAAAAATACTTTTTCAAATCAGAGATATTTAATGTAAATTCAACATACAAATCCGATTTATAAAAGGTGTTGCACCTGATACCAAATTGAGGTCACTGTTGACTAGTCTTACGTGCTCTTAGAGTTCCAAAACAGTGTGAATAACCAAGTTGTGGTTAGTTTCTCATACTAGTGGTAACAGATAGGAAATGTAAAATAAGCAAAACTGAATAGATTTTAAGCAAAGCTGAACAGATATCCTTACTACAGGGCCTCTCAGAGCCTTCAATATTCTGAGGTACTTTGGAAATCTTTTATTTTTTAAAAAGATTTTATTTATTTATTTTTGGAGAGAAGGGAAGGGAGGGAGAAAGAGAGGGAGAAAAACATCAATGTGTGGTTTCCTCTCACATGCCCCCTATTGGGGACTTGGTCAGCAATGCAGGCATGTACCTTGACTAGGAATCAAACCGGTGACATTTGGATTTGCAAGTTGGCACCCAATCCACTGAGCCATACCAGCCAGGCTTGTAAATCTTTTATATTGTTTAACGAGTAACTTCCAAACGTGTTTGATGCAGGAATTCCCTACTGTCTTTTAGAACTACTCAAGATTCACAGCATTTGAATCATCTACACCAGGGTCCTCCAAACTCTGGACCATTGACCAGTACCTTCTGGGCCTGTTAGGAACACATAGCAGGAGGTAAGGTTGAAAGTAATGTGCTTAAATCATCCCCCACCCCAACATCTGTGGAAAAGTTGTCTTCCCCAGAAATGGTTGCTGGCACCAAAAGGTTGGGGACCACTGATCTAGACAATTTAGAAAACTGTCTTAATTGCTTAGGGAAAAAGTACTTTTGAGTAATGTATATCAACAGCTTGGTTTTCTTTTAAATTTACCTGCAAAGAAGCTTAGTGTTAGCCTATCAAAATTATGTATCAATTTATAGCACTGAGAGATGTTCTTTTAAATAATTAACCACTTAAACTCATTAAGTGGATTATTATGAGTTATAGATAGCCAAGAGAAGGTAGATAAAATTTACATTAAGTATACAAATAATGATAATGCCAGATGTAATCACCTGAATGCATCCCCTGCAATTCATGTTGGAACCTAACACTCATAAGTGTGATTAGGAGGTGGTGCCTTTGGGAGGTGGTAGTTCATGAGGGCAGAGAGCCCACGGATGAGACTGCTGCTCTTATAAAAAGGCTCCAGAGAGGTCTCCCTCTCTTTCGGCCATTTGAGGATTCAAGAAGTCTACAACATAAAAGAAGGCCAGCACCCAACCATGCTGGCACCCTGATCTTGAACTTCTAGCCTTTGAAATACTTTTTTTTTGTTATATGACATCTAGTAGTCTGGTATTTTATTATAACACCTCCAATGGACATACCTGAGAAGAGAAATAAGAAAACCACTAAAAACTAATTTCATTAAGTGACATAATTGGCTTTACTGTCTCCATTATTACACCTAAGTCCTGGATCTCCTCACTATCTGTATAATCACAACTAAAATTAATTGATCTCCAAAGTTGTACCATATAAAGACCAATCAGTAACTTCCAGAATTCAGTTGAGAATTTATATGAAGACAAAGTAACACAACAAATAATATCAAAACATCTGACAAAATTCCAAAACAATAAAACCTCACAATACTATCTTAATGTGAATTTTACCTTTCAATTTCTTTTTTTTGAGGGTTTGAAATCATTAACTTTGCTTTGTTATTTTCATCAGTAAAGGCCTTCTGTTCTTCGTAGGCTTTTAGTTTTTCTTTTAACATTAAAATCTAGTAGAAAGAAACACTAGTTAAAACACAAATTATTTGTCTCTATTAAACATGTCCACAGAAAAATTTTAGCCATGAAAATAACTGAACAAGCTATTGTTCAATTGTAATAGATTTCAATTGTAATAGAAACGCAGGTGAAATTTTTAGACAAGATTGCAGAATCCCATAAATGAGGAGCTGAGGGAAATTAGCATAACAAAGTAAAGAGACATACCTCTTTCTTCTGCTCATTACAGATCTTTACATACTGAGTTATATGACTGTCAAGGTGAAGAACATTGCTCTTCAACTGTTAAAAAGATAGAAATTATGATTGCATATAGAGAAAGAAAAAACTCACAATCAGAGTTGTATATATGAGGAAAATGACATTATATCCTCACAGTTCAGTACATGAATTAAGAATTTGTGGCAAGTATAATCATGAGACAATCACGATCAATTACTCTCATGTTTAAAACTCATGACAAGAGCACATTAATAATGTTGATGAAATGTTAAAGATACTGCCTTACTATCTGAGAAAAGGTATTTTTAAGAACTGTCAAGGCATTCATTCTCAGTATAATAAAAATTGCCCATTTTCTTTTTCCTCTGACTTCTAAGAAATTCAGAGATAATTTTAAGATCCATACACTTGTAAGTTCAACTAGAGTTTAACGAATTATTAGATTTTATACTTTATATAATAATATGGGCCTCTTGGCAACTATTGAATAGTACAGAAGACATTAAATATGAAAGCCCGAATACCTAATTTTGAGGCCCTGCTCACTTCTCAGTTAAAGGACTTAGAATTCAGCACTCACAACTCTGAGCATGGGATTCCTCAACTGTGAAGCTAAAAATGCCTTTGATAATGGGTTGGTGTAGGAATTATGTAAAAAATGTGCGCAAAAAACCTTTGCCCATATTCTATAATCTTTAGCAACAAATTATATAAATAGTACATAAACAGTTCTCTAAGGAAGACAATAACAGGCTCAAGTTCACTCAATGGGAGTGGCAGAAGGCTAAGAGAGAAGAGAAGTTACCAAACCAGCGGAGCTCTAGGTCTTTTCAAACCCTTAGATCCTGTGATTTTAAAATATACATTGTTTGACTTATATATTTTTTTATTATCCCAAATTATTTGCAAACATGCTGACCTACATAATCATCACATTGCTGGAGCCAGAGACTGGTTACATTAATACCATAAATGTAGAAATAAATGATTGTTAGAAGGCTATTTACTTTAGAAACTGAGGCAGACATTGTATCTATTTTACAGATGAAGTAACTGAGGTTTAGAGAAGTTGGCTAACATGTCCAAAGCTATCAGGTAGAATGTGTTGGTGGTAGGCTAAAGCACAGTGTCATCCTCAGCTGTCACAAATATATTAAATAAAACCTTGACCAATCATTCCAGCATGCCATCAAAATATCATGAGCCACAACGTGGAAAAGTTTGTAAAGAAAGGCACTAAACACCCCAGCTCCCAAAAGACTAAATAATACTATCTATTATACATGTAATAAAGATGCTTAATGGTTTAATTATTTAAGTTAATGTTCAATTAATCCTAATTGTAAAGATATTTCTAACACTGTCTCCTAATTCATTAGTAGAAATAAACCTCTAAATATTTGGTTAGCATTACAAAAATAATATGCACCAAATACTCTTACAACAAAAGCAGAGTAAACACACTTACAGAAGACTTAATGTCCTTTGCTCGGTTAGCATACTTGAGAGTGTTGTATGTGTCATCGTAGCTCATAGAGGAAGGGCTAATAGCAGCTATCATTATGGTTTGACAGTTGCCTCCAAGAGAATCCTTTAACAAGCGAGTGAGCTTACTATTTCTGTAAGGAATATGCTGATTTTTTCTCTGACAAAAACAAAAAAAAAAGAATTCTTATGTCATTTTCCACATTTAAATGCGAACTTGCTACCACTTTGCTTTAAGAATTCAAGCACTGGCCAACTTTACCCAGAGTTATGATCTAAATGGGGATCTAAATGATAATAAATCTTATAATACTATTCCGTGAATACATAAAGCAGACATTCTATCTAAAGACTATATCTCCACCTGAATGAAGCAACTTTAGATAATAATAAAATATTGATATTGGTTCATTAGTTGTAATGAGTGTACCAAATTAATGTGAGATGCTAATGGGAAACTGAGTGTGGGTATATTTAATAAAATTTTCCTGTATATATTAGCACCTTTTCTGTATCTAAAACTATTCAAAAACAAAATGTGTATATAAAAGTCTCCATTCATTTTTTAAAAAAGAAATTAAAATACAAAAGTAATATATGTCCTAAAATATACTTAGAGGAATACTAAGAATTCTGCATGGCATAGAGCTGCTTCTCTCTAATCATCTAAAATGGATACAAAACAATTATAATTACATTTTACAGATACTTCATCTGAATGCAAACACAGTTCTAGGAGAACTTAATTTTTCTAGGTTTTCTTTTACTTAAGATACAGTTCTAACTTTAAAGTAACAAATTTTCCAAGATGTACAACTGCTACATAAGTAAAAACAGAGCATTATATTAAAATAAAAGCAAGGTTATGTTACACAATGTAAATCTTTCATATTACAGAAGAGAAAAATTGAGCTAAGTAAAAAGTGAAATGACTCGCCCAGGTCACACGGCTGGTAGTTCAGTTAGAAACAGGCCCTAGGTCTCCCGACTCCCAGTAGTACCGTGCTGTCCATCACAGCAGCCTGTCCCAAACCATGGTATGTACACTGCTGGTACTTGAAATGATTTTACACATATGAGACATGCATCAAACACTGCCTCATAAATGACTCTATAGGAGTCAATTGCTAAAAGTTATTAAGTCAGTATGAAAAAAATGCTGTTTAAGTTTAGAAAATCAGTCTCTCTACCATGCTGTCTGCTTACATTTGAAATTTTAACTTAGACTCTAAGTTATCTTGCTTTTGTAATTTTCCTATAATTTCATTAATTTGTCTATTTTAAAAAAGGACCTAAAATAATTTTATAATACTTTATACTAAACGAAAATACAACATTTAAAAAAGTTTAACAGTAATTTTTGTACAGCAGTTGAGTCTGCTTTGAATTTAAATGACTGTGTTTTAACTTAAAAAGTCATTTTTTAACAAATACAGAAGTTGTCAAATATGCTGCCTTCTAGTAAGCACTTCTGGTATATAGTAGATATAAAATAGTATTTTTAAATGCCCCAAAGGCATCTAGTAAACATTATCCTATGAGGTAATTTAATTATATTTTGTATCTTAAGTCTCTTTTTGTCTCTAAGAAAAATCAACACTCTTTAATATCTAACTCAATTTTACAGTATATAAATTACTAACCAGAAGAGATTTAGTTTTTGCAAAATGTGTTTTGTGTCTTCATGCCAATTCAATTATAATGCTTATTGTGTAGTGAGCATTAAATGCTAATTTTAAAAATCAAGTTCAAAATAAGTAATAAGAAAGTACCATAAAATAATAACTATGAATCTGATATTTAATACTTTTCATTCAACAAATTCTGATCATAAAACTAAAAATTAAAAAAAATACAGAGCCCTAGCTTTATTTGATATACTAGGCTAAGATTTTTGCTGTTTATAAAAATTATTGATACACTCTTGAAATTTAAATAATAAGATCTTTAAAACAAAATTATATTAAATAGTATCTTTCTAGAAATTACACATACTTCAATAGTTCAAAGTATTTAAATGCACATATAGTGTCTACCTTTGTATCTGCTAAGGCATTGATGACATTCCCAAGAGCTAGAAGTGATCGATTAATATTCGTGCCTTCTATAAACCGGCTCCCTTTAGCACTGGTGGTGCTGGCTCTCTCCGACCCTGCCAGGTCAATGAGCGACATCTTGGCAATTCGGACATTTTGATCGATACTTGCTGTTCTGTCTTGCTGTCGCAAATAAATCTTTTTGAAATTACAGAATAGGAAAAATAAGAAGATTTAACAAAGTTAAAAGGGAAATGTATGCTTTATGTTTTAAAAAAGCATGAAATCAAACCAAACAAGGTATAGTTGGACTTGGCCGATATCCAAGAGTAGCGGAAGTAATTACCAGAGTTAGGAAGAATTGGAAAATAAATGTGTACCAGAAGGAAAATAAGGCCTGGCTGAATAGAAGGTCAAAACAACTACCATTTGTACTCTGGTAACCCTTGAATCAGAACATGGAATTATCTGAAGTACAGGGCCTCTAGAAATAAAGCTCCTAAGACAAAAGTGAAGGAAGTGGATAGAATGCTGTGTGTATCTGCAGTGACAGTTCCCAAAGGAAAGCTAAATCTGAGTGTTGACCCAAGCCAGAGTAAATTAACTCCAGTTCTCCAAACTGTTGAGCATAATTATAATTAAAAAAATGAAACATATATAAAAAATAGCATAATAAAGAATACTAGTCATGCTCATCTGCCCATCAGAATAAAGCTTAACTTATTCAATTATATTAAGCTACTTTGTCATGTAACTAAAATAAATTTGGTGCATACTTCAAAGAGATGGGGAAAGTTAGCTATTACTCCATTATAGAACCCCTTTGCTAAATTTCCTTACCAAGTTGGGTCTAAGAGACTTTGGGAAACTCCGTGTCATAGATAAGAATTTCTCTCAAGACTACTGATAACTAAATAGCAGTCAGTCATAAGAATATAAAAGATTAATAAAGTTTTGTGGGCTGAAGACTTTCTGAATGACTTGAATGACTCAAATATTAATTCCTTCAACTATAATAATTTCTTCAAAATGAGTTCTATACAGTATAATCCAGAGTAAAGCTACATAA
This sequence comes from Anoura caudifer, assembly GCA_004027475.1. NCBI lineage: Eukaryota > Metazoa > Chordata > Mammalia > Chiroptera > Phyllostomidae > Anoura > Anoura caudifer. The sequence goes on from PVKU01000986.1 coordinate 249,701, forward strand.
CCATTTGGTTTTAGTAGAACTAGAAACTGTAAAGATAGTAACCAATCTACGCTTTAGTCTAGAACTGTATTCCTAAAGAGTACTGCATCAACTGATTCGCACTTCCTCAAGGAATGCAACTACTGTAAATGGTCACCATGATCAAATTTTTATGTTATTTTTACTGTTGACCCTATTACAGATGTGAATCAGTATCTCCCCAATTCATTGGTTCTGTAACTCTAGATCGACAAAGAGAAAGTCAGCTCTGAATGTAAGATTATGTTTTGGAAATACCAAATATTTTCATTAACTTAAAGAAACACACACACCCCCTCCTCCTCCAATACTTCCAATTTCTTTATCCTGTATTTTTAAACAGATAAAAATTTACATTTCTTATTTACAGCCTCTTGATTCTAAATATTCTTGACAGAATCTTCTCAAAGCTGCAAAGTAAAGGGAGAGCTTGGAAGTAGAGTAGTTCACAGATGAGGACATTTTTTTTTTGTATGAGAGGAAATCACCATCCATAAATGCGGCTTCATTCATTTCAAATTCAGCTCTCAGAGAGACAGCCCAGTGCCTGTTACCTGGAAAACAGCATGAGAACGAGAAGATGCAGCATTCATGTCGGTGGGGTGTTGTGTCCTGTTCTTGTTCCCGTTATCCAGTAACTGTAAAATCTCCTCTGAGGATGTGGGCTAAAGAAAATTTAAAAAATATGTACAAATTACCCACCAGTGTTTCAATTTTCAAGTAAACTTTCAACAAGCAAGAAGACTTTTAAAGGTAAAATAAAAGGTAAGAAAATGCTTTCTATAATTTAATTCCCATTAAATATAGACTGTGTATCATTTGCTTAGTACTTCGGTATTACATGAGATAAAATCTTATCCTCTGAGGAGACAAAATATAAACATATTAAGCAGAGTAATACATGATATTAAATATTCAAGTATATTTTTAAAAGACAAGCTCATTTAATTATTTCAAAGACAACAAAATAACATGGAAAATATACCCTGATTATTTTAACTTTGCACTTCATTATTCTTCTTTCTCAAACACAGTGAAAAATAAGTAAACAGTTAAGTAATCACACTTGCTATTTAAACAAGGGGGAAGTTTATAAACATACCTGATGTAAAGTTAACCCCTGAACAACCACCCCTTTTTGGTCATCTTCTCGGACAGCAAGTGGCCCTGAATTTACTAAGAGGTCACGAATCTGTTCATTATATACCTTAAAATTAAAAAACAAACAAACAAACAAGGAAAAAAACCTGCTTTAGCACTGATGTTAAAACAAGTGATAATATCACATATAGGCATGCATTGGTGATTTCAGTTTATATTAGAATTTTATCTTAACGACAAATAGCAGTTCATTTAGTTCATCTCTTCCTTCTATTGCATGTTGCCATACCTAACTTTCCACCATCTGAGAAAACAGATTTTAACTACCTAGGATTGAAATTGAAATTTAAAGATGGACTCATTATAGCTTCTCCCCATAATTCCTAACTTAATGATTTCAGTGAAACAAAAATAAGACAGCTGGAACTGCCTTTTCCTAGTTCCTGGAAATGTACAGGACACACTTTCTTGGGAAATTCTGGTGCATCTGAAATGTAACTTATATGGAGGTGGCATGGTTCTCACTGGAGAAGACAGTCTTTATTTTATTATGCCCAAGTAGTCCAAACTTCTTAAATGTTACAGCTCTTGAGTTAATTTTTTTTAACTTTTAGTTAAGAAAACCCATATTCAAGGATGGATGGTATTTATTTCATTTATTCTTCAATTACATTAATTTGAACATATAATTCTTAATGATAAATTCCATAATGATGAAGGAACTAAAAGGCCCTAAGAGGTTAAGGGATTTGTCCATGGTCATGAAAGGAACAGCAGAGCAAGAACTGGAGCCCAAATACCCTCACTCTATTGTACGGAATAAATATACATCTGCCGTTCATGTCTCTGGCAGTTTTTTTTTTTTAAGTTAATTTCTTTAAGTAATGGAGAGAATGAGTACTACTGACCTAATTTTAAGAATTTATTAAGGGTATTAAGTTTTCTACTTGCTAACCAAATGACGACTAGAACTGATATTTCCATGCTCTAATAAATAGCCTATAGTGATAATTCATTGCTAGTGAAGGTTTTTTTTTTTTTACCATAAAGGATAACCATTTTTAAATATAATAAACTCTTAAGAGTAATAAAATATTAAGAGATACTTTCTTGGTTCTTATTTTCCTGAAGCAGCAGTCACGTTCTAATGCTTCCCCTTCCCCACTTACATCATTCAAAACATGCAATTACAACAGTCACTCTCAAGCCAGTCTACACATCAGAGTCACCTGGGAGCTCTTTACAAACACAGGTGCCTCAGCCACCATCCAGACCTATCACATTAAAATGTTCCGGGGGGGCAATGGGTAGGGAGAGGCTCCGGCATGTCTATTTTTAAAAGCTCCACAGTCAATTCTGGTACACAGCCCAAGTAGAAACCATTAGATTAGACATTGCCTTACCAATGATAAAATTAAAGTAAATTAAAAGAAAAGAAAAAGAATTAAAAACATTATAAAAATAATGAAACTCCAAATTCTAACAGTTATGAGGGGATATAAGGAAAAAATAATGAACATGGCCATGCTCTTTTCCTATATATGTTCAGAAGAATCATTTTCAATACTTTACTACAGGAAATGAATTTTAGTTCTCTTTTATCTTCAAGTTCTATAGACTTAGAAGAGAAATTTTTAGCAACATACATAATCTTAATGAATTTGTGAAACGTGAAGAAACTCTCTCAGTAGGAACCCAACTATAAGGTATCAATAAAAGAGCTATGACTAGCAGCATTTTCTCTCTGACACCACAAATGAATAGGCAGTAAAATCAGAGATTTATGTTTCTGTACTGGTTTCTGAAACACTATCTGAATGCCAAGTTAGAATGCCTGCCGCTTAGTTATGATTTGTTGGATGTCAGCTATTATTAAGAGGGTAGGAGGCCTCCAAGAAAGATGAGGTATGTCAAGAGGGCCCCAGAGACAGTATGGAGAAGCCTCAACTGGCCAAATCTGGCACAATTTCAATATACAAACAAATAATTACAGAAAGGGATTATAATCTACTAAATAATGTTAAGAATCCATGAGTCCACGCTAATACAATAAATGAAAGAGAAGCTCTTCCTTATAGTAGATAGCCAATGAATAAATGTAGAAGAAATTATGGAATTTAAAAATCACTGTCATCTACTATCATAATAATGGTTTTCAGCATGAATCATCAGTGGATGATAATACTAACATATTAAAGTTTGAGCAAGAGGATATTTATATTTTCTCCCTGCAGGGTACTTACTAATTATAAAAGGTATTATAGTATCCTGACAATGAAGAAACTTTGCAGACACCAGCATGATGAAATAGATCAAAGTTAACACAGCCAGCAATGAGACTACTAACCGTGTAAGTCTCTTGATATGATGTCAAAAGAGCCCGGAGTAACTTCAGTGTTATGTCTGCAGTAGATAACCCATATCTAATCGTGACAAACCCAAACAAAGGGTTTTATGACAATGACATAAAGAAAAATCCATATTAAGGAGACTGAAGAGATACGACAGCTGAATGAAACTAAGGATCTTAGATTTTTTCTTTCAATAAAGGATATCACTATAATCATTAGCAAATTCTCATTAATGTCTATCAATTAGATAATAGTGTAGCATTGTTAATTTCCTGATTTTTGATAACTATTCAATGGTTATTAAGAAAATTTCCTATTGCTCTAAGTCAGTAACTTGAGCAGTTTAGGAAAAAAAAATACAAACACACATACACAGAGAGAAAGCAAAGGTAGTCAACTGTTAACACATGGTGAATCTGGGTGAAGGCTATCTGGATGTTCCTTGTACAAATCTTGCTACTTCACTGTATGTCAAAAATTGTGCAAAATAAAATAGTAGGCAAAACAGTAAGATGTATCACAGTACTTGAGACCAAAAACCTCAATGATACATATTTATAAATATATTCCTGTATGACAGAAAATTGTGAATGGACCACAGAACTCCTTAAAGAAAGATTTCTCAACACTAATGATTAATCTAAAGAATGACATTGCCAACTTACCTCCAGATAAGAAACTGCGGTACTACATACTTTCTCTTCTTTAATCTCATCCATGGATTTGTACAGTTCTAATAAGGTTAGATACATCACTCCAGGCTCGGAAGCTGATCCTAGCATCGTGTGGGTCTTCCCAGCTCCAGTGGCACCATATGCAAGTACTGGATTTTTATGAAAAGGGATCAAAGCTCTTTGTTATGATATATACATTACTACAGCCACTGTCTAGTGGATGGTTCCACTGGATATGCTGAACAGTAAGTTTAAACCCAACAGATCCAAAATTAATTTATAGCGTTATCCTTAAAACTGGGCCATGTCATCACAAATCTACTCTCCTATATTCTCTATTCTGATGAATGGAACCATCACCTAACCATCCAGTCCTGCACCCCCACATGCTCCCTATAGCAACCTAACAAATCTTAAGTAATCAATTTTCAGTCTCCCTATTAATCTCAATCTTTAGTCCACCCCCAAGAATCTGTAAAATTACTTTTATGAAAAATAAAATCTGAATATTGTTAACCTTTTTAATAGTTCCACAGTCCTAAATGAGAAAGCTCAAATTCCTTCCTTGAATATTATTAGACATTGTAAGAGAGGGCGCCTGGTTATCTCTCTAGCCCAGGGTGTCAAAGTCATTTTGACCGGGGGCCCCACCAGCCTCACTGTTGCCTTTAAAGGGCCGAAATAATTTTAGGACTGTATAAATGTCTCCTTAATTATTAAGTTGAAATTACACTCAGCCCTTTGACAGCAACCACAAGGCTGATGTGGTCCCCAGGGAGAGTTTGACACCCCTGCTCTAGCCTATTTCTTTTTTGCTGTGGTCTAGGTACACTAGATTATTTGAAGTTCTCCACATGTGCTGTTCCCTTTCTATTCCACTGCCTTTGTCCTGGAACGTCCCTCTACTTGTTCCAACTAGAGAAGTTCCAACTGTTCTAAATACTCAGCACAAATGTCACTTTCCTGTGCCTTCCCTGACTGTCTTAGGCAGAAACACATACTCCCTCATTTGAGCCCTCAACACATGCCACACAACCCTTTATTCTAGCACATATCACATTGTTTTTTCAACTGTGAGCTCCACCAAGACAGAGGTCATGCATCCTTTGCACCTAGAAAATCACAAAGCAGGTACTCAATACCAGTTGAATGAATTAATACTAAATAGAAGACATTTATAAAATTCCTTTAAAAATTTAAAATAAAAATATTGTTTTAGGCAAATTACTTTAAGATTCCATCCAGTAACACATAAAAGTGATGTGTTTTTTCAAATGCAAAAAAAAAAAAAAAAAAAAAAAGTCCATGTATGGCAAATACATATTACAATATTCATTTAAGGCAGTACTTCTTCATATTATTACTGATGAGAATATTTGTATAAGTTAAATCTCTCTGCTAAGCTAAATGTTAACAAACTTTATAAATACTTTTCAGTAGAATGAATTAAAGTGATGTATGTTTCACTTTGTTCTATATCATATAAGCCCATAGTATAAGATGTCTTAAGACAACTGGATAGGAATATAAAGTAAAGAAGAAACCAAAGATTCAGTGTTGTTTTGATAGATTTTTTCATTTCAATTTTTCAAAACAATTTAAAAAATCTCTAGAGACATTACGAAAGCTCATCAATGAGGAAAAGAATATATGCTAAAAACTAGAATCACAGCAGTTACAATCAGTAAATCACATTTCATTCTCGTTTGACCAGCAGGGTAAGTCTTCTTTCATAAAACTGAATGAGTCAGTGAAAGACAAGGAAACATGTTATAGTTTTGAGGTGTCTTAAAAAAAAAGCCATAAATTGTGGTAATTCCAAAAATAATAAGAGTATTAATAATTGTATTAAGTGCCTTGTAAGCACTGAAATAACTGGCCTTTTGGATATGTCTCTTTCTAGGAAATCAACATGACCATTTTGAAAGGCAAATTATTACGGGTCTATTTAGAGCACTAGACATGCTTTTTGGGTTGAAGATAATCTAAAAGAGCACTTGATACCCAATTAACATGGGCTTTTAACATTTTATTTCAAGATACTATAAAATGATTTCACTCATACGTGGAATCTAAGGAACAAACTGAACTAACAAGCAAAACAGAAACAGACTCATAGAGAGCAAGCAGGCTGACAGCTTTCAGGGTGAGGGCTGAGGGGTGGAAGGATCCAACCAAAAAGAAAAAGAATTCGTGAACAAGGACAGCAGTGTGGTGACAGTGGGAAGGTGGGTGGGGGTGAGTGGAGGTTGAAGAGGGTATAAGGGGGATAAAAAGTAATGGGAAAAATACAGTGAAAATAAATTATTAAGTGCTCCAATTTAAAAAAAAAAGACAAAGAAAAATGGTGCTATAAAGAAAATGCCAAGTGTTCAGAAATGTATGATTATTTCACAGGGGTAGATGGTTGTACTGGTAAACACTGGAACTACTTATAAATACAACTTGTGGGAAATCTGGCATCAATTACAAGAAGCACATGGTTTAATAAAAAGAAACTGAAAGGACTGTCTATAGGAACAATAGCAAGACCATGAAAGTCAAAGTTTCACAAATGATATGTTATACATGATGACTAAATTTCAAATAAAGTTTACATTTACAGTGAAAGTCTACAGAACTTAAGAATTTTTAGCAAACATATACCTTAAAATTGATTATATTTAGAAGAAAGGACCAAATACATGTCCTTTCCAATATAAAAGTAAAATCAGACAAGAAAATTAAACCCCAACTGAAATAATTACCTGTGCAATTATATCCATTTAAAAAACTCCGAAGAATTGGCTTAGTAGTATGTTCAAAAACTTCTAATTGAGTTGAAGTTTCATCAAAAACAGCATCAAATACAAATTTAAGATCCTTATTTGGTCTCTTTGTAATATCTCGATTTGCAGTTTTCTTTCCATGGAAAAAACTGATTTCTTGTTGTTTAGGATCAAAAACTAGAATATGCTTATCCACAACATGGGCGACTCTGTGGAACCCAGCTGCCTTTTCCTTGGTGCTTTCGGGACGCACACGGACAACTACTTTCATGTGGTGACACAGGTCTTCCTCAGTGACAGACATTGTGGATTATCTTGACTCCTTTGTTCATATGAACACCTAAATACTTCTCTAAAATTAAAAAGGAAAATAAAGTGTTAATATTAGTTCTACATGTATGCAAAATAACTGGCATGTAATATTCATTTTAAAAAGGTGTTCATTTTTTTCCACTCACCCAGTAAATGCTACTGGAAATATATACAGTTGACTGTTGAACAACGTGGGTTTGTGCTGTGCAGGCTCACTTATATGCAGGTTTTTCAATATTATAAAGGGATTTTCTCTTCCTTATGATTTCCTTAATATTTTCTTCTTTATCTTACTTTAAGAATATAGTATATGATACATACAAAATGTATGTTAATTGACTGTTTATGTTATTACTAAGGCTTCCAGACAACAGCAGACTATTAATAAAGTTTTGGGGGATTCAAAAGTTATATGTGAAATACACCAGTCAGAAAGACAAGAACCATATGATTTCACTCACATGTGGTATATAAAACTGAAAGCAACAAATGAACACACAAAAACAAACAAAAACTCATAGACACAGACAACAGTATGGCAGTTACCAAAGGGAAGGGAAAGGAAAATATAGGGTAAAGGGGGTCAAATATAAAGTGATGGAAGACTTGACTTTGGTGGGCACACAATATTATATACGGATGATGATGAATCATAGAATTGTACACTTGAAACCTATATAATCTTATTAATAGTTACCCCAATAAATGGAATTAAAAAAAGAAAAAAGTTATATGCAAATTTGAATGGCATGGGGGGTTGGAAGACAGTGCCTCTAACCTCTACTTTGTTCAAGGGTCAATTGTATGTCCGTGTGTGTGTGCATGTACACACATTTGTTTACTTGTTTATTTATCTTACTCCTTGGTTCAAAGTCTTCCATTAGTCTTTAATCTTAGTACAAGTTGAAGTACTTTAAAGGCCTACATTTTTCATCTTACGTTGTATTGCTCTCCCCTTTGCTCACACTATTCCAGCTAACACACTAAGCACTCCAGTAGGGTCTTTCATTTGCCGTTCTCTTTACTGCCAAGCACTTAACTAATTCCATCACTTCTTTTTGAGTCCTTGCTCTACTGTTCCCTCATTAAAATTACCAATGCAATTCCTAATCACCCTTATACTGCTCTATTTTTTCCATAGCACTTACCATGTGCTAATTTTATATATATATATTTTACTTATTTATTTTTCTCCCTTCCAGTTAAACTAGAAGTTCTTCAAAAGTGTGTATTTTTTATGTTTTGCTTATTATGTGTTCCAAGAGCCTAAAACTGCCTGGCATACAGTAGACATGCTATAAATATTTGATGAATAAATTAATGAACACTAAAAGGTTTTTCTAAATGTTTTTCTTGGTCTTAACTTCTAGATTTCATACTATTTTCTGGATGTGGAGGCTCCCATATTATTGATCTGTTAGTTTATCTTTACTCTTTTTGTTATTGTGAGGCAATCATATATTCAGATCATATTTTTAGAACCTGAAATTACTGAGTACCCTAAACTTGAATCATTACAGAGCAGTGACCGGGATCTATATTCAGAGACTATTGTCCCTGAATAAACCATGGGTATATACAACTCCATCATCTTCATACCTGGGCTAGCTAATTGATGTACCCTTGAAATTATTTTTAACACAATGAATCTCTGAGATACAGGCAGAGATGAGCCTGGTTTACCAATTTCTACTGCCTAGAAGCTTCCATCTAAGATCACTTTTACTAAAAATTGTTCACAAGCCAAGGCTCTTCCTTCATTACCTTGATACAATTTTGAGAGAGCCTTTCCTGTTCATTCCCATGACCCAAACTAAAATAGTGCTGGAGCCCTTGTATTAAAAAAAAAAAAAAAAAAAAAAAAAAAAAAAAAAAAAAAAAAAAAAAAAAAAATCTGGGTAGCCTACCTGTGATTGTATATGGAAGTCCAGGGTCTGACTAATATTTCAGGTAAAGAGATTTATCAGGGTTTTGTACATGCCATTGAATTTTTTTACATTGTGACATAATCTGATCACTCTCACTACCATGTAGACAACATGCTACAGGTAATAAAGACTAGTTAAGGTCATTGACAAGAAATGATGTTGTCAACTCACAACAGGGTGGTCGTTCAGATTTTGGATGTAAAGGTCGAGACAATAGAATTTTCTGATAGATAGAGCAGGGGTATGAGAGGATGACAGGATTCAAGAATAATTCCAAAGTTCTTGGTCTGAATGTTAGCCATTAACCGAGATAATAATAATATCATAGGTTAGAACAACTTTTTTTTTTTTTTGCGGGGGCAGAGGTGGGGTAGGGTGGGAGAAAAGGAAGACCAGGAGTTCAGTTCTGGATACCTTAAATTTGAAAATTTTAACAGACATCCAGGTGGCAATGTTGAAGCAGTTGGAAGCCAAGTTAAGGAAGTAAAGACTGTCCTCAGAGTCTAATGCCATTTAAAATTTTTAAAAGTTTTTAAAGCTTAAAATGGCACTGAAATTTTTGGGAAACTTAAAGAGGAAGTAATAATCAATTGTGTTAAATACTGCTAATATGTTCAATACTTAATAAGAGGTAACCATGGGGTTTAGCAAAATAGAGGCTAATATGAAGAGCAATTTGGGGGGAATGGTGGGACAAAAGCCTGAATGGGAGAACATTCAGAGAGTGAATAAAGAAACTACCACAGCAAAAGTGAGCAAAGAAATGGTGTGGGTGGAAGGGAAAAAAGGTTTTAAAAAAGAAATTTCATTTCTTTTTTAAAACTGGAAAAATAACAGCAATGATAAAGCTAAAATATGTCACAAAACCATATAGTTTTGGAATGAATTCAAGTAAGGCCAAAAGCAATCTAAAAGCAGAAGACAGTGGACACAGCACTCCCTTTTAAGACTCTGTCCTTCCCCAAAAATAGAATGCTGAAGAGGAAAGATGGTCATTTGGATTCTAACAGTCAGGTCCCAAGTGAATTACTATTCTGCTCTTTCTTCATCCTTGAGCGTCTGTCTCGCCAATTCCCACAAAGCACCTATAGCTCACTTCTATGACCTTGGTCAAGTTACTTAACCTCACTGTGTCTCGGGTTTCTCATTTGTATAAAAGAGATAATACGTCACAGTACTGTTGTAAAGGCTAAAGGACGTAACAGGTATTAAGTGTATTTATGGCATTCAGTGAATGTCAATTCTCTTCACTATGTGCCTGCACTCATGCCGCTTGTTCCCAAAGACACTGGCCCATCTTTTTAAGTGTTTCCCAATAGGCTTAAGACTGGCTCTTTGGGTAGGACAATTCTTCCTTGTTCAGAACTGTTCCATGTATTAGAGGATGTTTAGCATTTCTGACCCCTGTGTATTAAAAGCTACAGAATCCCACATTTCTTGTGCTATCAAAAACTACCCATGTTACACATTTCTAAATCTTTCAGAAGTGTTCAAAAATTCTTTAACTGATATACTTTTTAAAAATGACAGACAAAAGGTACACAAATGAAATAGTTAACTAAACATAATATATAAAGCATTAGGTAATTATTTCTAAATAGATCTTAGGACCTCAAGATCTATTTGGAAGGTATACCTTGCTAATCAATCAGTCAATCAATCAATCAATCAATCTGTAAAGCTAATTATTAGATGTTTGAGCCAGATAGCCTAGGTTAAAATACCAGCTCCTACTGGCTCTGATAGTGGGCAAGTTACTTAACCTCCCTGTGGCTCAGTTTCCTCATCTGTAAAGTAGGTCTAATAATGATACCTACTTCATAGAATAGTTGTGAGGATTAAGCACTTACAACAATACCTAACATAGAGTATGCACTACAAATGTTTGCTATTAACATTATTATAATACATAGTACAGTGAGGGAACAAAATAGTGACACAAAAATGTTAAGGTATAATTGTGACAAAAGTTATAAGATTAAAGGTGAACAGTGCTATACAAGACAATAACGGGGGATTAAGATAATTAGAAAGGTTCCTAGATAAAGTGGTAAATTGAGAGCTGAAAGAGAATTATTAACCAGATAAAAAAACTTTTCAGGAAGGAAGCTAATTATGCATTCAGTAAACATTTATTGAGTGCCTTCTGCATGTGCTAGGTATTACTCTGGGCCCTACAAATGAGTCAGGAGTATATATGTGGGTTCCTATTTTAGATAGAGCAGTTGATAAAAACTTATCTAGTGGGGTGACTTTATAGAGTCTGAAGTACTGCAGCGAGTAAGCAGCTATGGTAAAAATGTATCAGGCAGCAAGTCCAAGAGCCTGTGGTAGAAAACACCTTGTGCGGTGGACACTAACTGGTTGCATGATCAATTTACTTAAACCTTGTTTCTTCTAATTCAGTGATTATAACTTTGTTTAATCACTTTATAACTTTATCTAAAGCACCTAAAGAAATGCCCGGTTTAGCTTTGCTCAGTCCTGAAGCAGCAAAAGAGGAGGGAGAGGGTTGCTTTCTAAGATAAAACTGGGTGAGGGTCCAGACAGATTTACAAGATCTTGAGTGTAAGGTTATAGTTCAGATTTGACTTAGAAGTTAATTAGGAATTATTGAAGGTATTTTAGAAGGCACTAGATCTTACTGAAGTAACATTTCAAGGAGAAATTTTGACAATTACTGAAAGGATAGTTTAAGAAGTATAATGTCAAATACAACTTTGTTTTACAACCTGTTATAGAGCTCATTAAAGACATCAATCTTAATTTTAAAGCATCACATTTTCCTTACTTTTTTCCAAAACAAAAAATGAATATAATTTTCTTAATAAAAATACCTAAGGTCAACAGAAACACCAAAATGTAAAAATTTTTCTATATTCAAACACATTCATGTCTCCACAGATTAATGAATTGTTCTTATATCAACACGTGATGCCTGCTTTCCATTCTAACATGGTTAAGTAAATGACATGGACATCTTGTTGATCCTAAATAAGTCACATAGAAAGCATATTCCTTAATGATGTTTACTAAGAAGTGCAAAAGAAAAGCCTACATATTGTTACCTGTACAATAACGTGTTGATTCAAAAATACTTTTCAGATGACAGTTCAATTTTGTCATATCTACTGCTAAGTGGTATTTATTGAATAGAATCAAAAGAGCAAGAGGTAGGACTTTGTTGTTGGCACTAAAACATCAAGGGTAACACTTCTAACATTAAGGCATTTGTCTAGTCTACGGACAGTAGAGTACAAAAAAGTAACGAAGGGGCTTTAGATGCCAATCAATAAATTGATAAGGTTGGACTATATGTATCTAAGGTTCTTTTCTAGCTCTAAAATTTTGTAATTATTGCATGTGATTAGAAAGTGACAAGAAATAACGGCTAATGAAGGTGTATTTTTTTACCTTTATATCCCTAACTTCTTATAGTGAACCTGGCGGATAGTAAGTTCTGAAATATTTGATTAATGAATAAATAACTTGATTATAAAAGTAGACACAATGCAAGAAAGCAATTTACACATTTAGACTACAAACATACAATGCATTTCTCTAACAGAGCCAACATATTATATAGTAGAGTACAATGACTGATAATAACAGGAATTACAATGAGGAGCCTGAGGCATTAAAAAAAAGTTTTAAAAAATGTGCCCAATTTCTTTTTATACAAAATCAGGAAAATGAGATAATGTTTTATGCTAATTGTTGAGGGTGCTTAAATTATCACTTAACAAGGATAACATTCAATTTTCTGGAAGTTTCATTTATATTGAATAGCTCATTTGCTCTATTATGTTTAATGAAGAGATGGTAAAACCTAATTCTCTTCAATAATTGCAAGACAATATAAATTGAGTTAAACAAGCAAATCTTAACTTTATCTAGTTAGTGTTCACCCTAGATAAAATATAAGCTAATTAAGCTAAAGATTCAGCCCCAATTATACACAAATACAATAATAAATTTTATTTAATTCATTGGTTATACGTACTGATATCTTCTTCAAAGGCAATCAGATTATATTATACATCTTATGTCATTCCCCCAGCTCTAAGCTCTTCGTTGACTTCCCAACATAAGAATAAAATGCAAACTCTTTAGCATGTCCTGTATGTTCTACATCTGGCTCCTGCCTACTTCTCTGACCATTTCTTCAAATGCTTTCCTCCTCAATTATTCTGCTTCAGTCACACTGTCCTTCTTAGTGTTCCTAAAAAAACTTCAGTCTTGTTCTGGCCTCGATGCCTTTACACTTTCTCTTCTCTTTGCCTGGAATAATCTACCTACAGATATTTGTAAATCCAATCCCTCAGTACATCATTCAGCTCTCCCTTCAAATGTCACTTTACAGAAGCTTTCTCTAAAGATCTTATTGAAAATAGTATCACTCTGCCCTTGCCTCTCCAATCCCTTACCTGCTTAATTTTCTTCTCAGCATCTAGGCTAACTAGAAAATATATGTATTATTTGGTTAATATTTATCGTTTATTTACCCTCTAGAATGCCAGCACTGTGAGAGTATGGTCTTCACCTGTACCCCAGAACCCAGAACAGGGTTTGTCAAATATTTAGGATTCCATACATACTGGCTGAGTAAATGAATACATAAACTAATGCAGATTTTCAAGATATATGTTAAAAAAAAAAAAAAAAGTGCCTAATAGTGAACTCGGCAAGCAGCCATTTGTATTTTCCAAAGGTAACATACCTATTTGTATATGCATGGGCTCTCTTAGGGAGAGAATGCAGAAACTGACCACGCAGTTGTGCTATGGTGAGGAAATATGAAGGACTGGGTGACAGGCAGGCTTACTTTCTACTTTATATCCTTTTGAACTGTTTGAATTTTAAAGTCTAGGTATTTTTAATTCCAAAAACAAAACAAGAAACTATTAAATTTACCTTAAACACAACTATTATTAAATAACAGTAAGTTGTATTTATGAAATATTTTTATTGAGTTCTTACTCTACCAACAGATGTACTAAGCAATTTATACGCTTCTCATTTAATCCCCACAACATTCCTATGATATAGGTATATTATTATCATTCCTATTTTATAGAAGAAGAAACTAGTACAGAGAGACTAAGTTAACTGGCTAACGTTACACTATTGGAAGCATAAGACATGGGATTTGAACTCAGACTAAATCTAAGACTCAAGCAATTGATTGTCCTTCTTCCTGATATAAATACATGATCCTCTGAAATTTTCTTACAGAAGTTAAAAATATGTATTTGCCCACTTCTGATAGAAACCTCAGGGCCTAGTATAGGAACTCTTGAATAAATGTTGAAATAAAACAAAGCTTATGATTTCTCTGAGCTTGTTGGATATCACAGTTTCTATTCTCACCAACTATTAATTGAGAACCCTTGGATTAGATCTATACAGTAACAATCAGTGATCAGAAACAATAACGATTATCATTTGAAGACATTCTATATGCCAGGGATTATGGTAAACATTTGACATTCACCATCTCATTCAATCCTTACAAAAATCATATAAGGTAGATTCTACCACTGTTTCCATTTTACAAAAATAGAGACCTCTCTTTAGAATAAGTAATTTTGCTAAGTTGACATAGCCAGTAAGTGAGGAGTCAGAACGTGGACTCATATCCAAACCCAATGACCATGTTCTTAACAACTATGCTCTACGAGAACCAGAACAGAATGCTTCCAAACAATGAAACAGAAATGTTGCACAAATCATCTTAAATGTCGAGTGATAGAGTTATATAAATTATTTCTTAAAAACAAACTCAAACCTGAATTAGATTCATATTCAACAAACAGTTTTTAGAACCAGGAACTCTCCACACTATCATTTACTGTCTCTAGGCAACTCAAACCTTTTTCTGGCAATAACTTTAGTGTTAGAGCCACTGCTTCTCCTAACTCACAACCATCAGGGAACAAAATCTCCAAATGCAGGGAAGTGCTACACTGATCTGGGCTATTTTTCCCTTCTTGTTTTTTATAAAGTTGATAGCATAAACGTCATCTTATGTGCAACTTAATTGATTCAGAATATATTTATAGTGAGACAACAGGAACTTTTAAAATGAAAATTTTGTGTACTTCTAAATACTTGCTCAGTAACAGAAGAGAGAGTACTACAGTTAAAGGCAGAAAATCTTTGTACTGAAACAGCTCTTAAAAAATAATAGAAACTTAGTAACAAGCCTTATCTAATCTTTGAATCTTATATTCTCCAGAACGGAAGCTCAATATATATTTTCCAAAATTCAACGTGGTGGCTGAATGTGGTGGAATAACACTAACAACTAAAAACTGTAGAATGTCTAACACATTCTACCTGGTTGTTAAATTAACCTAAACTACATATTACGCAGAGAAATTATTCAGTTCTGGTCAAATCTCTTTTCATAAACAGCAGTCAGCCTTGACCGTCTGTAACTGAGTGCCTAGAGTCTTGCAGAAACTAAGAAAAGAAACTTGGAGGACTGATTCTCAGTGCTTCAAGTCCCTTGCCCAGCATACATCATCTCCCCGTTAAGCAGTGCTGACAGGTCTTACCCTGAGGTTCGGGCCTCCGGGCTGGCTCCGGACTGACTCTTGCCAGACTTAACAGCAGAACCACGCCGGACAAAAAATTTATAAGTTAATGAACCAAGTTTCCTCATTTGATAGTTAAGCCCAGTTACATTTACATCTGTGTCTGAAACAAAACACTCTGAATTTGGGATCCGGAACTAACTTTACATTGTAAAGCGCTGGACAGAAAATGCTGCGCTGAAGACTAAAAAAAAGGGCCATCAAGATGCCCTTTAAAACTTGGACTTCCTCGGAAGTCCAAGCAGATCACTGCCCTTCCTGCTGAGCGATTGTGGACTTCGGATCAGACAGAGCCACGCTTTTAGTGGGTTCTCGAGTTCCTTCTTCCTTTAGCTTTCTCCCCAGGGACCCTAACCACCCGCATCGCCCTCCAACGACCCCACCGCGACGCCCCTTCAACGCTTCCATGTTTGTTAACTCGCTCACCTGGTCTTTTATGCTCGAGACCGCAGGACCCCTCCGCTTCCAGGTAAACAGGTCATCAAAAAGATCGTCCAGAGACCTGACTTTTCTCCAAGAATACTTTTCCTCACTTCAGGCCCAGGGTAGGATACCCTGACTCTTCATTACGATGCCAACCTCCCGGCGACTCAAACTCTACCAAAAGATTCAAACCTAAGCCAGCTTCCTCGGCGCCTCGTTTCATTGGCTGCCGTCCTCGTTACGCCATCACGCCGGACGTTGCTGCGGCGCGCTGCAGTTTGGTTCCAAGAGTCCCGTCCGCGCGGCTGAGCGGAAGGCGTCCTGCTCCGCGTCTCCGTGGCAACGCGCGCCGCTGTTTCCGGAGGCGGTGGCCGCGATGGGCGGGGCTAGGCCGGAGCTGCAGGTGGGAGTCAGTCACCTGGGATTATCAGCAGCCTTCAGACGCGCGGGCTCAGGGCTGGTCCCAGGGTGCTGGGTGTGAGTGAGACCGTTGTGGTCAGGGGTTGGTGTGGGGCCTCTGCTAGAAGGAGAGGCGGAGCCTGTAGTGTGTGGATTAAGGGGTTTTGGGTGTTTATTTTCTCCTTTTCTCTATTGACTAGGAAGGCCTCCAAAGGCAGAGGTCCCAAGGCCTGGAAATTCTGCCACTTTACTTGGACCCAACAGGATCAGTAAGCCTCAGTTAATTGAAAGTCCACGGTTTTTGGTTTGAGGCCCTAGGCTTCATCTCTCAGGACTCCCAGGCCTACTTCCCTTACTTCCTTTGGTGTTGACCGTAAAACTGGTGTTTGGCTGCTTTTTATGTTTCTTTCTAACGATGGCATTACAAAATAAATTTATTTAAATTTATTAGTCTAGCTAATTATTGGATGTAGTGGAGTTGTTTTAAGTACTAGGTTTTAGATATTGTTTCAGAATGTACAATTAAAAAATACCTGGAAAAAAGGAAACTATGTTTGCTATGATAACTCTTTGTCAGGAAAATTTTAATGGTATGATCTAAATTTCATTGTTGTTCCATGTACAGAATGGGGTAAAAGTAGGCTTACAGTTGTATGTGAAAGTTTATTCTTATATTTTTATCAGTTACTGTATTGTTTTCCATATGAACAACCATAAATGTACTTTTGCTCCACCCTACATTACCATTATTGCATCCATTTATTTAATAATTATTGATTGTAGATTTTTTAGGGACATAATGGCACACAATTATGTCAATATCCCTGCCCTCTTGGAGCTTATATTCTGGTGATTCAATATCGCCATGTGTGTATAAGATAGCACAACACCAGTACAGAGTAATATAAGTGAAATAATGTCTGGGAAGCCCCCATAAGATGGACATTTATTTCCTGTGGAAGAAAATCAGAAGCACTGTGTATTGAGTATGATGCATGTTGTATGATTGTTTTCAAACATAGGATAGAGCATCAATAAAACTATTAACTACTGGCTGTATTACATATATCTTAGCAAATACAAAAGTTTTTTGTGTGATGCTGGGTTTAATTATAAAACAGACGCCTTTATTTTATTTCAGCTATGCACTCACTCTATAATACTTTACCTTTGATGTCCCAGTCATTTTATTAACTTTACATAATGTTATATCATTTAATTCTTAAAACAGCCCATGACTGTTTATTTTACTGAAGTGAAACTGAAGTTTTCAGAAAATCCCTAAAGGAAAATATTTTTCATAAAATGTACAAATCAGCTAATTCAGAATTGAGTAATTTGTTTCTGAAATACATCCCAGATCAAGGTATATTAAGATGCTACTCTCATCCAGTCTGAGAAAAAAGACAAATTTTACCAATTTCTTGAAAAATTGCATTGATTACTGCTGACTAAGAAAGAAATCTTAAATTCATTGTTTTTGACACAGACATTGTATAAGTCTTACCAGTCTAACAGGTGTTACCACACCTAATCTAAGTACTTATTTTACGTGAACTTTAAATTCTGCCTTACACTTGCTTTAAGCAGTGTCCAGATGAGTTCCATACTTTTAAGGAATGTATATTTAGTTAAAGCAGAGAAATTTTAACGTTATAATCAATATCATTTCTGTGCCAGCTCTCTTTAGTTTGGCGAGACATTATATAACAACGGATAAGAAACGGGCATATTTTGTATGGAAATGAAGGAAAAAGAACTAAAACTTTAGACGGACTGCTAAGGGGATAAAAACTCCCACCTTTTAAAGAAAATTGGTTTATAACTAACTTCTGTGTTATTTAGAACACAAATTTAACATAGGTTCACAGTAAACTGGCTAGAGTGGAGATCAAGATAAAATGTAAAGTTAGATTTAAAGTTGCATCGGACATTTAAAAAACAAAAACTTAAACATGGCAATGGTAGGGTCTTATTTACTACCCTCCCTCTTCCTCTCCCCGCGAAGGAAAAGCATTTGGAAACCCCAGCGCCTGCAAGACCCTTTGGCAGGGGTGGGGGCTGGAAGCAGCGGAACGAAAAGGCAGACGTTCCTCGGTTGCTGGGCGGGACGTAGACCTCGTCTGTACGTCCTTTCAAGTTTCCCCCTGGGCTGGGATCAAGGCGCGCCGCAAATTCTGGCTCTACGGCACCGTAGTGGTCGTCGTTGGCCCGAGTTAAAGGCCAGCTGAGCAATCTTCGTGCCTCAGGTGAGAAGAAGGTGGCTGAGTTCCGGGAGCTCTCCTGGAGCTCACCCCACGCCTTAACGGGGAAACTTCCAGAGTTCACCAAATGCTCCCAAAACTAAGGGAACACACGCCCCTGCCCCCACCTGTTCTGTTTTCCCCTCCTCCACACCTTTGCATCCTGACTTCAGAAGTTTCTACGCAGTTTTAACTCGTCAGAGTATTTTTTCTTTTCCTTTAGAACTTTCACTTTATCCGCGTTGCGGTGCCTGCCTCCGGGTCAGGTTTTTGGCCTTAGGAATTGATTTTTCTAAGTTTTCTTTGCTGGGAAAGCTGACTCCAACGATGGTAATTGGAAGTACCATTGAGAAAGTAGTTTTCAAAGGTATGGCTCCCGTTTGTCTTTCCACGGTTAAGAGAGTAACCTGCCCAATTACTGAACTTTGCTGGCAGGGAAAAGTTAGATGACTTGTTTAAGAAACCATAGAGTTGACTCTAAAGGTTAGGTTTCCTGACTCCCTGTTTCCTTCCTGTGACCAGAGGGACATAAATTGACCTTGCATCATTTAGGGTGGGTGGTTTTTATCTGGTGGGAGACTGGGCTGCAGAGGACAGGAAAGGAACTCCCTTGGAGCTTGCCTGCTTGCAAGGTATTCAAGGAAACAAGCAAAGAGGAAAATTATTGTGGTTCTTACTCCCTGTTAACCCATGTTAATAGCCAATTAGTGCATAATAAAATCTTCAGGCTTTGTTACTTGAACATAGTTGAGTAAATACACAGAAACTGATTACAAAAGGAATGAATTAAATGCTGGTGAAGGCAGCATTTTTTATTTCCCTATTCTACTTGCTATTTCTCCATGTGGTTCTGATTCCTGTATTGGAATTGATTTTATGGCTTGTTCTTTAAAAAACTATCAAAATCAGGACAATTTAGATTGTTTAAATACTGCAGATTGCACTGTTTAGACCTGTACATTGTATGTCCTCTCCTGGGTACCCCACAGTTCACTGTATTTTCATCTTTCCAAGTGGGGTAGGACCAAAGGAGCAGAGCAAACAGTAGGATATTGGCTCCTAAAAAAAATAATGTATAGTCAACGTAATTAAAGTACCATTCAATCACAAAAGTGTATTGAATAGAGACTGTAGACTCTATGTTTATAGCATAGATGATAAAATTGTAGGCTTTGGGATTAAAATGCTGGAGTTACAGTTCTAGCATTCAAGCTAGGGGGCCTTTTGGCACAGAGTTTGTTTTCCTCATCTTTAAAATGAACATAACAGTTCCTACCTCTAAGAGTTTTAAGGACTGAATGAGTTAGTACGGTATGCTTAGAATTGTAACTGATACTGCCTTGGTTAGTGTGCCTTGGTTGGAGCATTGTCCCATAACAGAAAGGTTGCGGGTTCGATTCCTGGTCCCGGTACATATGACCCCTGGTCTGGAAGCATAAGGGAGGCAACATGTCAATGTTTCTCTCTCACACAGCTGTATCTCTCACTCCTTTCCCCTCTCTCTAAAAGCAAGGGAAAAAAAAATTTCTTAGATGAGGATAAACGAAAAATAAAAGAATTGTAAGTGGTACTTATGCTCAATAAATGTTAGTTTTTATTTTGAAAAATGTTAGAAATACTAAGTTGAAGGGTAGTTGAGTTTACTTTGTATGCGCCTTTTGGGAAACAAAGCATGATTATTCATTCGGCTAATTTGTCACTACTGAACAATTGAATTTTACTTAAAACATTTATTTCCAATCTATTTTTTGCCATATATTTCCTGATATTAGCCACATAATTCTGTGTATTATATGTTTGGTAAAGTTGGCATGTTATCCTCAAGGTAACAACTTGATATTATATTCATATAATATTAAATATATAGGGATAGATATGTTTGTGTTTCTTCTCTAGTCCTTGCAGGTGAGTAACTCTTCAACATTATTCTTCATTTTCAATTGCAAAAATGAGGGAAGGCATATTTAAGCAGGATTTATGTTTCTTGAAGTATTTTGAGAAAGTGGCTTTTTGTAGGGTTAGTCAGGTGAAATTTACTAAAGCAAGCTTTGATAAAAAATGTTAATTCCGTAGAATCTGGAATTTATCCATCTATTTATTTTCTTTTCAGAAAATATTTATTAAGCACCTAGTGCGCATCGTATATTGTGGCTGTAAGGGTGTGGGTCTTACCCTTAAATGACTCATAATCCATGAAGAAGAAGGAGTAGTGTTAATTTGGTACTCAATGCAGTATGTTGTATCAAAAATGTTAATTACAACCAATTGGGTAAAAAACAATGTTTTCACAAGATCTTCTATTGATGTATTTACATTCTTCCTGCATTTTAAAGAGTTACAGATTGCAGAATAAAATGGAGCAGGTATGAAAAAATGAAGGATGTATTAATTTTTTATTTGCTTGTTTTGGAGGGGCAAGGGACAAACAAAACAAAGGTGGGTATGAAATGTCAAAGTGTGCTCTGTTGAGTGTTAATAAACTACAGTTGAAATTGAAAAAATACTTCCTGAAACAGGCCATGGTGAGGTGATCTCCTCAGAAAATATTCATGACAAGTTTGTAAAATTTTCACCTTTCAGGGACACTGATCATCACCCTTTCTTTTTGGATATACATGCATAGAGTTTTTCCAGGGGCACTTTCTTATAAATTGAAAATGAAGATTTAGTATTATGGGAAAAACAAATAGAAGAGCTTGAAATAAAAGACCATCTAAACCTAAAATAGTATAATATTTATAATCCCTTCAGTCACCCAGATATCATTTTCAATAAACTGTTCTGATGCATTGAATCCATTCTTTAGACTCAATTAAGATAAAAAAAGTACATATATTGGGTTGGCAAAAAAATCAGTTTTTTTTTCATAAGATGGCTTTAGTAGTGCTTAGTTGTCTTTAACGTCATTCAAAACAATTTTGCTAGATTGTATTATGACAGCTGTCACATCAGTGTGCATTTGAAAAAAACTCCAAAATTGATGAGTTTTTATGTAGTCATTTTAATATTGAAGGTGGAAGAAAATAAGCAACATATTCAGCATATTATGCTTTTTTATCTCAAGAAAAGTAAAAATCTACCTGAAACACACAGAAAAAGATTTGTGCAGCGTATGAAGAAGGGGTTGTGACTGATTGAATGTGTCAAAAGTGATTTGCAGTTTCGTGCTGGAGATTTCTTGTTGGACAATGCTCCACGGTTGGGTGGACCAGTTGAAATTGACAGCAATCAACTCAAGACATTACTTGAGAACAATCAACATTATACCACATGGGAGATAGCCAACATACTCAAAATATCCAAATCAATAAAGTTATTGGTAAAAATGAAAAATGCATCTTTTATTTTATGGAAAAAACACATATGGATTTTTTGGCCAACCCAATATTTCAGAAAAATGATGACTAAATAAGCAATTTTCACATTTCTAATGGATAAAAGATTGATGGTCTTAGAGCTAATTAGGCCACATGAAAAGTTATATTTTTAGATACTTTCTTGGGTTGTTTTGGGTTCCTTTTTTTGCATAAGGAGATTAGTCACCATCACATGTTTGAGATGACAAGTCTTACATTTTTTTGAGTTAAATATTATATATTTGCTGTCCTCCAGGTATTATAATATTCTTTTTTTAAAAAATCCAACAATCATGATATTTAAATTTTTTTTTCTAGATTTGTTGACCTACAGAATGCTTCGATACCCATGCTTTTATAGAACCTATACAGAATTTCTTTCATGCTGGTTGGAAGCTGGCATATTTAACTTAGGTGTCTGGCCAAAAAAGATACATGCTACAGCAGAAAGATGTGAGGAATGTGAAGCCCAGTATCAAACGGACCAGACCAGAGCCCAGGAGTTTCACAGATCTCAAGATGGAGATTCTGAAGCTAGGACTAAATTACATGTTCCAGTAATGGTGGATGAAGTGGTTCGTTGTTTGGCACCACGAAAAGGGCAGGTAAGTTGATTTTTTAAAAATTAACACTTAAATTGAGATATCATTTACTTATTTTAATACTCACAATTTTGAAGTGTGTGACCTAGTGGATTTTTGTATATTCACAAGACTGTGCAGTCATCATCACTGTCTAATTCAGGGACCTTTGCATCACCCTGATAGGAAACCGCATACCTGTTGGCATTCACTCTCTATTGTCTCCTTTCTGCTCCTGGCAGCCACTAATTTATTTTTTGTCTCTATGGATTTGCCTAATATGGACGTTTTATATAAATGGAATTATACAATATGTGGACTTCTGCCTCTGCCTTCTTTTACTTAGCATGTTTTCAAGATTCATCAATGTTGTAGCATGTATCTCTTCCTTCTTTTTATCCCTGAATCATATGCCACTTTAAAAAAAAAAACTATTCTTCAACTGATAACATTTATTTTTCTACTTTTTGACTACTGTGAATAATGCTGCTATGAACACTCATATATAAGTTTTTGTGGGGACAGTATAGTTTCCATTGCATTGGGTATATGGCTAGTAGTGAAATAAGTGGTAACCGTATGCTTACTTTTTGAGGGATATGCCAAACTGTTTTCCAGGGTTAATTGGTTTTGTTTTATAACTATTTTAAAAGAAAAATGAATTTTAGTCTATCTTCTTAGGAATTTTACTATGACTGGAGAGACAAAGGTAAAGATCTGAATTCCTATTCCCTGTTTTCTTGGACTGTGTGTGTGTGTGTGTGTGTAGATAGATGGAGAGGGAGGGAGGGGAAGCGGGGGAGAGAGAGAGAGATTGAGATTTTAAGGAATTGATTCACATAATTATAGAGTTTAAGTCCAAAGTCTGCATAGTGTGGTGGCAGGCTGGAGAACCCTGTGAGAGTTACTGTTTGAGTCCAAAGGCAGTCTACTGGCAGAATTCTTTTTTGTTCCAGGGAGGTAGTCTTTGTTCCAATAAGGCTTTCCATGAGTTAGATAAGGCCCATCCACATTATGGAGGGTAATCTGCTTTACCTAGTCCAACAATTTAAATGTTAATCTCATTTAAAAAAGTACCTTCACAGAAACATCCAAAATAATGTTTGACCAAATATCTGGGCACTGTGGCCCAGCCAAGTTGACACATAATATTAATCATCACACCTGTGTTATTTATAGTGTTGCTGGCAGGACTATATAAGGTCTGAGATATGGAAATGCTTTACTATCTATAAAGAGATTTTTTTTGGAGACTTCTTCAAGTTAGATCACATAGTGTTTATCAGCCAGGTTCTGAGCTACATCTGTTAGGAATGCTGGACCGCAGGATGTTGCTCACGTACAAGCCATCAGTGATGTGACTTAGTTTGCTTCATCATAAAAATGTTCTGTTTACCTTAACATCAGACTGTGTATAACAAAAGCCCAGTATTCTTACATGAGATTATATGTAAAACACCTAGCTCAATGCTCTCATATAGTAGGGGACTCCATAATATATATGAAAATGTAAATTGAAAAATTAAATTGGATAAAATTACGGTTAAATGACTTCATCAAAATGAAATTCTGTTCATTGTCTTCAAAGATTCATAATGCAAGGATAACATTAATATTCGTACCTTAATGTGTTTTGAAGAAGTATATATAAATAAGTATATATATAATGTATTTGAGATATATATGAGCAGGGAGGGGCAGTTTGCAAAAAAGTAGAACTTTTGATGGCTTGTATTTGACTCTGGAACTAAAAGGCAAAATTTATTGTATAAATTTGGTGAAACCTAGTAGTAAAAAAAATAAATTATTTTGCACTGACCCATGAAGTAGAAAAGCAACCAAATAAAAACAAACCCTATTAGGTCTCCTCTGAATCAGTATTGGATCTGCTTTTTTTTCCCCCTAGAACAAGGTGGAATAAAATTAGACAATTCTACAAGTTGACCTCCCCTGCTGTTTCATTCTGTTGAAGTTTCTGACAAATGTAATGTTTTATTTTGACATTTTCATTGTTCTGATTTGAGTTGGGTTTTCTAGTAACTTTTTATAGAAGGTATAATTTTATGAATGTTATTTCTGAGAACTTTCCTGTGAGGTACACTTAGAGACAATGTTATTTCTTACCTCTTCTGTTGTCTGGCAGGCAGCCTTGTTCACTATCCCTTAATCTTCAGGTCATAAAGAACTGGCGACAGTCCTTGGACAGGAAAGGTCTGCGTTTCTTCCAGAATCCATTATTTGCTTTTTTTCCCTGAGCCTTTTCCCAAAAAGCATTTCCTTTGCAAACTGTGAGTCACACATACACTTGTATCAATCACCCACTTAATCACTGTTTTTCACATCACCATTGAAGGTGAGTTATAAATTAAACTTGATTTTAACAGAATATGTAAAAAAAATCTAAATGTAGCTTTGAGTGAGACCTTGGTCATCTAATAGTAATTTCTTTTTTAAAAAATATTTAAAAGGTGCTTACCTAAAAATATTGATTTTGGGGAATTTCTTCTGCATCATAGCACTTTACTATATATTCATTTTGTTTTGCAAGTACATGCAAAATACTTAGGAGTTTGAATTAAAAGAGATAAAATTTTCTCTTATATTTCTCTTCCTTGGAGGTACAGAAGGAATCAAATAAATTATAATTCTTTCTCCTTGCCCAGTTTTTATTATTTCACTTCCTGGGTCAATAACTTTGTAAGAATGTATTACTTTTTCTACGAACATTTTTCTTCCTCATGGAGATGTTTTAATGTAGGCTACCTTGGTCATTTTTTTACTCCTAATTTCTGAAAACTAGAGAAAAATTGCATGCTCCAGGCTAGTTGAGGATGGTGGCAGTTGGAAGATATAGGGGACTTGACCTTCTTTTCCATCAGGAGAGCTAATTTAACTTGGTGACTTGTGGTATCTAAGAGTGGTTAAGTTATGAGGGAGCTAAGGGACATACAAGGACTAGTCCCAGTAGCTGTGTAATTTTAGACAGGTGACTTATCATGGTTGTGTCTCAGATTCTTCATCTATAAAATGGGGAAATATAACTTACCTCAGCATGGTCACTGTGAGGATTAGATGAGTTCATGTATTTAAATTGCTTAGAATGATGTCTTCCAAGTAGCATGTACTCAATAAATAATTGCTGTTATTATTTTGGGGATAGAAGGCCAGGGTTGGTAGTTAATGCAATAAAATTCAAGAGAAAAATGCCAGGAGACAGCAGATGTGGAAATAAAAGTTTCGGCAAAGGTGGGACCAGTATGTCTCGAATTGAAAAAGTACTGCTTTCTCTGCTTGGAACTCTCATCACCATCCTTCACTTCTTGCTTGAGTCATTTACTTTTCTTTCATAGCCCTTATGGTAATTTATAATTACGATTTTTAATGGGATTATTTGTTCAACGGACATCTCTTGTAGCAGACTACCCTCCATGTTTATCGTACTTACCATTATATCTTCACTGCCTAGTACAAGGCCTGCAACATTGTTGGTTTGTAATGAAATTTAAGCAAATATATGTAAGTCAAAGTAAACTGGAGGCACCAGCAACAGGAAAGTCTCTTGGGTACTAAGGTAGCGTCTCCAGCCCAAGACTTCCACCTGATTCCAGCCTCAGTGTGGCAGGCCCAGTCTGATGAAGTAGAGAATCTGGTGAAGGAACACATGTTAGGGCTGAGAAAATGAGCTGGCATCTTATTGATGCAAACCAGATTATGATAAGTATCAGGCCAATGTTGTAAGGTTGGGTTTATAGATATTCAAAATAAGTGTCAAAATAAATATTTTGATATTCTAACATTTCATATTTCATAATTACTAGATTTGCCAAAGTTGTCATGATACCAGATAGGATCATTTTCTTTACAAAAAATTTATTGTGCTGTGTATAATGGATTTTTTAAAAGATCAGCAGCAATATTTTACTTGTTTTACTTGAAGTCTTTATAATCTTTAATGGAAAGTAAACATAAAAGAGCAAATCCTGAGACTGTGTGTTTGTTTAAATTTTGAGAGTTGATTGATCACAGAGGAGTTTAATTTAATGTTTTAACTCAAGCTATTGAAAAAGTTAGGAACTTTTCTACGAGACAGAACCAATGCTATAGCGCCTTTAGGGAGATGCATTTATTTTGGAAGAGCTATTAAAATTTCAGATGGAATACAATGTCTAGATGTAGCGTTTCCTTTCCATTATTATTATTATTTTACTTTTATTAGTGTTTATCTTATTCTCAATTTACTCCCAGGCCATAAATTGATTTTTTGTTTTGTCAGTGTCTTCTGGGATATCTTTTTCCTTGTGCAACCTCCTCTTCTGGTTTGGGAATAATTTGCTCTTTTTCACTAAGGCTAATCTTAATGTGGCAGGGAGAGGTCACGTATAGTTAATTCTGATGAATTTCAATGCCGCATCTTGTGAGCTTTGTTCACTGAGCTGTGCTTAGTGACCAGAGGAGAATCTACATTTACACACTTAGGGTCAGCATTACTCTATGCGTTTTTAAACATGTGTAGCAAAAATTCAGACTCTCTCTGGGCCACCGATCCTGTGTCCAGATGCACTGTTAGGTCTGGGCCCACCTACCATCTCTACCATTATAATGACAGAATATTTGCACATTGCTTCTATAAAGTGGCAGTCTTCAGGTACTTACTTGGTGGCCTTTTGGATATGCATACCCTGATGGCCTGAGCAGTTTCATGAATGTTCATAAAGTGAACACAAAGATTGGAACCTCTTGATTTGCATGACTTTTATGCAGTTTTCTGGGTTAAGTGAATAGCAAGCCATTTTAGAGTTCACCTGGGGCTGCTTATGGAAAGTGCTCCTTTCCATTCATTTTTATTGGTTTCTTTGAAGTAGATTTTTATTTCATATTTTATTCTATTTATTTGAAAATTATTTTCTTAAAAAATTATGTAGCTAGTTAAGTAACCTGTGTATTAAAATAATTTATGCAGTGTGATATTTCCAGTGTTGCACTGGTATATATTTAATACCTGATCTGAGGGTTGGGGTATCGTGTGGATTTAAAAAAGCAAAAACCCTGATTTATTTGATTTTCAGATTTCATAATTTACAAGTTCCTGCTATGGCTCATTCAGGCTGCTGCCCCTGATGTCACCGAATGTAGCATCAGGAAGACATATGTGTAACTGGCTCTTTCCACCTGGTATGAACAGCACTGGATATGAGTCTCATGATTGATACCATTAGAAATTAATGAATAATATAATAGTAAAAGGTTTCACCTGACAATTCTGAAAGTTGAAATAGTCTGTAAAGTTTTATTCTTTAGGTCAGTTGACATTCTGCAGTTAATGGCTATATTTTATGTTTCTCTGTTGTGGAAGGTACCATAGTGTACTCATGAAATACTGTTTTTCTTACTTTTTTTAAGAACATATATTTCGTCTCTCTAATAAATAATCCATCTCAAATATAAAACAGGTAAAGAATGGTCTTGTATAGCATAAATTTCTTTATGTAATTTATTTGTCATAAAGTCAATTATGGAACAGTGAGTTGCTTTGAAATCAGCATCAGTATGTGTTTTTTTCTTTCCCACAGTTTGGATTCACACAAATATAAAATGTAAAGTTTTTTTTTCTTGTCAACACTCTTACTGGAATCTCCATTTAATTTTTAATTAAACAGAAATGGTAACAATTTATATAAATCAAAAGAAGATGTACATTAATAAATATATTAATTAAAGGTTCAATACAACAAGAAGCTACAATCATTGTAGATATTTATGCATCTAATGTCAGATCATGAAAATATATGAAGCAAAAACTGACAGAAATGAAGGGAGAAAAAATGCTGCAACCATACTTAAAATGTCAGTACCCCACACACAATAGTCTTTAGAACAACCAGACAGAATGTAAATAAGGAAACAGAGGGCTTGAAGAACATAATAAACCAACTAGACCTAACAGTCCCACACAGAACACTCTACCTAACAGCAGTAACAACTCTACCATACATATTCGTCTCATGTGCACATGAGACATTTCCCAGGATAGAGATATGTTAGGCCACAAAATAAGTCTCAATAGATTTTAAGGATGGATATCATACAGTGTATTTACTCTGACTATAATGGGATAAAGTTAGAAATCAATGAAAGAATGAAAATTGGAAAAATCATGGATTTGTGCATATTATACAATACACTCTTGAGAAACCAGTGGATCAAAGAAGAAATCTCAAGGGAAATTAGAAAATACTTAAGAGACAAATGAAAACAAACAAACAAAAAAACATAACAGAACTTATGACATCAACAAAGGCTGCGCTAAGGGAGAATTTATAGCTGCAGACACGTTGTAAAACAAAAAGAGCTCAAATCAACAACCTAACTTTACTAAAAAAAAGAGACCTAGATAAAGAAGAACAAACTAATCCCAAAGGTAACAAAGGGAAAGAAACCATAAAGAATAGAGCAGAGATAAATGAAATAGAGAACAGAAAAACAGTAGAGACTAATGAAACCAAATGGAGTGGATCAACAAAGTTGACATTCACAGTTTGATGGACTAAGAAAAAAGGAGAGAAGACTCAAATTACTAAACTGAAAATGGGGCTATTACTAGCAGTTCTATAGAAATAGAAAGGATTATATGAGAGTTCTGTGAACTGTTGTATGCCAACACATTGCATAATCAAGATAAAATGAGCACATTCATGGAAGCACAAACCCTCTATCACTAAAACACAACCAAGTCACAGAGAAATTAAAAAAGTAAATATATCTAAAAACTGTAAAGAGATTAAATCAGTAATCAAAAATCTTATGACAGAAGTCTATCAGTAGATGAGTGGATAAACCACGATGGGACATTTACTCAATGGAATACTACTTGGCTGTGTAAAAGAAGAAAACTTTACCCTTTGCGAGAGTATGGATGGGCCTGGAGAATATTATGCTAAGTGAAATAAGCCAGTCAGAGAAATACAAATACCACATGATTTCACTCATATAGGATCTAATCAACAAACTGAACTAACAAGCAAAATAGAGATAGTCTCACAGATGGAGAGCAGGCTGACAGCTGAGCTGGGGAGAGGGAGGTTAGGGAGTGAAAGGATTGAGCAAAAGGAAAACGGAGTCATGGATATGGTCAACAGTGTGGTGATTGTATGGGAGAGAGGATATAAGGGGACTAAGTGGTAATGGAAAAACTACAATAAAAAGTTAAAAAATAAAATATAAAGTAATAAGTATTAAATTCAAATTTGTATTTGTAGATTGTGTACAACACAATATATAGTATTAATAAAAGATATAATTAAAGTAAAAGAAAACCTTATGACAAAGTAAAGTCCTGGACCTGATGGCTTCACTGGTGATCTCTACCAAACATTTAAAGAAAAAAGGGTTTTCAGGAACATGTATGAAGGACACATGGACAAAACCAAAGGGGGTTAGGATCAAGGGTGGGAGGCGGGGATGGCTGTGGTACTTTGATACTAAAGCCAGACACACTACAAAGACACACTATAAACATTCACAGAAAATTTTTCAACAAAATACTAGCAAACAATTTACTAGTCTATTAAATGGATTATATACCATGACCAAGTGGTATTTATTCTTCAATAGCAAGCATGGTTCAACATGCAAATATCTGATTATTGTAATAAGCCACATCAACAAAATGAAGGGGTAAAAACCCATGATCATCTGAATTGAGCAGAAAAAGCATTTGACAGTACTCAATACCCTTTCATGATAAAAATGCTTGACAAACTAGGACTAGAAGAAAACTACCTCAACTTAATAAGTCTCATAAAAATCCACAGAGAAAACATTAAACTCAATGGTGAAAGACTAAAAGCATTTCCTCTAAGATTAGAAACAAGGCAAAAATTCCTGCTTTCACCACTTCTATTCAGCACTTCCTATTCACCACTTCCTATTCTAGGAAGGTCTAGCTGGAGCAGTTAGGCAGAAAAAAGAAAGAAAAGGCATCCAAATTGGAAAGGAAGAATTAAAATTCTGGAGATGATGTGATCCATACAGATTTTACACACACACACACCATTAGAATCAATAAATTAATCCAGTAAAGCAGCTGATACAAAGTCAACATATAAAAATCACTATACATAAATAATCAACAATATGAAAAGGAAATTACAGAAACAATTCCATTTGTAATAGCAAAAATAATAAAATGCTTAGGAATTAACCAAGGAGGTGGAATACTTGAACAATAAAAATTATAAAACATTGCTGAAATAAATTAAAGACAAAAAATGAAACACATCTCTCATTCATGGATTAGAATGCCTAATATGCTTAAAATGTCAATATTACCCAAAGTTACCTACACATTCTATAAATCCATATCAAAATTCCAATGAGGTTTTGTACAGACACAGAAAAACCCATTCTAAAAATCACTTGGAATCTCAAGAGACCCCAAGTAGTCAAAACAATTTTGAAAAAGAAAAATAGACCTGGAGGACTCACAATTCCTAATTTCAAGTTACTATAAACCTATAGTTATCAAAACTGTGATACTGCCATAACATCAGACATGTAAACCAATGAAATAGAATAGAGAGCCCAGAAATAAACTGCATTTCTGATCAAATAATTTTTGAGAAGGATGCTGAGACCATTCAATGGGGAAGGGACAGTCTGTTCAACAAATAATGTGAAAATTGCATACCCATATGCGAAAGAATAAAGTTGGTCCCTTACCTAACCGTATACAACGATAAACTCAAAATGGAACAAAAATCCAAATATAGCACATGAAACTCTTAGAAGAAAACATAGGACAGAAGCTTTACAACATTGGGTTTGGCAGTGATTTCTTGAATGTAACACCAAAGACATAGGCAGCAAAAGAAAAAAATAGACAAATTTTACTTAATGAAAAATTTAAAAAAATTATGAACCAAAAGAGGCTATCTGTGGAGTAAATAGGCAACCTACAGAGTGGAAGAAAGTATCTCAAGTTATATATCTGAGGATTTAATAACCAGACTAAAGAGAGAAATTCTAAAACTCAACAACAACAAAACAACCTGATTCAAAAATGGGCAAGGTAATTGAATAGGCAGTTCTCCAAAGAAGATATATGCATGGTCGATACTCACATGAAAAGATGCTCAGCATCACTAATCATTGGGGAAATGCAAATCTGAACTACAATGAGATACCACCTTACACTCATTAGGATGCCTACTAGCAACAAAACAAAACAAAAATAAATCTAAGAGGCCAACAACGTTAGGGGGCTGGATGAAAGGAGAAGTGATTAGGCAAACACACACACACACACACAACATATAGAAACAGATAATAGTGTGATAATAGGCAGAGGGAGAGGGCAGAGGGAGGGAGGTAGAGGTGAGCAAAGCGGGGAGAAGTGGGGGCAGAAAGAGACTTAGCATGTGGCAATGGGCACATGTGCAGTGTGTAGATGATGTTTTATTGAGTTGTGTACTATAAACCTGTATGGTTTTGTGAACCTGTGTCACCCCAATAAATTCAATAATAATAATAATAATAATAAGGCAAGTCATAGCAGCAATTTGGAAAGCAATAAATAAATAACTGGATAAATGGTTAAAAACAAACAGAAAACAAGGATTTGTGAGGGTATGGAGAAATTGGAACCCTTGTGCACTATTGTTGGAAATGGAAATTGTATAGCTGCTGTGGAAAACAGTATGGCAGTTCCTTAAAAAATTAAAAAATGAATTACCATATGATCTAGTAATTCACCTCTGTGTATATTCTCAAAAGAATTGAAAGAAATGTCTTGAGATATTTGTACCCCGGTGTCCATAGCAGCATGATTCACTAATAGCTAAAATGTGGAATTAACCCAAGTGTTCATTGATGGATGAATGGATAAGCAAAGTGGTATGTCCATACAATGGAATGTTATTGAGCCTTAAAAAGGAAGGCAGTTCTGTAGTGTGGTACAACAGGGATGAACTTGAACACATTTTACTAAGCAGAGTGAGCTACTTACAAAAAGACATATAGGAGTGTACTTGTTTGAGGTATTTAGTATAGGCAAAAATCATAGAGACAGAAAGTAGAATGGTGATTGCCAAGGACCAGGGGGAGAGGGAAATGGGGAGCTGTTGTTTAATTGGTAGATTGTTTCAGTTTGACATGATTACATGGGTTATTTAGGTAGATGGTGATGGTGGTTGTACAATGTGTTTATTATATACAATGAATGCATTTAGTAACTCCCACAAAAATGTACACTTAAAGTAGTTAAGATGGTCTTATATTATGTGTATTTTAACAAAATAAATATTTTTTAAAGCAAGTTACCTTTTTGAAGAAAACAGTTTTTATTTTAATGTATGGCTCCTAGACATAGATGACTGTTTTATAATTATTTGAGAGCATTCACTAAAGTGAATATTGTTGCTTTTTCATTTTATTGTTTCAGATTCTCTATTTCTTGCAGATTTTTCTAGGTATACTTCTGAAGTATGTCTTTAATATATTTAAAAACCCCATGGTGTTGGATTCATTAACTTTGTGTTTATTATGTGCAATAATTATAATAATAACATTTATTTTGTTTTGTTATTTATGCTATTATTGGTATTTATAGGCAACCTACACTACCTGGTGATGTATGAACATTTTACATATTGTTAAGGTATTTAATGTCTTTCAGGGAGTCAACCATAGTAAACAACAATTAGATGATTAAATATTGAATTTTTATATTTGATTAATAAAATTTTTTTTTATCAAATGTTTTTGTTATAAGAATTATGGTTTATCTAAACTCTAATGTGTAATAGTTATAAGTTAGTTCCGTCTTATTCACCTGAAATATCAATTTAGAAATTCCTTGTAGAGTTTTGGGATGGAACATGTGGGAAATTGATACCGCTGGTAAACTTAGCATCTTTTCTCTACTGGTGGCGTATGTACTTAATGTTAGTTATAAAATGCTTGTTCATATCATGTTACAAGAAATGTGAAAAACTGATGCAGAAATGAGTTTTCTGGTTATTTGTAGAATTTTACTTGGTATGTATAAAGAAACGAAGTCTTTATAACTAAATGAGCTACTGAATCATGCCCTGAGCATTACTTAGTTTCTTTAACAATTGTTTAAAGTTTTAAATGTGAATGCATTGTTTATGACTAAAAGGAAAATAATATGTTCATTCTAGTTTTTCCATAATAATATAATACTATTAAAATATTATTTATTTTGTATATATGTATTTTATATAATTTTCTGTAAATAAGTAACTATGTATGCTTCTATTAATTATTATATGGTATTTTTAATAATTGCAATGTATGTCTTGAATGTACATGCACCCTTTCCAGTGAGTTTAGCATGCATCGGAATATCCAAATATAATTTTTTTTTGCTTTTCTGCCAAAGAATTAATGCATTTTTAAACTTATGTAATTATCTTCATTAGCATTTTAAAGCAAATTATAAATAGAGGACGTGGATAAACAAGATCAATAACTTATTTGATTCTTTTGATTGTCCAGTTTCTGTAAATTATCTTATTATAATTTGGCCATTTTGTCATCCAAAAGGTGAATCTTCACTTCGTTTTTGTTATGAAGATACAATAATTATTTTTTTTGTTTAAAATTCAACTTATATTAGAAACTACACTTTTAAAAAAGCACTGCCCCAAATATAACCTCAAATAAGTGTGGTTGCATGGTTGTGAAAAATGATGTTTTTCTATGTCTAAAAGTCAGACATATATACTGAATTTTTAAATTTATTTCAGAGTCATTTTCTTGTTCAGTAAATAGAGACTCAGGGTGAAAACAGGTCCATTCTGGAAGGGAAGCTCATAGAAGGAAAAAGGAGAAACAAGTGAGGTTTTTCTGTTCACAAAGCACATTCTCATGAGTCATCCGGGTACTGGTTACTCTTTATTCAGGTCAGCACTAGTCCCTGATCAATAGTCTAATCATAGTTACTGCAAGAGGCTAGACCAGTGGTTCTGTCTTTTTCTATTGTTTTCCTAAGTCCCATATTATTTTTGTTAAGAGAGGTAGGAAGTGTACCTTGACCTTGTGAGTTCTCATAACATTTAATTTTACTCTTCTTTCACTCCCTTCTCATGTAACAAACTACTGAGCTGTAAGTAGCATACTTAAAATGTTATTTTATAATAAACCTAGTTGCAAAGCTTTATGGTGACTCATGTTGTTGTTATGTTCTCTGAACTCTCTCCCTCTTACATATTTTTTGTGGGTACTTGTTTTTGTCTCCTTTGGGTGAAAAAAATATCATTTACCAGGATGGAATGTGCATTTAAAGATTTTATGTACTTTGGTGAATGTTGTCTTCAAAGTGTTTGTATATGTTTTTTATAGTAACTTATTATCTCTTTCTTGTTCTTTATAAACTTTTTACTTGGTTTGTTTGGGTCTTTGATAAATAAGATATTATATCACTATATATTAATTTAAGCATAAATTTTATCCTTGTCATATTCATTTTCTCTGTGTGGTATCCAGTGTTTTTCTATATTTATAATTAAATTTCCATGTAGAACCTAATTTTTTCTTTTGTTGTATTTTTTTTCTTTGTGGAAAGCAAAAGAAATTAACTCTGGATATTGAATATATTCATAAAGATGGAGGATTTTCCACATGAGGCCAATGTATGCTGGGAAAAATATTATTAATAATAACAATATAGAGTTTTATAAGATTTAGTAAAATCTAGTACTGTTTGCAAAGCATTTTCATATAATATTGTTATATGTGCTTTTCATTAGTACTGATCTCAGTAGCATTTGTACAAAGTATCACATTACCTGTAGAAAGGAAAGGAAATATTTCTAGTGCTTCTATTCTAATGGAACCAAGTAGTAATAAATTATATTGGTTGGAATTGAATGCTTCTAGCTAATAATAAGATTACACAGTGTGCTTTTTCCCCAAACTTACTGTTAGCTCTTATATATCTAGTGGTTGGCCTACAAGACCTTCGGGACCTGTATTAGGCCCCTTAATTCGTACGTTAGCCCCTTTGGCCTTGCCCGGAGGGAATAGGTCACTAGCCTCCACAGCGCACTGGGGACAGTTTCAGTGCTCATTCATTCAGAGCCCATTCTGCAGCTTTTGCCATCACAACATACTGCAGAGAAGTCCTGACCCACCTGTTTGGTCAGCTTACTGGGTTTTTCAGAGCTTGTTTCCAGATTGATCTTCCACTCTGCCAAGTAAACCTTATAGTTATGTCAGGGGAGGGAGATAAATTGCTCAAAGAAAGGTATAGGATAAATTGAGTACAGCCATTAAGTGACTGAGGTCTAGAAGGGAAGATAGAGGGAAAAGGTAGTGTCAAGGGAAGGAAGCTGCAAGAGGATGCTTTGCAGGAACTATATTAATGCTACAACCAACAACATTATGAATTTACATCTTCTCTATATGTTTTGTGTCTTTCTCCGGTACCTGAGTGCCACATGTCTGTTCTCTGTGGTTTTGCTTTTACTTTTCCTTTATAGCAGAAACCATAAATGAATTAAAACAATTCAGTCACCCCACCTTCTTTTAACTGACCTTCATAATGATACTATGAAGACTCACTTTTCCACGGGTACAGGATATCATCACCAAGATGATTTCCTCTTTGAGTGATACATGTGAAGCCGACATATTTTAATAGAAAGCCTTGCTTTTGCTTCATTTAAGATTATCAAAATAGCAGACTATCTTAATGAATGAACATGAAACCAACTTTTCTTGCTAGGAACTACTTTAGAGTTTAAATACAAAGTAAATTTTTTCAGAAGGAAGAATGGAGATAACTATAAGAGAGAGATGTTTTATACTGTTTTGTTTTAGTATTTATTTTTGTAACATCATGTTAATAATAGAAACTGCCAGAATGTTCTATAGTTAAGTTTTCTTCTTTGAAGAGCCATTAGCTTAAAGTCATGATTGATAACGTACAAAACAAAAAAAAAATTATGGATTTATTCAAAGTAAGAGAAATTCTTTAAGAAACTCTTATCAAGGGCATTCAATAATTTCTGCTTAATGTGAAAGCCCGGGCTGAGGGCTAGTGTCAAATTCTCCCATTTCCTGCAGCGCCTTCTATATGTAGATTGACACCATTCTGGTTCCATTAGGTGGAATGTATTATTTCTGAGACTTTTGCAATGGAATAAAGATAAATAGTATCCATCTAAATTTCTGAAATTTTTGTTCATTTTATTTTTTGATTTCAGCATGTTCTGAATTTTTTACTTACACCGAGGCTATCTCAATTGACACATTTAGTTTAATAATTACATATGAAAAAATCCAAAAAGTGATTTCTGTTATAAATTATTAGTGCAATAATTTTGTCAGAAATATTCTTCTTGAAGATGTAACTGTAAAATCAAAATATATTTTGTTCATGGCTAATTTGATTAATATTTATTGACTACCCACTAGGTAAGTCTCTGTCCATTTGGGCTGCTATAACAAAATAACAGAGACTGGGTAGTTATAAACAACAAAAATTTGTTTCTTATGTTTCTGGAGGTTGGAAGCCCAGAATCATGGTGTCAGCATAGTCAGATGAAGGCCCTCTTCTGGGTTCGCAGTAGGTACCTTCTTGCTATGTCCTCACTGGTTGGTAGAGGGGCCTAGGGATCTCTTAGGAGCCTGTTTTATAAGGCGCTAATTCCATTCACAAGGAATTAGACATTTCAGGATTTAAGCATCTCCCAACATCCCACTTCCTAATACCATCATTTGAGGGTTAGGATTTCAACGTATGGCTTTTGGGGAGGACACAAACATTCAGACCTTTGCAGAGTACACCTATTTATTTTATTTGAGGAAGCAAAAAAGAATATGATCTGTTACCCCACAGAAATAGTTTATGAATTTCCTAAAGAAGGTAAGGGAGAGAAAGCCTGGATTGTAGAGTATGAAACTATGTTATTAATATTGTTAACAGAACTAATAGTAAATGATGTATCAGAAGTAATCCATTTTATGAATGTTCATTTTGCTGAAAGAGGAGTAAACTCAAATTTAGTTAATAATATATAAATATATCCTTGAGGGAATTTTATATGAAAAGGCAGGTATTCATTTGCATTGTGATATGAAAAGCACAATGTTAATTCACATTTTCAATAGGATTGAATACTGCATTTTTCTTGTTATGTCAGTTTAGGATGTTAACCGCACTGTTGCAGGCTTCTGATGCTTCTCACTTTACTTCTACAATAATGGGAGAACCGGAATTAATTAGTTAGATGAGAAAACAATCAACCACTTTTATACTTACATTTGATTTTGAGTTAGGGTGATTGCATATTCCACTTAGTACTTAAGGTGCTCTGAATGCTTTTGTTCACTTTGTTTTTTTGTATTGGTTTTTAGATAAAAAGTTTTCTAAAATCTTATCTTTCTAAAATGTAAACTTACTTATGTTAGAGTATATGCATCTAAATTAAACTTTTCTTAATTTTTTAAGGTAGTACTATTGTTTTGAGTAATCATTCTTATTCTCTCCGATATAACAGTGATATTCTAAGTTTCTTAACTTCTCCTTTCTTTAAGTCCCTACATATTCTGAGTAACTTTTTAGTTTTTTCTGCTGCTGGTTATTTCTTAGAATGCCCAGTTCAAGCAAAGTCATGTCCACTAAATTTTCCAAAACAGCTAATCTAAGCAAATTAGGGAGTGTCTAAGTGAAAGTAGATGTTACGTTAATTAAGTCAGAAAACCCGGACTGGTCATCCCTCGGACACCTGCATAACTGGCTTCCTTACTTTGGGTCTTTATTCAGACGGCACCTTTTTGACATACCTTCCCTGGACCCCTATCTAAGTGTCAACCACCATCCCCCAATATTTGATACACCCTTTCCTTGCTTTTTTTCTTTCTCCTTAGCACTTGTCACTAACATGCTGTGTATTTCATTTTCATCTTGCTTCTCTACTGTCAGTTGTCCCTCCCCTGTGCCACTCCTCCATGGCATCCTAGTATGCAAGCTAACTGGATATTTGGATGTTTGTCTCTTTCTTTATAACTGTCTTCAGTGCTGAAGTCTGCCACATTGAAGGTGCCCCATAAATACTTACTGGAATACGTACTGAATGGAGGCATGAAAAGGCAGGTACTGGTAAGAGAAACATTAAGGAGATAGGTGCCGGTGAAGAGAAGAAAGGATAGGGAGCGGTGAAAAAATGACAGTGAGCAGTTAGGTCTGCATTTCAGTGTGAAAATTAGATGATTTCCTCATTTACACTATTAGTAACTATTGAGCTTCCACTGTATAACAGGTGCAGTGCTCTTGGTGCTGAGGATACAATGTGCAGCAAAACTGGGCATGATCTTAGCTTCAAAGGAGCTTACAATTTAGTGGGGGAGACATGCATTTATCAAATAATCATCTAAGTGAATGTGAAATTTCTACTGCTATTCCAGAGAAGGATTTAAACTGGTTGAAATCTGGTGAGGCTTGCCTGAGGGAAAAATAACCACAGATTAAGAATTAATAGGTTAAGAGCAAAGAACACTCTCAGAAAAGAGAGAAGTGTAAAGGTTTGATGTTGTATGGAGCATAGTAAGAATGAAGGATTGTAAGCTAACCACTGGATGAGCTGCAAGTGAAAAGGCGGGTGGTGAAAGATGAAACTGGAGAGGGAGGTGGAGCTCAGAGATGATTAGGTCTATCCTTTTGAAAGATTGCTCTGTCTACACTGTTGAGCATGGGTTGGTGCAGACATTTACAAGACTCTGGTCCAGACAAAAGGTAGTATGAGTGGTGATAGGCAGTTGGAGAGGAATGGGGAAATTTATAAGCTATTTCAGTGGTAAAAAACACAGGATAGAGTCAACATTTACTAAACGTCATTTCTGTGTCAGACACTGGGTTAGGCACTGGGGATACAAAGAAGAAACAACCTGCAGTAGAAGATCTCTCGGGAATAAAACGTTCTATTATAGATATGATATGTATATATTGCTTTGGGGTGATAGTATGGGAAACAATTTATTCTACCTGGTGTTTCACAGAGGAGATGAAGGATAATATGCATTTTCAGAAGTAAAGAGGAAGTTTTTAAGAGGATAAGAAGGGAGTTTTAGGTTCAGAGAACTATTCGTACAGAAGTTAAAAAGCATGAGAAACAATATTTGCTCAAGTTCAGATAAAGGATGTGTAAGGAAGGCATGCTAAGGATGTGAGACTTTAGCTTGCTGGAAAGTGGGAGATTTGATACTTTCCTCTCTCTCGTGCTCCTGGGTTTAGCATTGACTCTCTGGAGTTGAAGCTCATTTGGGGCTAGAGTGGAAACATGGGCAATTGGGTTGAAAGATGTGGGACTTTCATTTGAACGTCCACTAATGGAAATGGGAGACTAGAGGTAGTAACTGGATATGGAGATAGACTATGCCACACATGTGATATTTAAACTTGAGCATAGGGATGATTATCAAAGCAGAAAGAAGAAAACCTTGGATGATAACACTTACGTTGGATTTCAAAGCAATAAAAATTTTGGGAGGTAGAAAAAAAGGGTAATAAAAGTTGGTAGATGTGTCAGGTTAGTAGGAATATGAATGGCGGCATAGTCTAGGCTACTTCATTACTTTGGGCCCATTGGCCCAGGACTTGAAGGAAGAGGTTATTTTCTGGCTCTGAATAGCTCAAGTCAAAGATACAAAGGATTTATACTAATACCTTCAATAACTGGAATGTTTTCTTGTGTTTAGGATTAACTCTTCTTATAAGTAACAGTATCTTATCCAAATTCCACAGCACTTACTTGATAGTTTACAATACATGCATTATTTTATTTCACCTAGAAACCTAAATCTTGTAAAGTACCTTTAGTTTATTTGAATGCTTTTCATTGTTATTGTTTTATATAGAATAAATATTACCCCATAAATTCAACTATAATCCAATGAATAATACTAGTCTGTCACTACTGGTCCTGACAGATTTATTTACAGAAAGAAATACTAAAGAAATTGCCCAGGCAGTTCAAAGTCTGCCAGCTTGGAACATGAGGTTAACCATCTTTGGTCCATTGTTTGAATTTTGCTTTATTTATTTTCATGTGTTTATGGCTTCAGTGCATTGGGTTAATATTCCACCTATTAATTCACTTACTACCTTTCAGAGACTGGCCTGTGTTTAGTATAAATTAAGGGACATGTGAATATGATTTCTTACTTTTATCTTTCCTGACTTAATTATGTTCATACCTAATGAAGAGGGAAGGATCTTCTTGTGAATGCTTTGTGTCCATTGTTTTAACCAGGACAGA
Source organism: Anoura caudifer (assembly GCA_004027475.1). Classification (NCBI taxonomy): domain Eukaryota; kingdom Metazoa; phylum Chordata; class Mammalia; order Chiroptera; family Phyllostomidae; genus Anoura; species Anoura caudifer. The sequence goes on from PVKU01000986.1 coordinate 290,735, forward strand.
AATCTGTTTCTAATGTATGTACCAATTGTTTTAATAGATCAGGTTAAAAAAAAGTAAAAAACCAATTAACCAGGAATAAGAGTATAATCTCTAGATGAATGCATTTTGTTATTAGGCACTATACCACACTCATAGTCTATAAGGATATTTAAAATAAGATAATTTAGCTTAAATCTACATCAGTGCTCAAATTGAAAGTAGGATGTGTATGTTGTTTAAGAGAGGCATTCAGAGAGTACAGTTTTTGTAAATGTATTGTCACTTGCTGGAAATTAACATAAAATGCATATGCTTGCTATAAACATTTATTATTAAGATTCCTAAAAATTTCACATGTTATACTTTATATAGTTTTCTCTCAGATATTAATGATATAGGTAGAAGCTCAGTTTCTTTTTCCAATGGACCTGTTATGTGAATCTTTGATTGTGGTTTTATTTTCTAATGTTTTATATAAAATTTCAAAAGTGAGCAGAAACTATGCATTTACTGTTTTTTTTCTTTGCTAAATTCAGGGATATGTGACTTCCTATAAAAATGTGAGTAGGGAAACTAAATTCTCCGTAATGAGTTTTCTGATCATTCATATTTTAAAGATAAGGCTTTTGAAATTTTTGTTGAATTTAATGGGGTGATGTTGGGTTAATAGAATTATATAGGTTTCAAGTGTACTAGTAAGGCTTTATTATTTAATTAGATGATTTGAGGATGTGTTGACCATCAACAAAATTTTTAGACTATAACTGAAAGTGGTACTAGTGGTGTTTCAGGAGAGTACAAAAACATTGAATTGACTATACTACTTCAATTAGCCTTTGATGGTTTTCCCTTTTGTTATGTTAATTTATTCTGCTGAATCAGAAATGAAAGCACTTTTAAATGCTATTCATTTAAACAGCGGGTCAGTAGACTAGGTCAACATGTCTGTGAATAGGTATATGTGATTATCTTGGATATTTGAAATTGTTTAGATATTCCCCTGATTTTCTAACATTTCATATACACATTTTGTTAGACTGAAGAAGAAAGGCACACTTATATACTTTGATACTTGTTTTTTGTATTTTATTTTTCTAACATAATGACTGGGGAGAAATCTTCACATCATATCAAATTACTCCAATTAGTCCAGTGTGTGTGTATTGAATTATTGTATGTGTCTGGCTCTGTGTTGTGGAACCTAGGGGTTACTGAAATAGTGGGTGAGTAAATATGAAGGGGATAGTCAGTACCCAGAAGATTTTCTCTTTTATTTTTTAAATTATTATTGTTTTACTCTTCACACAATGACAAGCTTATTGATTTTAGAGAGAAGGGAAGGGAAGGAGAGAGAGAGGGAGAGAAACATCCATGTGAGAGAGAAATGTCGATCGGCTGCCTCTCACATGCACCCCACTGGGGACAAATCCACAAGTTAAGCATGTGCTCTGACCAGAAATCAAACCAGCAGCCTTTCCATTTTCTGGAAAATGCTCCAGCCTATGGAACCTCACTGGCCAGGGCAGATTAGCAGGTTGAGCAGTACAAGTCCACATACACAGAGAAGCCCCCCTGTTCAAACTCGTGTTATTCAAGGGTCAGCTCTGTGGTTCTGAATCCATATAATGCAGAGGACCACCTGTAGTTAAACTCCGATTTTTAATTGCATATGAGGTTGACCTCCCTACCCCCTATCTTTGGCGTTCATGGGCCCACTGTATTAATAAGACACTGAGTAAAATTCGATCATCTAAGCCCAGAATTCGTGGAGAAAGAGCTCAGGAATTCGTGGGTTGGCGGGGGAGTGGGCTTTCCTCACTTAAGGAGCACACCGCTCTGGCAGCCGTGTGTGAGGTGGTGTGTGTGTGGGGGGGATTTAAAATTCTCCAGGCATTTGTAATTCAACAAGTGAGAATAATCCATAAGTAGATGACAACAGTCTTCATACTAATCAAAAAATAAGTGTTATAAGAAAGGGATACTACTTGAATTAAAGGAGGGAGTGATGATATTAAATGAGGGTCTTCAAAAAATACACTAGTAGAGAAGGTAGCACTTGAGAAGGCTTGGAAAAATGGTTTTGCTTTTGGGGGCTTCAGTATTTCTTTGTTTCATGAGAGTTTACAGAGTTATAGGGTATAATGGAAGTTGTCACCTGGTCTGGCCTTTACTTACTGTTTTCCTCTAAGTAAGCACGTGACCTTGGATATGTAGCTTGATTATGTACGCCTCAGTTCCTAATACGGAAAATGAAGATTTGAAACTATATCCTTTTCAAGGCCTTTTACAGACTGTAACAAATTACTTGTAATTATCAGAATTGACTTTATAAATGGGTTAGTTATCTTCTGCTTACCTTTCCAGAACCCCTCTCTACCTTTCTCCACCCTGTTTGTGTCCTGGGAGGCCGACCTTTGCCAGCCATGTCATCTGGCTCCTGCCCTTTGATTTCTGATTGAATTATACCATTTGGACCTACCTGCTGGAGATCAAAGGGTGGGGGGAAAGTGAAGTCATGGTACTTATTCCTGGTGGCTCCCCCCATGTTTTGCCTTGAATTGGCTGCTTTTCTCTCCCCAAAAGGCATAGCTCCTTCAGGAGGCCCTCTCCATATAACTGCCCCTGTCTCGATTCTGGTAATCACTTTCTTCCCTTGCCCTTCGGACCTAGGGATGGTAATGTCTCTTGCTTTTGCTAGACCTCCAGGAACTACACAGTTTCTTGTTCTACATCCCCTGAACCCTGTCCTCATGTTTGTAAATAGTTTACTTAAACTATAAGTCTTAAATTACCAGTGTTGAATATGCATTTTATTTTATTTTATTTTTTGCCAGGATTGGACACTTCCTATTGTTTTAGAATGACTAGCCACCAGTTTCTGGATCTTCAGTACTTACTACCATTAAGTGTCATCGAGAGTCCTTATAAAATGAAAACTTTCTAGAAGGGAATACATGTTAAGTTTTCTGGCTAATGTTAATTGTCAGCAGTTACAATAGAATTCTGTGCTAACTTTTAGAGATGTGTGTATGTACGCATGTGTACATACCCCCTTTTCCTCACTTTGTAATTAATGAGAGCTCAACAAGTTTATTTGTCATCTTCCTGGCAAAGAATACCATTAGGCTAATTGAATGCATGGATTTTTTTCTTATAACAATGCAGAATCTTTGAAGAGTTCGAAGGTAAGGAGTGAGCTGGTTAAAATTCCATTTTTTATATAGTTTACTCAGTCATGTTGGGGAATAGTCATTGAGACTGAGGCAGTGTGTGTAGTGGTTTAGAGTAAGGCTCTAGAACTCTGCTACTGTTTAACTCTGTGATTACAGGCAAGTTATACTATCTTTCTATGCCCTTTTCATCTAAATATGGGGACAATTATGGTTCTTATCTCATTAGAATATTGTGAGGGTTAACAAATGTTTACATGTAAAGTGTGTCAGGCACATAGTAAATACTTGATGAATTATAGTTTTGATTATTATTTTTATGTTGAAACATGAGGGATAAAACATTGAACAAGTAGTTTGATTGGAGTAGGGAGAGAGAGAAAAATAACATGAATAGGTGAACACATGCAGGAACTAAGGAGTTGTGGTTAAAGTGTTTGAATTTCAAATTTCAGTTAGAATATATTGAGCTCATGAAAAGTCCAGCAACTGACTGTAAGAGATGAAGGTCATTGGATTTGAGATGGACGTATTGTTGAAGTATCAGAGGTTTGTACTTATAAGCAGAGTGAATGCAACATCTGCACAGGCAGACTGATGAAGAGGTGTTGTATTGACCACTTAAATATGACAAGTGGCATTGTTAAATGGGACTTGATCTTCTGAAATGCACAGCTCTTCTTGGTAAAATTTCTCTCAAGTTACATAGTAATTGCATTTCTAGAAAATTCAGTGTAAAATCCAGTCCTTGTAAAAAGTACTGTGTGCTATATAATATAAAGTTTGGTTTCAGACTTAGATAATTGTTCTCCCTCTATATTTTTCCCTTCATGAACTGTACAAGGTCTGTCCAGAAGGTATCCATGTAAGGTATCCATGTAATACAATAAATAGAGAGATTTATTGAAGAAGACAAAAGATACAAGAAACATTGTATATAGGACAATGACACCTCAGTCCCCTTCAAAGTAGGCACCTTGGGACTCCACACAGTTCTTTGTCAGCTTCTCTGTTGTATTTTCCTGAATTTCATTGATGGTTTGAAATCTCTTAACTTTCAAAGGTGATTTTATTTTAGGGAAAAGCCAGAAGTCACAGGACACCATACTTGGGTTGTAGGGAGGCTGAATCACCTGGGTGATTTGATGGTTTGCCATAAAACTGCACGAGATGCCATGCATTAGTGGGCATGTTGTTGTGATGAAGCTGCCAATCACCAGTTGCCCACAGCTGCTGCCTTCTAAATCATCTGAATAGTTTCTGTGGAGGAATGTTCAAGCTTAATGCAAAATTTGATGCAGATTTGTTACTCTGCTTGATCAGTAATTTTTAATATGTTGGCCGCACAGTACACATGCTCACTCAATGATGTCTACTGAACCCACTGACTAGTACAGTGAAGTCATCATCGTTCACACATGCATATTCCCATCCACTCTCCTTGGCTGCTGGGTTACATCAATGTCACATAAAACATTCTCATAGTAACAATGGCTGGATTTTTTCTGGACAGACCTCATATGTCATGTAGAATTTGGATTATTTTGCAGCAGTGTGCTGTGCTTTGCAGGAGGGTCATGCAGCATTCCTGTACCTCATCCATTAAATGTCAGTTCTTTTTTACAGCCTAAATACATTTTCAAATGCTCCCGTTGAGCACCACTAGGTTAGGAGAAAGAAGTCACAGAATAGGTTGTGGATTAACAAGGTTTCTGTTTTACATAGTGACCTAGAACTGTGGACATATAAAGAAGGGAAATTAACTGGCAACAAAATTTCAGGTAGAATCCTGATACAAAGTTGCAGTGGTGCAAGATAGTAAAGATTTTTTTCCACCCTCATCTCAGCCTCCTGTCCTTATTAACTTCTTCCCCCATCCACCGCTAACCCTGATGTTGCTGGTAGCCAGGTTATGTTAACACTTCATGATCTGCTACAGCAAGAATTCTTGACTGGATTTAGTGAAGAATATAATTTCAGCATCATTTTTCTTTTATCTACATAAGCATTTCCCTTCCTTTCTAGTACATACCCTAGCATTCTTTTCCAATATGAAGACTGGTACAAATGCCTGGTCCTTCCCGTTTGAATGTTTACTTCTATTTTTCTCTTGCCATCAGAGATTGTGTTGCATAAAAATGTAATAATCGGATTTCTATATTTTTAGAAACATACCCAAGTGCACTAATGCAGTGGAATCATTGTGGTTTCATCTTTTGTTCAAACTGATAATGTTTCAGTAGAGCCACTTTTGTCCAATGTTAACTGTTTTTGTTATTTTGGAAAAATCATCTTACTTGCAACAGTTTAGCTATGGTTATCCTAATCAGTCAGATGTATTGCTTTTAAAACACTAACTTTTAAAATCGAATAAAGTGCTATTTTGATATTGTCCTTATTTTAAATTAGGTGACATTTGTAATATGGAATAATGTTTTCCTTTAAAATAAAAATTTAGGATGATAAAAACAGATTACCCAGGAAATTAAATGAAATTTGATGAGGTTTTCAGCTTTATTTGTAAAATAAAATCTCATCCTTGATGGTAAAAATTAGAAGTAGTTTTCTGAAGTATGCATGCTTTATGAATATATTTTTACTTTCAGGCTATTTCCTGGGGGAAATGTCCATTCCATGAAAATCATTATGATTAGTATTAATTATTATGCTTCTTGGGTATCCCTGCAGAGGAGTCAGAGTTGTAAAAATGAAATCTTTTTGTTTGCCTTATAAAGGTTATAGCAACAGATGTGGTCTTGAAATGGCACACTATAGTGGTCACAGCTGTTTTAAATAGCACTGTGTACTGTATTTTTGGACTATCAGACACACTCTCCCCCAAATTTGGGAGGAAAATGAGGGTGCATCTTAGAGTCTGAATGTAGCTTACCTGGCTCGCTGTGGGAGGTGGGGTGGAGCAGGGTCATAGGAGGCAGGAGCCTCCTATTTTTTTCCTATTCTAAAACCTAGGTGCATCTTATAGTCTGAAAAATACGGTAATTATATCATGATTATATGCATGGGTAGCATCTGTTATTAAGTTACATTTCTTCTATATTAAAATATATATAATTTTTATATGAGAAAAATTAGATAGTTCATAAAATCCAATTCGTTTTTGTCCCTTAACCTTAATACATCACTTAGATTGTATTTTAATCTGGTAGAAAATAATTTGTTCTTAATTTCTTTTTTTATTTTGTCATGAGCCCTTAATAATCTTAAAAATGAATATATTAAATTAATTAACAGTTTAATTTCAGCTACTTTTAAGTTCACCCTCTGGAAAATTTTCCCCATGAGATTTTCATTAACTGTGAGTTTATGTTTACCCTGAAGTGAATTTTTCAAGTCATCTTTCTTTTGTGGCATGTGATACATTATTTGAGAATTATTTCTTCATCTTTGATATATAGTACCATTTCTTTTGTTGTTTACTTTTTCACTTGTTTGTTTTTGTCACTATGGACAAGTTTCTGAAAAGCTTTGTAAAAATCAAATTTCCAAAACTTATCATATTTTTCTACTATATTATATTATAATCTTACTGTTTTATTTGAATGAAGCATTTAATTAATTTTTATTCCAAGAATCAATACAGGTTTGACATAATTAAATGCAAGGTGTATTTTTTACAAATTTCCATTTTCATCTCAGATTTGGAAGTCCACAGATGTACTGGAATAATGATGTATAAGGAAATTAATTGCAGCTTCTAAATCTTGCAAAATAAGTTTTATGTGATACTTGCTAAAATATGTCATGGAGAACAAAATCCTTTTTGTTCTAGGAGTAGTACTTCAGAGTAATCTGATGTAAGAAAAAGATAAAAGGTAGATCTAAAGGTGTGTAAGTTTTGTAGGGTTTGCTAAGTTTTTCTTTAGAAAAATTGACTTTAAAATGTCTGTTGGAGGGCTAGCATAGTAGTTGAAAGGTGGGAGGAAAGTGTACAATGCTTTCAAGAGGATGTTTTTAGAGTATGGCAGGAAGTAGGTGTCCTGGGTATGGGTTGTGCACATGTGGATGGAAGGAGACCATTTAGAAAGCAACTGAACTCATCTAAAGGGGTGTCGATGGTTTGGACTAGAGTGGAGGCAATTGAGATGGAGAGGGGTGGACAGATTGGAGAGGTCTCGTATTTAAAATAGAATGTGGTGAGCAATTAGATATGAGATGAAGAGAGAAGGAGCTGTTAAAAGTATTTGACCTTGTCATTGAATGGATAAAAACTCATTTCTGTGTTTTTTAGATCCTTTTAAAATGGCCAAAATGGAGTCTCAAGAGTTAGTTAGATGTATTGTTCAGGAGCCCAGAGAGGGGTTGGAGCATGAGACAAAATTTTTTCACATTTATTTCTTATCACTCATGTGATACAGTTCTCAAAGACTACTGTAGTCAAAAGAACACAGTCCGTTAAAAAAAACACTTATTTAAAAGCAATGCAAGTCCTCTATGCATTTCTCAAAACTGTGAATGGAACTAGGAATGCAAAGCCAGATGTTTTTTTGATGGCTTATGGAGAAGAAAGTCAGGAAACACTTCTGAGCAGTGACATACAGTGTTAATGATTTTTGTCATGTCATTGAGTTTTCAGTGTGTGGATAAAAACTGAAGCCATAGGCTTACATTATTTTGCCTTGGCATTGAGTAAGTGAAAGAGCATCCTGATCCTTAGGTAGCTCCATCATTGAAGGGCTGGGGTAAAGAAGGTGGGGTTGGAGGAGGACTGATTGGTATCTACAGTATGTTCACTGTTATCTAGAACCTCTGCTTTAACTCCTGCTTTAGGTCTTGGCTTAGATAATGGTTTCTTTCAAAAGCCTTTATTGACATTTTCATTTTCAGGTTTGGTTCTTCTCCAGTGGGCACTCAAACGTATTATTGTTCTTATCATTTCTGCAGTGATTTATTTAATTGCATGTGGTCCTCAATACTCCAGCCTCTGGGAGGATGGGAGAAGTCCACCATTGTATCCCCACTAAGTACCATCTATCTTTTATGTAATGAGAGTCATTAAGCACTTGTTTAATTAATTCAGGCAGGTATTCTCAGTAGACTCATTAGATTTCATATGTATGTATCAACTTCATTTCCTGCTTGGCATACAGTCAAAATATATAGATCCACTCTTTAGAAAACAACAGAAAATAGCCATGCTTTAGATTTTTGTCTTAGGTTATGACTTTGAACTCTCTGTCACCAAATACCTATAAAAAGTTTGGGCAAAATAAAATTTATGAGGATTGCAGTGTACCTGGGCCATATCATTTTCACATTCTTAGAATTGGTTTTACTGAATCATGCTTTACTTTTATTTCATAGCTTATATATTGAGGACTATTAAAAGTAACAATTTTGAAACTTGTGTTCACTCTAGGGATGGAGGAGGAGGTAGTTTACTGTGATTTCTTTACTAGGACTGATAGGAAATTATTTTTGCAAGATGCTTTTGAAGGACTAGGGTTTGTGTGTATGCTCATGTGTGTGTGTAATATTTTTGTGGTTATGGAAAACGATGTAACTGCATGTTTCTCTCTTTGCAGTGGCTTCTAGGAAACTCAGAAAAATTTGTGGCCTGCCTTTATTAAGGGACATAAACATTTTATGTCCTTTGTTTTGAGTAATAGTCTTGATTGTACTTCATTACACTTATAAAGTTTTTTCTCTGTCTTCATTTCTTTTTTTTTTTACTTTCTATATCAGTTTATCTTTGTAAGTCATCACAGTTTTCTTTGAATAATATGGTATTAAAAAATTCACGTGTAGATATCTACAGCATAATGGATCTCTTACTGGCAATTTGTTTGGGAACTGACTTTATATTAACTTTGACTTTCTCATTGGATCCTCTAGGCTCCTTAGGATGTTGAGACTGGCTGTGCCCTGTGAAGGACCCCCTTTTCTAGATTGTTTTTCCTGAAAAAAGGCTGTCTTTCTTCTCCATGCAGGGAGTAGTCTTTCATTTTTGTTTTCTCTGGTGTTTTACCCACTCTCCCAACCCAAAAGCATTTCTAAACTATTTTTAAAATAGTTGTCTATATTACAGCTCTGTGATTTAATAAAATATTTAGTCATGTAGAGGTAAATTTTTATAATAAATGCAAGAAAAGGTAGTTACCATCCTTTTTTATATCATATCTTGTAGTTTGTTTGTTTTTTTTTTTAAAGGACCATATAAGGCATTTATATTAATCTAGAGAGGTCAACTTGGATCAAACTAAGGATAAATTAAATTTGAAAGAATATAAGGATGTTTCTATGGGCTAAATATATATGGTTATTTTAGGCTTTTGTTTATCTCTCAGTTTTGTTTAATTGCTATTTTAAGGAGTTAGGAAATGTGGGATGGGATATTTACATATGAATCGGTAAATTTAATTGAACACTAATATGGTTATATTATTTATGTTATATATAGTTTTATAAAACTAGCCTTCTTTATAGATATATTTGCAAAACTGATTTTAAAGTTATATATATTCATTGCTTTGTTAACACATCAAACTTTTCAAGATATTTCTGACTATTAAGCCTTTTTGGAAAGTTGTTCCATATCCTTCCGGTCATCTAAATTTATCACAGGCCTTGAAATAAGAAGGTTGGTGAACCTTCTTTCCTTTTGATCTTGCATCCTGGCGGGTGCTTGGATATTTCTTCTGTAAGAAAAGTTTGGTAGATGAGTCAGTGCACTGAGTCACAGGCAGCATGAAGCCTCTAGTGTTCTATACTAATTAATTGGAAACAGTTTCAAAATTAATTAAAGCACAGTTGTCAGCTCAGTGTTACTGATTGACATCCCACCAAAGTATTTTGTCTTTTGGCAACTCGCTTAATTGTTCTTTGGTATTTAGGTTTTTTGTTTTGCTTTAGACTTTTTTAAATCTGTTGAATAGACCTATAGTTACCATGTTGATTTTTTTAAAGCCCTTTCATGAAATCTTTTCATTTGTGTTTAATTTCTCCCTTGCTTGATTCCTTTTTCCCCTTACAATTATTTAATACAATTTTGTTTTTAGCTTGCTAATTTATCAGTGCATGAGACAATTCTTTTATGTTCCACAGAAACCAGTTCCCACACAATAGTATATTGATTTGTCAAATAAGAGCCTACTCACTAACTAAACACTATGTATTTGATGTAATAAAAACAAACTGTCTTGCTTAGATTCCTTTACATTGCATTAATTCTACCTTACTTTACTCATTAAAAATGACATATTTTTGAAAGATTCTGTTACTTCATTTTGTTTATATTTATTTTTGAAAGTACTTTCATTTGTATGAAGGACTTTGCAAGGGGATTGACTAGGTGTTCCTCATGTTTGCAGAAGATTAAACAAGAATTCAGGACCAGGAGGATATTTTGGCTGAAGAGATCAAATATATTCTGGCAAGATGATAAAATGCTAGGGTGAATTACTGAGAAAAAAATATACCTCCTAATTTCCAGGTACTTTATATAAATTATTTCTTTAAATCCTCTCAACATCTCTGTGAGATGGGAACTTGAAGCCCAGCGAGTTAGTAACTAATTCTAAGTCCTCAACAATATTTGTATAATAAACATGTTAGGCAATCTATGGCTGCACTTTAGTGTGCCAGATATGTGCATTATGCCAAAGGAAAATGTAGAAAAAGTATTTGATCTAGTTATACAATAGATGAGCTGTATGACAATAAATGGATGCTACATCTTTTAATCATTCCTATTAAATATTACTTTAAAGTTATTTGATTAAAATTTGGACACCTTTTATAATTGATGACATGTCAAAACTTATTGGCAACATTTTTTTTTCAGGTTAAGATTTATGCTGCATCTCATAATCAGTATGATTTTAGATTTGTTGGAATACAATAGGCATAGTGTTTGTTCTTCTCACTCCTTACAAATGTTTAAATACAAAGGCAACAGTTTGATCTTTTGGTTTTCACTGCTTTCCCCCTAAATCTATTTTATGGTGTTTTAAAAATTCTGTGGCCAGCTAAGTTTTATAAACATAGGATAAACTATCCTTCTCTTGGAGAGTCTCATTGAACACTAGCATGTAAGAATTCTAGCAAAAAAGCAAAATGTTTTTAACTTGTTTAATCTGTTGTTGTACAAACTTGACCAAAGAATTCCCCCCACCTGCATCCTGCCTTTTTTCTTCTCATCTGTTTTTTCAAAGAACATTGTGAATGGGTTTGAAGAATTTAATGCTTTGCATATGTAACTTTGGGAAATGCTGGATTACACGCTCTCATCTAATAGAGCCTAACCTTTCTGAGGGTGAACAGATTTTTTTTTCAGACCTCTTACCCAACCTTACTTTTTTCTTATGTTTTGCTCATGGATTGGCCACACCACATTACCATTTCCGTGTGCGCGCGCGTGTGTGTGTATGTGTGTTTTAATTTGAAACTTATTAGCTGAGTGTTTGGAGTTTTATTAAGGATTCTAAACAGCCAGAGAATTCTTGGAAATGTCTAAATTTAACAGAAAAAGTCAGTTTAGCCTATGGGTCAGTAGGTTATTAGAGCTTCATTACCATATTTTATGCTGATCTCTTCAGAGGTATGATATTTTTGCATTTCACGGACTCGTTAAGGAGGAGTAAATTTCCATTCCTTGCCATTTCTTCTTGTTTATGTTTTTACTTCCTAACCCTCCACTTTTTTCCTCTCACAGCTTCCCTCAGTCCTCTAATATCTAGAATCATGTAATATTTGGTCATTCTTATTCCCAGTTATATTCTTCATTTTAATAATGTTGCTTTGGAGCTCTGTTCTTACCACTTCTTTACAAAAGAGGCTGCCTAATTTTTTGGCTTTTTATATCTGAGCTATAAAATAGCTTTTTCTTACCTGTCTTCCCATCGGACAATAGATCATCAAGTTTCTTCAGTCACCAAGACGTTCAGGTATATTGGCTTTATTGGAACCTTTTCCAGTTTTTTCATTTCTCATCTGTGGTATTTGTAGTTGTGTCTGTGGTTGTCATTCTAGTCAGCAAGTATTCTTGGGTTTGGGTTAGGCTTCTAGAACTGCAGTGACCATCATGACGTTTACATGTTCTGTGCTTTTAAGCACCGCATGCTTTCAGTGAGGACAAACCTGTTAATTCATAGTGTACCACTTTCATAGCATATAAAATGGACCCAAAGAAGTGTAAGACAGCATTGAAGAGTATGGGAAATGAGATTAGAAATGCAGACTGATACCTGATTGTTTAGAGATTTGACTGCCAGGCTAAGACACTACGAGGCTAATGCAACTCTTGAGCAAGGCAATAATATGCTTCATTTTTCCTACTCTGATATGCTTTTAGACTAAAATTTTGAAGTTGTTTCAAGTAGCTTGATGCTTTATTATTAGCACATCTTCTTGGCTCTGGTCTCTTCTCATTTTTTTAGCGTTTTCTATTACTTTGAAGAACTTACGTCATAGGATTATCTGATGATTAAATTAGACATTGTTCATAAAGCTTTTAACACACATATGGAGATGACAATAATCTGATGACAAAAAGTACTGGAACATGAATGTAGCCAAGGTGTGTGTGGGAGGTAGGGGTGGGTGAGGCCAGTGAAACTAACCCATCTGTTCCAGTCTAGCAAGCCTAACCAGGTAGCAGACATACTACTCCAGGGCCCCTTGTTACAGCACTTTCTAGGTTGTGTATGTGGATGCCTGGTTTCTGATCCCAGCTCTGTGACTTTGTAGATCACCTTCCCTTTAAGGCAACTGTGCCTTTATGGATAATTTACTGGGATAAGGTAATTATTAAAAGGTGTGATTCCAGATTTAAAATATATGATTTCCTATTTGGTGTGTGGAAGGAGGGCGGTTAAACAAGTAGTGATTGAGGGTGACTTAAGGAGAACATGAGAGTAGGGCCATCTTTTTTATTTTATTGCACTATTTCTGATGGATTACCCAAACCAAACTGGTAAATGACTATTCAGGATTCATCTGCTTCCAATGTAAAAACTATTTTTATTACAAAAAGGACCTAAGCAAAAAAGCACTATAGCAAAACAGAGCTTAAAGTGCATTTGAAATACATTTGCGTTTCTCAAATTGAGAATCAATAAATAAAATTCTGAGACAAGAAAACATCCCTGCCATTGGAAACCGATCTGTAGAACAACTGAGGAATTAAAAAAAAGAAGTTTAGTCAGTAATATCTGGCAGTTGTACACTCATTCTACACCTAGGGCCAATGTTTCCTCTTCAGATTTCAAACAGACTACAGGCCTATCATTATTTCAACAGAAATCCCTTGGGCAAGCGGTCCTCAACTCCTACCAGGTTAGGTTTGAAAAGGCTTAATCAGTCCCTCTTCTCCCCAAACCCTTCAGTCTCCTACAGTGCCCTTTGTGTCAGTCAAATCATTAACCAAATGGTTGAACTAGAGGATTTTAAGATGACTTCCAGTTTGGTGATACTACTGCATCAGTACAGTAGTGATCTTATTCATCTTGGTCCACGTTCATTGTTGTTGGTTCTTTTGCCTTCCTTTTCCTGTTATTGCCTGTTTCTCTGTTGTTGTTTTCATTTTTTTCTCTTTATTTGGGCCATAGCATTGAGGTGGATTTGTGTGAGTTATTATGGTAGCGAAGGAATTGGCCCACTATCTCTCACTAACTTCTTCCACAGACAAACACGCAAATGAATATTTATTATTTTGGACATAAAAAGCGAGGAGGAGACAGTAACGAGGAAAATTAAAGGAGAGAAAGTGAGAATATTGAATTGGGAAGATATTTTAGGAATAGCTGTACTATACTTGAAGTGGAGATGATTTTGAAAAATGAAAGATTCTCTCCCCTTACACGCATGTCCCCGCTCGCGCGTACACACACATACCCAAAGGGGGAAAACTAAGCAAAAGCCTTAACATTAATATAATTTTATTCTGAAGAATGGGGATATGTTGCTACCACTTACAGTTATCAGCAGTGTGAGCATTGTGCCCATAAGGGTTAGAATGTTAAAAACAAAACAGAATAATTTCTCTCCATTTAAGAGAGTTGAGTCGTCAGCCTTACTTTCTTACAAGGTTTTATTTTTCAAAGGTATTCTCAGGAGGTAATGATGAACCCGAAAGTGTTCCAACCTGTGCTGAAATACTCCCACATTATGTTGTTGGAATAGATTTAAGCACTCTTTGTAAATCCTTGCCAGAAAGTTCTTACTATTTGAAGTTTCTGCCCTCACTTGGATTAAGAGGAGGAATTTCCCATCTGTTCATGCAAAATAACAGTGATCAAAAAATAGGTAATAAGAAAAGATTTCCCTGTTTGAGATGTGCTTTTTGTGGATGAAAGCTTTTCATTGGAAGGAATTGTTTGTTTTCACATGACAAGTATTTGGCCCTGAATTAAAATCAAACTTATAGTTCTAAATATTATACTATATGATTTACTTGTTTTGATTGGTACTTGAATTTAGGACCCAATAGGTATTCCAGATTGCTCGCCCCTCCTGCACTTTAAAGCATCACATCACCCATCACCACCTACTCCCCTCTTACCAGCATGACTGCAGGAGCCTCTTAATTGGTCACTTACTTTTAGTACATCTTCCACTTTGCCACTAAATGGATCTAACTTTACATCTGATCATATCACTTTTCAGTTTAATGGTTTGTAAATTCCCAGCAAATGTAAAAGTCCCTTTACCACTAGCTTCGTTCTATCTCTTCACGCTCCTCCTCTGCCACATGCCCTACTTGCCACCCACATCAGACCTATGCTGTTCTTTTAGGTCTCCGCGCCTGTGCAATGCTTCTGTTCTTTTTTCCATGATGGCATTTATTGCAGTATTTAAGAACAAACACCATTTGTTCTTTTATTCCAGGGTGGTGTTTATTATACTGTTTGTGATTGCCTGTTAATTTACCTGTTTTCTCTTTAAAACTGTGGAGGACTCATGCCAACTCTATATTTCCCAACATTTAGCCCAGGGCCTCATTCAATAACTGTTTATTGAATTATTACCCTTCCTTTTGCTTCTTATAAATTTCAGTGTCTCCGCTAAACAAAGTTTTGAATGTTTAAGTAAGGTTATAGCTGTTTTTTAAGACTTATATTTCCTGAGGTTTCCTCTGGAAAGGAATGTTTGTTTTTGAATTTTTACCCATGCTATTATTGGTTCAACTCTCCTTTCCGATTTTAAAAAACAGGTATTGTTATTGGTCCCTGAAATAGAGAGGGTCAGCCCTGGCATGCATGTCTGCCTTATTCACACTCTGTACTAATGTTAAATGTGTCCATGTTTACACCTTTATTTACCAACACTTTTAGACTTCTTTTATTGCCCTGTCCACACCTACTTTGTGCACATTTGAAACAAGTTAATTTAGATGTAGAGAAGGGAAATGAGTTTTTCACCATCATAGAGCAAGGAAGTGATAGCATTAGTATTGTGTGGCCTCATTGCCTCTGTGCTTTTGTGCTTTTTCTCCCCTCCCCTCCCCTCCCCTCCCCACCTTTCTTTTTTCTTTTCCCTGCACCACACTTTAGTTTTCTTCTGATTCATAAGCTCTATACCTAAGCTGTTCTCTAAAATCATTTTGTAACCTTCCTTCTCTAGAATTCATTTAATTCATTTCTCATTTCCAAACAGATTGCATGAGGGAAGTGGGGTTCAGGATACAAAATTTTCTTTTCAGTCGGTTTTAGAGAAAAAGATTTGTTTAAATATTTAGTGATAGCCATATGGTGGTCACGCCACATTCTTTTTATAATTTGACAGTTCATAGGGAGCAAAAGGGAAAAAATTATGACACCTTTTTAAAAAAACACTTCACAGCCTTTAGGGGACTTTTGCTTTTTGAAAATAATTTAAAAATATATTCTAATGTTGATTAATATAGTTGGGCTTGGTTAAATGGAGTTTGGGAGGAAAGGAGGGAGGGAAGAGGGGAGAGAGAGAGAGAAGGAGACAGACTCATGAAAATATCAATCTGTTGGTTGCTTGTGGAAGAGTTTAAGAATTAGAAAAGTTCATTTTTCTGTTATCCCAAAGTTTTTTCTTGGTGACCCAGTCTACTGAGTGGGCAAAAGAGTGTGCTCAGAACATGATGGAACTGGCATTTAGAAAAACCAACAGATAAAATATTACACCCACTGAATCATGAAACAGAAACAATTAAGGTTCCAATTTAGAATGCTTCTGGACAGAGGCTCTAATCGTTAAGCTCATTTAACAAACATCCATGTGGTAGAGTTGGAAGCATGAGCTAAGTGCAGAAATTAGTAGTGCTAGGGAAAGTTCTGGTTTAAAATCTGAGCCTCTGATAATTTCCACAAATTAGCCTGTTGTATAAAAATGTAACTATCTAATGTCAGTAGAAATAATGGAGCTGTTTGAATTTTCAAACTAGGATTTTTATCTGATCTTTCTGTTACTGATTCTTTTATGTGCAACGCTTAAGTGCAAAGTTTACCTTAATTTCAGGCAGGCATTTTTATTTATTGAGTCTGCAGTAAAATGGGAGCTGGAAAGGGAATTGGGAGATTCCATTTGTGTAATTCAAAGGCAGACTCAGGTGGTTAAGAACATGGGCTGTGGAGCGAGCCTCTTTGAAGACAGATCTCCATTCCTCCTCTCACTTGTTACTCGCTTTATGATCTTAGACAAGCCACTTATCTTCCCTTTGCTTCAGTTTTGTCATTTGTAAAATTTGGATAGTAATAATGCCTAAAGTAATAGAGTAGTAAGGGGTAGTGAGGTCACTATAAATTTTAACAATTTGTGGGTTTTGCCCTGCCATTAACTTGTTATGTAATCTTAGGTAAGTTGCTTTATATCCTTGGGCTTTATTTTATTTATTTTATATGAGCGATTAAATAAAATCCAGGTTCCCTCCAGCTCTAGAATTAATTTTAATAGAATGAAATAGAAATCAGCAGTTTACTGGATAAGTATATGAAAAGTGTATAGATATTTATATTAAATAAGTGTTTGAATAAAACAGGTTTCTGATTTCGAGGTCTGTGGCTTTCTTTTGTGTTACTTTGGACAAGCTGGTTTCTTCAGGCTTCAGTATTACGTATAAAAGAGGTTAATAAGAGCTCTCTCATAGGGATGCTGTGCTCATTTTATGAAATGTGCAAAATGCCAACTGTAATACCTGATATTTAGTATATATTCAAAAATGCCTCTCCCTCTTATATGTACAGTCACTATTCCTCTCAAGTCTCCCTCTGAAAGGAACCTCGTTCTAGTTTATGTGCTTGAATTTGTGTCAGGCCCAATATAGGTTGATTTTAGCATAGGACTTCAGTGAATTTGTGGGTTGTCAGTGGATTTGTGGGTTGTCAAGGCGAGGCAAGCTTCTAGCCCTTTATGGAAGGGAGAGCCATGTTAAGGTTGTTGAAAACTAAGAAGCTGCAAAGGGAAGAAGCACCTCCTAATGTCATTTATTCTAGCAGGATCAGAATTCAGAATGCAGGGAAAAGAGAATTGAGAAAGCCGAATAAGGGAAAGGTGGCTCTCTATTGTCTGCAGTATTATTGAAGAATTTTACAGGAAAAACCAGCCTTAGCTCCTTCCCTTACAATTCCTTCATTTTGTTGAGGTCTTTCTGTGCCTAAGTCCTGTACTATAGTCAGTCATTTCCCAATAATAAGGATTTGTAGAATGTGTGGCTTTCCAATAAAAATATGACGTAGGTTTTTAGTTGCTTTTGCCTCTAGCTTTTAGGCCTTGAAAAAAAAAAAAAACACCTGACTTTTCTAAGTTTTAGCCTCTTTTGGAAATAGAAGAGGGTAGAGAAGGACATTGGACTAGTGATTTAAATGTCTTCCAATTCTAAAATGATGGTTCCTAGTTTTAACCTAAATCTATTGTCCAGGATAGTGCAAAGTAATCAGCCTTTAGGGAATGCTACCTTTATTCCAACAAAATTGACTTTAGATTCAAGTCTTGATCTATAAAAAAAAAATCCCAAAACAGATATTACTACTTTATAGTGTGAGTAATGTATGCTTCTCTTCTCTTTTAACTTTATTGTAATTCACTCTGTCTTTTCCATCCCTTCTCTGCCAGAGTACTGGAGTGGTCCTGCTTGAATTAATAGCTCTTAGCAGGAATGAATGAGTTGGAGGGGTAAGAGGACCATATTGGATCTAGGAGTTGGCAATTTCAGGAAGGCCAAGGAAGGAAGGGCAAAACAGAGAAGTTAACAGGGTAGAATTTTGAGAGAGATTGCCTGAATTCAAATCCTGTCTTTTTTCTGTGTCCTCATTCAAGTTTTTTCAAGTTGAATGAGGATAATCAACACCATAGAACTGTGTTAATGAAATTATATGTTTGGTAATGATCTTAAGACAGTGCTTGCTAAGTATTAAATAAATGCTTCCTGGTATTGTGTTAACAATTATTATTTTAAAGGTTGTTACAAAGATTCTTGTCAGGAATTTATATCAGGAAGGAGATTGACTAATTTGCATAAGTTCATTTGTATACCTTTTGAGAATAAGTATAGTAATTAATAGCATGGGATTTATTTTTGTGATAAATGTGAAATACTACAAACTGGTACGCCTGAGGTTTAAGACTGTATGTGGCTACACGTATACATTTCCTCTTTAAGATTGTTAATTTTGCTTGTAGAAATTTCTGTATTCCCATGTGTGTTGAATGTGGTATTATTCTTACTCTTTAGGGTGTAAAGTATGCCTAGGATAGGAAATTAGATTTCAAAGGAAACTCAGAGAAAATCTCATTCATTCTTGTACTTCATAGTACAAGGGGAGATACCAGTTAAAGAAGAAGAAAGGAAGTTAAAGAAGAAGGAAGAGATGAAGGATCTGAAATTTCTATTAATATTTCTTGGAAAAGTTATCTTTAAAATAACTAGAATGGTTAGAAATTCATCTTTCTGTTCATGTCATAAATGCATTTCATGTTTTTGAGATTGGACATTAACAGATCTCAGTGTATTAGGAAAGTGAATCTTTGGTTCAAAATGCTGTAATTATTCCTAGCTGTAGATACTCATTACTATAGAATCTTTAAAGCCTATAAAAATGACCTTCTCAAATAGATAAATATATTTGCTCGTAAACACTTATGTCATCACTTTGTAGATATTTTAAGTCACTCTTATTTTTCTTCTGAAGTGCTAGAAAATGCCCGTAATTTATTCCCAGGGAAGGGGAGGTGGATAGTGCAACCGACAACCATTTGTACAAAGTTACTTTTTAAAATGAGCCTCCCAAAACAATTTTTTATGAGTTGTCAAACTTGTTTGTAGACAAAGTTCTTTCCCCTCTTGTATTAGAAAATTATGTATATTCAGAGAAAAACTTACAAATGATAATATAGACAGTTGTCTTATTCTCTGGTAACTTGAACCAGCAAACCTGAAGGCTCCATCTAGAAGATAATGGCCTTCAAACAGAAAATGTCCTTAACATCAAAAATTTTCAAAAACAGACACTTTA
The DNA here is from genome assembly GCA_004027475.1 of Anoura caudifer. NCBI lineage: Eukaryota > Metazoa > Chordata > Mammalia > Chiroptera > Phyllostomidae > Anoura > Anoura caudifer. The sequence continues at coordinate 310,323 of PVKU01000986.1, forward strand.
AATTCTTTATGAAAACATGGTGCTTAATCTGTGATAGATATAGGAAAAATGATATTTAGCCCCTATTCTTGATAATATAAATGCTCATTTTCTCATTTCAGGAAAGGTTTAACGATTCTTATCTATAGGTGTGTATTGTTGGGAAGTGATCAAAGAGGCAATCATATCTTGCTCTTAATATCAGGTTAATGGACTGCTTTCAAAATTGCATATGTTAGGCAATAGGTGTCTACGATTAATGACCTAGCTTGAGTTTTAGATTTAGAATTTGTGTGTACTTTAATCTGTTCAAGTACGGCTTCTTTAACGTTCTTTATAAATACAAGCACATGATTCTGTACTTATCTGCTGAAAATTTATTCTAGTGTGGCCCTGCTTTCTTCAAGGTAACCATTTTTATGAACTTAATATGGTGAGATTTTATAATAATCTCAAACTATAGGTATTTTTAAAATAGTATGATAGTGGTAATGATTATCATTGCCTATTCCTTGTATATAAAGTGTACTAAATATCCATAATATTAAAATAAGTAAACCAATAGCAACGTATTCCACCCTTTAATAAGCCTAGTGAGGCAAAAGAACTGCGTGATGTAGTTCTTCATTTAGTACATCAATTTTTAATCCTATCAGAGCTATCATCCCCTTTTTATTATAAATATTTTGTAGCATCCCCTATTATCCTAAACATATAGCCAAATATACACAATTAAAAAATCAATGCAATGTACTAACTGTAATTTAAAGAAATGTAAAAGTAGTAAATCATAGTAAATATTAAGTATTACAATATGTAAATGTTAGAACACAACAATACAGTGAGTGTTTGGAGTTAAGAGATGTAGGAGATCATACATCATTCCGTGAAAGATGAGAAATTGAAAGAGCTCATCCATACAAGATAGAGAGGAAATTGATAGGGCTGATGTACAGATGGACACTAGAATAAAAATTGATGTTGGTATAAGAAGTAAATACCACATTTGCTAGGTGAATTAAGCAAAAAGGTAATAATTTTCACCAAAATGTAAGACAAATTATGTACTATTAAATAGGAGAAAATGAGTTGGACATTAATTTAAATGTAGTATTAAAATAATTGCTTAGATTGTGACATATGATGGTATAGTAATGAAATAGAAGATATGTCATATTTTGAAATTCTATACATCTAGAATAAAGGAGCACAAGAGAGGCAATAATTTTGGGGTGGTGATGAGTTCAGTTTGGGGTCTACTAAATTTGTGCTGCTGTCAGGACACTATCATGGAAATATTCATCGGGTAGTTGAAAGTGAGAATTAAAGCCTTGGACGGGTAGCTCCTTTGGTTAGAGTGTTGTCCCGATATGCCAAGGTTGTAGGTTTGATCCCCAATTAGGGCACATACAAGAATCAACCAATGAGTGCATCAATAAGTGGAACAGCATGGATGTTTCTGTCTGTCTCTCTCATCAATCAATAAAAATAAATGAAAAGAAAAGGAGAATTTTCCAGAGAAAGGTTGCATCAACAAGATTTAGCTTTGAAGGTCATTCACAAAGCAAGAATTATTGAAGCCGTTAGGTGAGATGATATTACAAATAAAGAGGATAAAGGTAACAATGGAAGTCAACGTGATCATCATCACTGCTAACATTTGTGTTTTTATGTGCCGTGCACGGTACATCTGTTTGACATAAATTTTCTCACAAAATCCCTGTAGAAACAGTTACTACCAGTACCTCTTTTTTACAGATTAAATGACTAACACAAAGAAAGGTTGCCTTAGTTCACATAGCTAGTAAGTAGCAGAGTTTGAATACAAACTCAGGTGATCTGGCCCTAGAACCCACTTCCAGTGAAGGATTCCTCAGGAGCTCATTCATTCTGGAGGCAACAGTAACAGGAAAGAAATAGCAGTCAGTGAAGTGAGTGAATTAAAGTGTACACTGCCATGGAAAGCCAAGGAGAAAAGCATGGTGGTGAATGTCATGAAATTCAGAGCACTTTAGGAAAGGCTGTTGGATTTGGTGGTTAGTAAGTACTTAGGGAATAGTCGTTCAGGGATGATATAAAGCCCAAGAAAATTACCCAAGCATGTTGTTTTCTTAGACTTTCTAGAAATTTTTAATATTCTATTTATATATCCAATATCCATTCTGAACTCTGTCCAGATTGAATTTGAGGCTTAGCATCTATGTTGTAGCCATTCTTTTAATAAATCCTGATATCATTTTTCAAAGGAAATCAGAAATAATCAATCGAATTCTGGATTTGTTGGGGCAATAGAATCTGTTGAAAATACCAAAAGCAAAGATTACACTAGTTCTAAATGAAAAGGCAAATATTGTAGAAAGGTTTAGTGTGAAAAATTTTAAGTTTGTTTTGCGCTGTGTAGTCAAAAAGCAACTCATCAGTCTTGGGTGTGATAATGAGAGAAATATTCATGTGGGTGTTTTGATGATTAATTAGTTGATGTGTGTAAAATGCTCAAAGAAAAAAAGTACGACATCAATTCTAAATATTATTATTTTATTCCCAGAATTCTGTCAGGCTTTATGGCTGCCTTCCCACGTGCATGTCTTTCTGCACCTGCTGCCAGAACTGCTTTCCACAGCAGCATTGCATTTGCTTTCCCTTGAAATCTGTTTCGGAGTTTTCCTCTTAACTCTCTCCACATGCTGTTATCTAATGGTTATCTACTTTTAATAGGATGCTCTTTCTTATGTAACTATGTATAAAACTATATGTGTATGTAAAACTCTATAAAGTATATACATACATGTATATGTATCATGCATATCAACACATCAAACACATTTCCTCAACTTTAGTGGCTTGGGTAAAACAATTTTTTTATGTAATTTTTTTTCTCAGAATCATCTGACCCAAAATGGTTTATTCCCTGGCAACTTGGTTATATTTAAAATTTAGTGAGCTGTTGTTGTTAGTTTTTCCTTTCACTGTTTATTTCTTTCTGTGTCTAGAAGCCTTTCCTTTTCTATTAAAGTAGGAAGCTCAATTTGAAAACCTGCCACAGCTAACATATATATCATTTCTTTCATTAGAAAGAATTTTAAATTTATTAAATTTTCCAAAATATAACTTATTTATTAGGAAAGGCTCTTTTTCTTTGTTTTCTGTTTTTTTTTTTTTTTTTTTTTTTTTTTTTTTTTTTTTTTTTTTTTTTTTTTTTTTTTTTTTTTTAAGAACCAAGCCATTTTTATTCTAGTGGGCTTATGTTATTTTAAAAATTAAATGTGAATTTTAGAGATAGTAATTATGAAGTTTATAAAATACAAACAGAAAAACAGACACGCAGAGCAACGGAACAGAATCAAAATCCCAGAAATAAACCCACATGTATATGAGCAAACAATGTTCGACAGAGGAGCCAAAAACATACAATGGAGAGAAGAAAGCTTCTTCCCTAAATGGTGCTGCGAAAATTGGAAACCCACATACAAAAGAAGGAAATGACTGGTTTGTCACCAGACACAAAAATTAACTTAAAATAGATCAAAGCTCTCTATATAAAACCTGAAATAATAAGTTACATAGAAGAAAACATAAGTGATAAATTTATGGACCTTGGTTTAGAGAGGATTTTATAAATTTGGCCTAAAAATTAAAGGATGTAAAAGCAAAAAGAAATGAATGGGACTATATGAAACTAAAAAGCTTTTGCCCAGCAAAAGAAACCAACAACAAAACAAAAAAGCAACCAACCATTTGGGAGAAGATATTTACAAACATCTCCCATAAGGGGTTGATATCAAAAATATATAAAATAGCTCATGCAATCCAACAACAAAACAGAATCCAATTAAAAAATTGGGCAGAAGACCTGAACAGATACTTTTGCTAAGAAGACATACAAATAGCAAACAGATATATGAAAAGATGCTCAACTTCACTGGAAAGTTATTAGGGAAATGAAAATCAAAACTACAAGAGATACCACCTGTCATAGCTATTATGAACAAGATAAGACATAAGTGTCAGAGAGCTGTGGGGAGAAAGGAGCCCTCATTCACTGCTGGTGGGAATGTAAACTCGCGGAGCCACAATGGAAAACAGCATAGGGAGGTCCCTCAATAAAGAGTTACCTGTGACCCAGCAATTCCTCTTTTGGGTATCTACTGGAAAAATTTGAAAACATTTCTTCATGAAGATATATGTACCCTTATGTTCATTGCACCATTATTCATGGTGACCAAGACATGGAAACAACTGAGGTGTCCTTAGGTAGATGATTCATAAAGAAGATCTGGTTTTTATGAGGGGGGAATCCCCCCAAAAATGGAATTATCTTCAGGAGAGCAGACCCTTGTAGTACAGGCTTTCCCCCACTAGGTGAGTGTTCTAGGAACCCATATGTATCATTGGACTAGCTGGCATTGTGAGAGGCTGCATTCAGCTTCAGTTAATTTTTTTGAAGACTCAACGCATTTGCCCATTTCACGATGGGTGATTTACAAGCACACCTGCCCACACCTCACTGAGTGTTCAGCGGTTTTTGACCAAAAAAACAGCTTGATCCTGTGCCCCACCCTCTCTATTAACCCGATCTTGCCCCAGCAACAGTTTTTTTGTTTCCCTGGATGAAAAACATCCTCAAAGGGAAAGCACTACAGGTATCAAAATTGATGAGTATAGAAACTCGTTTGAGCAATGGAAAACCATCAGTAGGTGTATTGCATCAAATGGAGTGTACTTTGAAGGTGACTGAAGTTTAAACATGTAAGAATAAATATACAATTTTTCATACATTTCTGGGGTTTGGGGGGGTCTTCTTTTGTACAATGGAATACAACTCAGCCATTAGAAAAGGTGAAATACTGCCATTTAGGACAGCATGGATGGATCTGGAGAATATCATGTGAAGAGAAGTCAGAAAATTTCAAGAACTGTATAATTTCACTGATATGTGGGATATAAAACTGAAAGTAACAAATAAATAAACAAGACACGAAAACTCAGACACAGTGCTCTATCCCTCTCTTTTTCTTTCCCAGGGGGGCTCCCTCTGGAGTGTGCCTGCTCCTTTCCCTCCTGATCTTCTCCCCCAGGCATGTTACCTTTGCCTTCCTCTCTCCTAAGCTTCAAGGCCCCTTGCTTTGCCTCTGTAACTTATTTGAACACATGTGGCTCAGCTGGCTCACCTTTTCTAACTCTGTGACTCTCTAAATAAACTTTTTCTTATTAGAAAACCAAACAAGCTCATAGATAATGTATGGTGGTCCCCAGAGGCAAAGGACCTGGTGGGGGGAGATAGCAAAGGGTAAAGGGGGGCAAATATATGGTGATGGAAGGAGATTTGACTTTGGGTGGTAAACACACAGTGCAATATACAGATGATATGTCATAGAATTATACACTTCAAACCTATATAATTTTATTAACCAATGCCACTGTAATAAATTAAAAATTAAAAAATATTAGTTACCCTTGGGTATTAATCGCTTAATGAAATCACTGTTTCCTTGGTACTTCATTTAGATATTTAATTTATCACACACACAATGTCTCAGTATTATATCTTCCTTTGCTGGTCTAAAGCTAAAACAAGCACTTTATAAATTGCACCTGTGAAACAGAATGATTATTTAAACTAAAAGGCACATTAGAGGGTCATGTTACCATGATTGATCATTCTCCTGGGATCATAAAACAAGAGACCCTGCACCATTGTCTTCAATCCCATTGTCTGTGATTACCTGGTAACCACTATTTTAATTCTAGTGTTGGTACTGGAGAAAATATTTATCTGGAAAGAATATGTATGTTTCTGTTTAAAAGGGAGTAAAACAGACATTATGTCATAGTTTATGGTCATCCTCCCCAAACTGAGACATACATGATTTCCTTATAATCATTTCAGTATTTTCTGAGTCTAGTGGTGTATATAACCAACTTGCATTTTCTCTTTACCCTCCATTGTGCAAATGCTACTGTTTATGCTGAGTGTCTAATTCTCTGCCATTAGTGATCTTGGGTAATGATGTCAGATTAGTTTCTGTATTCTAAACGATGATGTGAATTTGTAGTTTTTAAATTGGTTAGTCTGGAAAACAATGTACTCGTAAGTGCAAAGGAAATTTCTTACTACAAGTAGGATGAAGTACAGAATTATACGCTTCCTAGCTCTGCTGTTTTTTTGTCTTTGTAGCTTCTTCATTAGCATCCCCATTTCAAATACTGTGAGCTTTGTTGTATCTCTTAAGTCCTCAATTCTAGAGCGTTTATGGTTCTAGTTCAGGATTCAGCTGTGATTTTTTTGAATTGAATTTTGATGTGTAGTAAAATCCTAGGCTGGGACTTTGTAATTCAAACAATAACTACGTGAAACTGAAAATATAGAGATTTGACCCTGGAACGGTATGGGTTTGAACTCCATGGGTCCACCTTATACACAGATGTTTTTCAGTAAATACTGTACTGTTCTCCATCCGAGGTTGGGGATCTTTTCTGTAGAGTGCTGCGGTGGTGCCATATCTGTTCCTGACAAATAAGACAACTTCTTTTCCTGAAAGAGCACACATATTGGTGGAGGAGGAAAGTAAATAGGTAAACAAATGTATATAGGAATATGTATTTTCAGATAATGATAATATAATCAAAGCTCTGCATTTTGCTACAACAAAGTTAATTGAGTGTTATGGAGTTTGGGGAAAGAAGACTGGACGTAGGGAGATTAGTTCATAGATAAAGGCAGTGAATGTCAGATTAATGATAATGATGAAAATGAGTCACAGATTTTTAAAAACCTAAAAAAAGTTTGTTGTATTTTGATACTTCAAGAGAAATATGTATTATTGTAGAAAAATTTAAAAATACAGCTCAGTTTGAATGCAACCAAAAACAGCCCCTATAATTGGGGATAATCACTGTCAATCCATTCGCATAGACCTTGACAAACTTTCCATGTTTACATGATGTTTTTTCTTACAGAACTGGAGTCATGCAATTTATACTTTTCACACTTAGCTAAAAATTTGGCGATCTTATTTTATAATGTAGTCAGTATAAAAGCCTGACTCAGGAGCCACACCTTGGCTGTATGTATGACTTACTAGCTGTGTCCTTGGTTAGGTTTCTCCACTCCTCTGCGCAGTTTCCTTGTCTGTGAAATTGGTATAGCGGTGTAACAGGGGTTAAATCAGCTGACATCAAAAATTGTGTTGATTACTGCCTTGTACCTAATGAATTCTAAACAAGTGTTTGCTATTATTGTTATTATCATCCACTATTCTCCAAACTATTAATTTATACCAACGGTATATAGTAATGCATCATGCTATCCAGTCTTAGGAGATAGTACAGTGTGCCATCTTTGTTGCCCAGTGGACCTGGCTAGTGCTGCCAGGTGTTATTACCTATGTGACCTTGAGCCATTGACCTTACTTCTGTGAGATTGTTATCAAATGTGTAAAATAGGGTTATGATACTACTGTGTAGGGTTTTGTTAAAAAAAAATAAACCAAAGTATTCATATATAACACCAACTTAGAAAACTGCCCGGCACAGAATACACACTCCATAAATGTTAAAGTAGAATAGCTGCTTTAAGGGCATCAAAGGTCTAAGTTTTTAAATAATACTTTTAAAGTTGAGAGTGCATGAATTTGATAAATGTTTTGTGTTTTTAAAATAAATATAATAATTCTTAGCTGGACATAATAGATGTTCTTTATAATTAAAAACTCATTCGCATTCTAGTTATTTCTTAAACTTATGCATTGTTAATTTAAGATATTTGGTAAGTCTTTTAGAAATGAAACATTTTGATAATGTCTGAAAGAATGTGTACAAGTTTGAAAATAATTTATATAAACTTTTGCTGACATAGTAAAATGAAGAATATTTTGTGCAAAGAGTTAACATGTAACATTTTTTTGTGCAGATTTCTACCGGTAAGTAAGGGCTCTCCATTGAAAATATATAGTAGTTAATTTTTTTTAAGTACTTGGCCTCAAATCAAGAAACATGCTGATTTCTACAAAGATGATTGAAACAAATGTCTTCAAATTTGAAACATTTGCTAGCAAAGCAGATGTTTTATTTAAGAAAAGTGTTTTGGGTTGTGAAGACTCCAACTAAAATGTTTTATATGCATTTAGAAAGCTGTATTTAATATGAAATATGGCAATGTCGGCACAACATTTGGTTTGTATGGAAAAGTGAAAATCGGAACACAGAATCCTGGGAACTGCAAAATAATATTACCCGAATGATGAGATAACTTAGGAGAGCATTTGAAGTTGTATGCTTTCTTCTTTTAACTTATTAATTTTCATGATTTTTCTTGATATCAGTTTCCTTGTCTGATGTGAGAACAAATGATGGAGTATATTGGAATTTAGGTCTCCTAGAATTCCTTTTAGGTCAGGTGGAACATTTATTGTGAAAGGTTGAAGAGAGGTTTTAGCTTCATTTGCTTGGTTGGTGGATGGATAGATGGATGTTTTTAAAAAGTTGAACAGTCCTTCACAAGTTTATTTTATGTATATGGGACAAAATTTAAGGTATTACTGTAATTTAAGTCTATAACTTTTACTATATGTTTATACTGATTTAGGACTGCAACGCTTTTGATTTTAGAAGAAGAAATACTTGATCAAGTTACGTGCTTTTCACTTTCCATAAAGGTGGAAGTGACTGATGCTTGACTGCTTGATTTGCTTCTATTTTCATTTGCCTGCCCAAACATCGTAGTAAGTGAAAACTTTACTGTGTGTGTGGCTGCTTATTCATGATTATGCCCTTGTGTAAGCCTGTGTTACATACACACATTCACTGCTCTTAATGCAGCATTTTTATGTAGCAATTTATTGTTAACATTTTTCATAATAGCAAACATAAATAAATACAGTGTATTTATTATATACTATTCAGCTCTAAAAATATGCCACAGATATTTAAACAATTCACTGCTGTTAGAAATTTACTTTATTTCCAGTTTTGGTATTATTGGTGTTAATTACTTGACACCTCTGCTCTGATAGACCAAAGGTTATGTACATTTTATGGTGTTTGATAAATTACTGAAATACCCTCCAGAAAATATCTACCAGTTCAAAACCAGATATAGTATTAGTGTTGTGAGTGTGTGTGTGTGTGTGTGTTAAGAGGACTTTATTTCTATTTTAATGTACATTCTCTTATTATATGTGAAATTGAACACTTAATCATCTATCTATATGCTCTACTTTTTATGTGTCCATTTAGAAACAATTTGTTAATTCTTTCAAATCATATTGCAAATATTTACCCCATTTTGAAAATTTGTATGTAAATTTTTTATAAGTTTGTTGTATATGTGTTTCAGAAATTTTCCTTTTTATGAAATAATTGGTTTTTAGTCATTTAACAATGAATTTGTCAAATGTTTTATGCCACTCTTTTTTTTTTTTTTTTTTTTTAAATGCTATGATAGACCTTCCCCATTCTGGGCTGATACTGATATTAACTACCATTTTCTTGTTGTTTTTTAAATATTTTATTTTTTAATACTAATTTTATAAACTAACTACAATTTCTTTTTACCCAATGTATGATAAAAGAAAAACCCTTTGTATATATGTATTTAAAATCCAATCTAGAAATATTTTACCTGGAGTATTTAGTACATGCACATTTATTTAATATCATTGATAAATGTGGGTAGAAATCTGTAATCTTAGGGTTTTTAAAATTTGAATGGCTTAAATATATATTGTTAAATATTTCCCTTGTAAATTTTCTGATTATATATAAATATTTTTATTAAGTGAAGTCTATTATACATGTATGAACATAGACATTTTAAGTGTACAGTCCATAAATTTTTATAAGTAAATATACACTTATACATAGATGAAGATATAGAACATTCCTGCCCCCTAGAAGTCTACCTCAGAGGTAACCAATATTCTCACTTTATCACCTCCTTTTCTTGAATTTTAAATTTCATTTAAATGATACCATATAGTACATACTAATTTATGTCTATATTTTTGCATTCAACATGTTAGTGATAGTGCTGTATATTTTTGGTAGGATTAATAGTTTTTTTTTTTAAATTCAGTATAATATTCTGTGAGTACACAGCAGTGTATTTCTCCATTCTTCTGTTAATGGGTTTTTGGGTAGTTACCAGTTTTACCTATTATGAATTGAGCTGATATCATTTTTGCAGATAATTTTGTGTAGTCACTGGCATCCATTTTTCTAGAGTATATGACTAACAGTGGAGCTACTGAGTCATACATTTAGTATTTAGTAGGTACTGCTAAATGGTGCTATGAAGTGGTTTAATCTCTTTACACTTTTGTTAATCAGCCTGTGAGAGTTCCAGTTGCTTCACATGCTCAACAAAATTTGGTATTGTCAGTGTTTTTTAATTTTAGCTTTTTGGGTATGCAGGTAGTGGTATCTCAATGATTTTAATTTGTATTTCTTTGTTGAATACTGATGTCAAGCATTCTCGACAAATTCAGATAGTCTCAAATCAAGTCTTTATCGCATTACCTCATATCATTCACTTGCCTTCCATTTTTCAGCTAACAGAAACAATCCTATTTTGTTGTTTAAAATAGCAGCTTGTGATGTCTGTGTACTATGGTAGATTACAAATACTCTTTAAGAATACAAACTGTCTTCATTGCTGAATAAATAAACAGGCAAGTGAATCCTTGACTCCTCTATGTTTCTCATTTTCAAATTGATGTGTATATCAAACTTTTTTTTGGATCTTGATTTTTTTCTGATATCACTGCTGTTACATTAATCTTTCCATGATTCTGATTTCAGCGAAACTGACTTAAAAGTAATCTGACCAATTATGTTGTAAGCCTAAAACTGCCCTAAAAAATAGTCTGTTTAATAAAAAGTAATCTGAAACTGTGGTTAGTTTTCTGCTTTCTGTTTTACTAGTTTAGCCCAATTAGTGAGGGTTGCTTTTTAATGACTAAGAAGGGCCTGGCCATTTAAGAATGCCATTTAAGGGTGCTAGTGTTTATTAGAGACATATTAACATGAGTTATGGCAATCCTCTCTTTCTGTGTCTCTTTCCTTCTAGAGAATTACTACTGTGCAATTTCTTCACTGCATATTAGTTAAACTCTTGCTTTCTGAAACTGACAAAAAGCAAGATAGGAAAGGAAGAAAATCTTACTTTTTGTGACAGTATGGATGGACCTAGAGAGTATTATGCTAAGTGAAATAAGCCAGAGAAAGACAAGTATCATATGATTTCACTTATATGTGGAATCTAATGAACAAAACAAACAAACAAAATGGAAACAGACTGATAGATACAGAGATCAGACTGGCAGCTGTCAGAGTTGAGGGGAATTAGGTGGTAAAGTGAAGAATAATAAGAAAAAACAAAGAGAAAAACTCATAGGCACAGACAACAGCATGGCGATTACCAGAGGGAAAGGGAGGTGGGGACAGGGAGAAGTGGGTGAAAGAGGGATAAATGGTGATGGAAGGAAGAGACTTAACTTTGGTTGGCGAACCCATTACAATATACAGATGATGTGTTGCAGACTTAAACACTTGAAACCTATATAGTTTTATTAAACAATGTCACCTTAATAAATTCAATAAAATTTTTTTAAAAGGAAGGTAAGAACAAGATGATTTTTATAAGCAATACAAGTTAAATGATTAATGAAATTTGAATACCACTTTCCCCAATTACTTGGTAATTTATTTAAATTTTTTAGTCCTTTTCTTCTGTTGGTGGTCTCTAAGACTTGAGGAAGAAGATAAATGAATTCTGATAATTGCTACTGAGTGTTTGTTACCACTTTTTCCTTAGGTATTGTTGGTAAAGAAAGGAAAAAAGCATGAATAAATGAAATTTACACATACACACTCTAAATATTTCATATTTTTTATTAGATTTAGTTTACTTCCTCATGACTCTAACAATAGCTACTGGACACAATAACAGTGATTGATTTAAGTTAATTTTCTCTTCTTTCAGTTTGTCCTGTGGAGCTAGAAAATGGCCAAAAGGCAAGATAAATAATATAGAAATATTCATGCCCAGAGGCATGAATAACTAATCAGTTATATAAAGATACAGTCTCAAACACACTGATGAGTCATAATCAATTGTAATTGGTTACTAATAATATTTAAAGATAATATATGTAAGTACTCGGGACAGTGGTTGGCTTATAATTCTCAATTAGCATTATCTCTTACCATTATTATCAAATTTTGAAATACTTTACTTTTAAGTTTTTAGAAATATAGCTGATTCAAGTTAATTTTATGGTAACGTATCACTAAATAATTTGCAAATAAATCCATATGTGTTATTATAAGGGGAGGAAGGATTACTAATAGGTACTAGTTAGGAATCAAACTAATAGTCTCTTCTATCTTCCCTATAGAGTAGGCAGCTAGGAGGATGTGTAACCTGTGAAAACCATTTTTTACTTAACGTGACCCAAAGAAAAACTATTGTGAATGCTCTGATAGTCCATCCCTGCGTGAAGGAGATATATTGCATATTTTTTTTAATTATTAGTCCTACTTAATCCAAATTTTACTTAATGTGTTTAATGCTAATGTAGGTGTTATAATAGAAGGGAATATTGCATTTTTTAAAAGCATAAAATAGCTACTTTTACATATTGTTACAATATTTTCCCATTTAAAATCTATCCACAATATCTCTTAAATTATATATAATAAGCTCCATAGGACCAGAGATCATCTTTCTATATTTGTTTACTGTCCTGCAGTGTGATATACATTGTAGTTTTTTATATTAAATTGAGTCCTATTTAAAGGCCATAGATGACAAACCCACAGTCAACATCATGCTTAATGGGAAAAAACTAAAAATGATTCCCTTAAAATTGGGAACAAGACAGGATGTCTGCTTTTATCACTCTTATTCAGCATAGAACTGAAAGTCCTAGACACAGCAATCAGACAAGAAGAAAAAAAAGGCATCCAAATTGGAAAGGAACTGTCATTATTTGCAGATAACATAATACTGTATATAGAGAACCCTAAAGATTCCACCAAAAATGCCCTACTAGAGCTGATAGATGAATTCATTAAAGTAGCAGGATACAAAATACATGTCCACAAATCAGCTGCATTTTTATACACCAATAATGAACTATGAGAAAGAGAAACTAGGAAAACAATCCCACTCACAATTGCTTCAAAAAGAATAAAATACCTAAGAATAAAGGTAACCAAGGATGTAAAAGACCTAGGAAAATTATAAGACACTAACAAAAGAAATTGAAGATGACATAAATAAGTGGAAATATATGATGTGTTCATGGTTAGGATGAATTAACATCATTAAAATGTAGATACTACCCAAAGCAGTCTATAGATTCAATGCAATTCCTATCAAGATACCATTGGCATATTTCACAGAACTAGAGGAAATATTCTAAAAATTTAAATGGAACAACAAAAGATCCTGAACAGCAACCGTGATATTGATAAAGAACAATGTTGGAGCAATCGCATCACCTGATATCAAACTCTAGTACAAGGCCATAGTAATCAAAACAGCATGGTACTTGCATAAAAACAGAATATAGAACAATGGAACAAAATAGAGAGCACAGAAATAAACCCATACCTTTATTATAGTCAATTAATATTTGAGAAAGGAGGCAAAAACATACAACAGGATAAAGTCAGTCTATTCAATAAACAGTGTTGGGGATATTGGACAGATTCATGCAAAAAAAAAAATAAAAAAGAAAGAAAGAAACTTGACCACCTTCTGACACCAGACACAAGAATAAAGTCAAAATGGATTAACAACTTAGATGTTAGACTCAAAACCATAAAACTAGAAGAAAACATAGGCAGTAAAATCTTGGGCATTTCTTGTTAGCAATATGTTTTCTGATATAGCTCTTTGGGCCTGGGAAACAAAAGAAAAAACAAATCAGACTATGTCAAATAAAAAGTTTTTACACAGCAAAGGAATCCATCAACAAAATGAAAGGACAATCCACTGAATGGGAGAACATATTCACCAATACATCTGATAAGTGGTTAATATCCAAAATTTATAAAGAACTTATAAAACTCAATGCCAAAAAAAGAAAAAGCAATCCATTTAAAAATGGGCAAAAGGCCAAATAGATACTTCTTCAAAGTGGACAAACAGATGGCCAATAGACATATGAAAAGATACTCAATGCCACTAATCATCAGAGAAATGCAAGTTAAACCACAATGAGGTATCACCTCGCATTGGTCAGAAGGGTTGTTATTAATAAACCGACAAACAATGTTAGTGAGGATGTGGAAAAAAGGGAACCCTCTTGTACTGTAGGTGGAAATGCAGTACAGCCACTGGGGAAAACTGTATAGAGGTACCTCAAAAAATCAGAAGTGGAACTGCCTCATGATCCAGTGATTCCACTTCTGGGAATATATCTGCTGAAAACTGAAACACTAATTTGGAAGAATATATACACCCCTATATTCATTGCAGCATTATTTACAATAACCAAAATTTGGAAGCAAGTGTCCATTCGTAGATGATTGGATAAAAAAAGATGTGGTCCATTTACACAATGGAATACTACTTGGCTATTGAAAATAAGAAAATCTTATCCTTTGTGACAGTATGAATAGATTTGGAGAACATTACGTTAAGTGAAATAAGCCAGTCAGAGAAAGACAAATACCATATGATTTCACCTATATGTGGAATCTAATAAGCAAAATGATTAACAAGCAGAATAGATACAGACTCACAGATGGAGAGAAGACTGATGGCTGTAGGGGAGTGGGTTGGTGGGTGGATTGAGCAAAAGAGGAAAAAAGAACTCATGGAGGGACAACGGTGTGTGACTGTGGGGGCGGGGAGTGGAGGAGGGTAACCGCAGGATAAATGGTGACCGACAGAGACTTGACTTGGAGCGGTGAACACACAATGCAGTGTACAGAGGATGCATCGTAGCCTTGCGCACCTGGAACCTGTATAATTTTGTTAAGCAGTGTCACTGCAATAAATTTAATAAAAGGGGCGGGAATAAAATAGGTATACTACCATAGATTTTTTTTTAAATGCATCTAGAGTATGGATTTTTTTTAAAAGCTATGAATTTTGAATCAGGCTGATTTGGTCTCAAATCCCAACCTCATCTTTCAAAAGCCTGGGCAGGTTTCTTAATTTAGATCCTTAATTTCTGTCTGTCCTTATTGTTTGCATTTGCAAGAATGATAATGCCTATCTTTTAGAATTGTTATTGGGATTATATATACAAAGCATCTTGAGATATGATTAGCACATATAGCTGTTGAACAATTAGTACTATTATCATCATCATTTATGTCATTGATGGTTCACATCAACTTGACTCTGCTGTGAAACAAAAGAAACCCATTATTCTATAATTCTTAGAAATAAATTTAGAAATAAACCAATTTATCAGTTATTACCCTCTAGTGTTCTTGGGTTTAAAACTGTTTTGCATATTATTTTAAAGCCTAAGGCAAAAGCAAAGTGAAGAATCATTTATCCTAATTTTGTATGTTTTTTATTCATTCACTCAATATTTGGAGAGTTCTGTTTCAGGTACTGTTTGCAGCCCCATGGGTAGAACAGTTGGCAGAACACATTCAAGTTTTCACGGAGTTTATGAACTACTGGGGTCATAATTAATATGTGATCAAAGAAGTATAAATTACACCCATTTACATTTACTCTCCACACATTTATATATTATATAATGTGTGTGTATATGTATGTAAAATTTAATATTTTAAAATATAGTGTGGTGAAGGCCGAGGAGGCGGGTAGGGGTTGAGTGGAGGCAGGCAGTGTTGGGGTTGGATGGGGAACATCTGTAATCATGTCAACAACAACAAAAAAAGCATGGTTGTTATTGTAATTTCCCCCAATATAAATGATATAATTATTGATACCAAATCTCTGTTACTTCACTTTTTTAGACTGGGAAAAGTCATCACTAATTTCTTTTGTTTTAAAATAATAGTGTTTATTTGCTGAAGTAAACTGCGATTGTTCGTTCACATAAATGATAGTATAAAAATATGTAAACTTGTTTCTTAGTAATTCATTCATCTTAGCTTATTTTTAATGTTTCCATTCATGAAATATGATTTATCACAGTCTGCTCAATGTGTAATTTAAGTACATAGCTTATTTTATTGCTTTGTTTCTTAGAGAGCATTTGAACTTGTACTAAAGTATAGCGTACAGGTGACATTACGAACTGTCTGAAACACTGTGTCAGTAAACATATTGCTGAATTTTCATTTTCATCAGAAGGCCACAAAAAATGTTAAATTATTTACTGTTGATTAATTGATTCCAAATTTCATTTTTCTTTAAAGTACTATTTTGAAATACAGGGATATAAACCCTGTCACAAAGTTGCCAATAACTTGAACTGCCAAATAAGATTTTTGTGTGTTTAGTGTAATGGCCTTATGTCCTTTGTCTCTTCATTTTTTATTTTCCAAAGAAAGAAACAAAGCCCACAGAATGTTATAACAGAGAAAAATAGGATTATGTCTAAAGTCCATATCAAATATTATTTGTAGCAAAAGAGACTATGAAATAACTCCAAGGATTTTTCTGAAATCTCTAATTTGAATTCTTTAGTATTGTTTATAAACTCCTTGTATCTATCCCTTAATTTCTTATTTTGAAAAACAGATCTAGATCAATTTATTAAAGTCTCAAATATACCATAGAGCAAATGGTAGTAAATGAAAGAGACCAGCTGAAAAACATGCTGACTCCATCAGTTGGAGTCTACGACTGGGGAACGTGTGTGGAAGAAGACGTCCACGAGCCAGTCATTTTCTTTTGGTGGTTCTCTGTGGTGATTAGCTAGCTCATAAAATCAACTTTACATTTCATAAAATATCACTAGGGTGCCATAGAGGAGTATTTTATGCTTTGTTCAAATAACAGTGTAAGGGAAATTTCAGTAAAATGAAAGACTCACAAATTGATTGCAATCAGTTGTTTTCATTGCAACAACACTTAGTTATGGAGGCTTTACTACTGAGTTCTTTGAAACAGATTTTATATATATTTGCAATGCTATTGATTTATATTTTTTCTTTTCAAGGCTCCTGCTAGAGCCCACTGCAGTGCTCTGTATTTCAAGTTAATGCAATCGATCTGCTCTTAAATGTAGATTGTACTTCATTGACTGCTCTAATTTTTTGATCAATAGTTATGCAATAGTTTATTGAATGCTGTTTATTACTGATGATTATTTTACTGATTATTTCTCATAAAGAGAAGCCTCTGGCTTATAACTTCCTTTAATAGTTCTCTTACCTGTGAAGGTAACAGTTTATTTAGAAAAGAGGAGTAGGTGTCTTCTTTTTGCATTCATCCTAAAATATGGATAAAATTCCTTTCTCATGTGAACCTTTTTCCCATGAGTAACAATAATGATGATAATTTCTATTTTCATAAATGGTGATAAAGATCAACTATTTTCAGAAATTATAGGAAAAATTATTTCAAATACCTATCAATTTTTTGATTGTTTACTCTTTGGATTTAAATTTTCAACTCATTTCACATAGTGTTGTGATAAAGTTATTTCAAGTCTATTTAATATCATTAAAAATTCAAAGAGGATTTCTTTTCATTTATAGTCAGTTATGTTTAGATTCTACGTGTTTTAGAATTGCAGAATATTTGATCTTGGGAGATTTTTTAAAAATTTCCTTGCTTTTATCATTGAGAAAATTAAGGCCTGATGAGGTAAAATAACTTGCCTAGAGTCATCTTGCAGCCACATTATTATATAAAGAGCTTAGCATGAATGCTTTACAGGAAGTGTTTGGTAATTATCTATTGAATTACATGTATTTTGATACCTGAATAAAGATCATGACAAAAGAGGCAGAATTAGTGTTTATATTAGCTAGAGTAATAGTGTGAATGTAAATATATTAATATTTATATTATATAATATTTAATATATTAATACATTAATATAACAAATATATAATGAATGTAACAATGGATATTAATGTAAACTAGAGCATTTATTAACAAAATGAGCAAACTTTTAACATTTGTAATGATGGATTACGGCAATATTTGCTCTACTTAACTCATTTGCTTTACTTAGAACTTGTCCAGTGATAGCTGTAGACTGGCTCCAGTGAGCACCATCCTAGGTTTTACTTACATTATAATGTGTAATGAAGTTATAACACTGATCCCACTAATAACTTTGCTTGGCAGCAGACAGATGCTGTAAACCTCCCAAAGGCAAGTGATGTGTCTTTCATATTATTATTATAATAAGGTTTTTATTTTAAAGTTATCCTTGAAGTTATAAATTATTTTGTAGCATTGAATCAGCACAAATGTTTTTATACTTGACTGTAGAATTTAAAATTGGTGATAATGCTTTTACTTAAAGTTTTGTCTGAAATTCTAAAGCAAACAGTTAGTCTATATAAGTTGTTAAAATGTGTGTAAGTTTTATTATAATGTCTTTGTCTCGTTTAGGTAATTTAGATTGCTTTTTTTCCTTCCTTTTTGTGATAGGTTTTTTTTTTTTTTTTTTTTTTTGCCCTTTGTGCGATATTTTTGAGAATTCAATAATTAACTGAAATTGGGAGCCTTAGAAAAAAACTGGAATAGAAATTTAAGATAAAAAAATCTAATTTTTACTTGTGCTTTATATTAACATAAATTTACCTTTTAAGTGCTTATCTTTTTATTAAAATATCTTTACTAGAACAATTAGTCAATAGTAGTCTTTTTTAGATTATTTTTAAGTTTTAGAAACTTAAAATACCTTTTCTAAAAATAATATGTGGCTTTAAATCTGTGGTATATTTCAGGATTTGGGGGTAGTATTTTACTGTTTAATTATGAATTTCAAGTATAAAAAAGCAAATGGTGATATATTATAAAAGAGTTCTTTTGACACAGATGTATTTTAAGAAGTAACAATTGCATGCCTGAAATTGGATAAACTTGTGAAAGTCAAGGTTGATTTATTTTTAAGACAACTGTGAAAACTAATAGTCAGAAAATATAACTTAGCATCATGTCCTGACAATAAAATAGCTTACTAACTAAGAGAAAAGTGCCAATTGTTCCTTCCTAATTTTTCTCTTGGCAAGAGTAAGAATTTTCTTGATCTGGGCTAATATTTCAATATTGATTATTTTTCATTAGCGTTCTCCTGACCTGTTTGGTACGTCAGTATTTATATATTTAAAGCCTTTTCATAGTGATTAACCAGATTATCTGAAGTTATTTGTGTTATTATATTTTACTTAAAACATAGATAAGTCAGCTAAACTTCTTTGCTTATTTGCCTGTTTTTTCAGGATCTGGTATTTAATTCAAATATTATGTCTTATCTATTTTGTGTTATCTTCTGTTAACACTATATCAGATAAAGAGGCTTGGTTCTTTGCATTATAAACACAGAAATGATATTGCCTGACAGTAAATGATAACACCTGGAATACACAGCTTGAAATAAGTAAAAGATTTTCAGACTTTAAGTGATTGTCAACTGAAGGAATGTTTATTGAAACATAACATCTAGGAGATAGAATTGGGGGTAGGAGTTTAATTTTAAGTTATGGTTGAAAGAATGATTAGAAAAATTGACTTTTTGTCTAGTTTAATAATGTTTTCTTTTTAAATCCAGAAGGAATGATTTAAGATGGTTTAATTTAGCATGAATTGAAATATAGGACTTTTATGGTTGTTTTTAATAAATAGAAATAACTCAGAATAACCACTTTAAGAAAAGAAAACAAGTATAGGGAAGACTAGCTTCCCTTTGTTATAGCAATTTATAGATTTTGATTTTGTTTTAAGAAGTCATTTCCTTGGCTGGGGTGGCAGGGAGTGGTGGGGGGAAAATACAGATAACTATAATTGAACAACAATAAAGTAACTTACAAAAAAAAGTCATTCCCTTTGCATCCTAACATAATATTGTCCTGGTGCTTAAAAATACATTTATAGTAGTTTATGTTACACTTGCTGTTTAGAAACCAAAGTCGTTCCTGCAATAATGCTCCTATTTCATGTTTAAATACTACTGTAGCTCTGAAATACTCGTATTACTTTCAATTATTGCTTCTAGTACTCCAGCCATGCTGTTTGAAGCCGGGTAGAGTGTCATAATTGGGGGAAGAATAGGAGACACACAATGTAGGATTTGTGCACTGTTCGTAAGCTAGGCTTTTGAGAGTCCCGGTGCAGTCAAACTCCACAGGTAGTAGGTCTGTTATTGTGAGACTTTCAAGCTTTTAAATTATGTTTTGTAGGTAATAAATACTTTTCACTGCCTGATTTAATTTTCTGGTTTTTGATCTCTGGCATTTTGAAAGACAATATTTCTCAATACATTTGAGGTGGAGCTATATGGCATACCATTATTGTCATCATAATATGCTTAATGGCAAAATAATATTTGTGTAGTGATCTACCGTGTACAATTTATTTTCATGTGAATTATTTCTTTATTCTGCACAATATTAAAGCTCACCTTTTAAATTGCTTTTTCATGGTCATGCAGAGATTCTTTTCTAAATGAATCCCCTTTGCTAACTCCATTTTCAGTGTTCTTAAATGTACCTACGTGGTTTTGACAACACTTTATTGGGGTTCTATTGAATTAGTTATGTCAAAGATTATAATCTTTGCCTCATGCCAATTTCCATAGTAAAGAACACCTAAAAGAAGGTGATATATAAGATCCAAATCAAATAAAGTCATTAACACTAATTCCAGTTATCTTCAATGAATTTTGGTAACACTAGTCAAATTAAACAAGATCTTCATTTAATACCAATCTGAAGTTTATTTAAACAGCTTTTCCTGACAGATAATGTTTTCTTTAAGGATTTGGTAGACTTCCTCTCTTTTTTCTGTAAGCAAGCCATATATTTGCTCATCTATGCTTAACAAATGTTTATCACCTGGTATATGCACTGCATTGCTAGAAGTTTATATCTAGAATTTCTGTTTTGTTCTATTTATTGTTTCAGACATTTAGGCAGAATTCGGGATTCTCCAGAAAGCAGAATCAATAGGACATAGACATATACATATACATATACATATACATATACATATACATATACATATACATATACATATACATATACATAGAGGTTTATTTTAAGGAATTGGCTACGTATTTGTGTGGACTAGCAAGTCTGAGTTCTGTAGGGCAGGTGGCAGTCTGCAGTCTTATGCAAGGATTAATGTTATAGTGAGGAAATATTTCCTCTCACTGTAGGAAATCGTAGGTTTTGCTCTGATGGCCTTTTAACTGATTTGCGGAGGCCCCACTCACATTATGGAGATTAATGTCACCTGATTTTAGATGTTAACTGCATCTACCAAGTATCTTCACAGATAATGTTTTCTTAGTGTTTCATTAAATATTTGCATTACTATAGCCTTGCCAGGTTGACACATAAAAGTAATCATCTTAATAGTGTTTATTGGAAAAGTTACCTATAATCGCATCCCTCCACATGAATATGATGAAGACTACTCATGGAAATGTTTTTAAAAGCTTTTGCTAGATTAGATGTGGAAATCCTAGCCATAACTTAAAATACTTTACAGGAGACAAGTTGATAAAGCAGGAAGCTTACGGACCCTCAATTAAAAAGACCTATGTTCACATCTTGGCTTCATTACTTACTATAGCTTGTTTTGGGAAAAGCTGCTTAATTTCAGTTTCTTTAATGTTCTGTAAGATAGGGAGGGCAAATAATATCTACCTCACAGGAGAATTAGTTTAACATTGAGTGAATTAGTCCATGCTAAACACCTAGTAGACTTCCTGGCAAACATAGATGCACAATGAAAATTTTTCAAAAATTTCAGTTGATTTAGAGGGAGGCAGAGAGAGAAAGGGAAACACTGATTTGTTGTTCCACTTACTTATGCTTTATTGGTTGATTCTTGTAAGGTCTCTAACCAGGGATTGAACCTTCAACATTGGCATATTGGGATGATGCTCTTTATCAACAGAGCTACCTGACTAGGGCCAGTAAATATTAATTCCTATTCCCTTTTCTCCTTTATTCTTTTGAAAACAAAATTTGCTTTGTTACCAATACATCATATTCATTTATTTGTGTATACATTCAACAAATCTTTGTTCAGTCTTATGTGACAGACACTGTTTCAGGTATTAGAGATACAAAAGTGTATCTATCCTCTTAGAGCATGTCTTCAAGTGATGGGACATGGACAATAAACATATTAAAAACAGAAAGGTTTAAGATATATTAAATTAGATAAGTGCTTTGGAGAAAAAGTAAAGCCATGAAGTTCTGTAAAGTGAGTGTTGGTGATGAGTAAAGGGATTATAGTTTATTGGGATAGCCTTGCTAAGAAGATTATTTTTAAGCAAAGACTTAAAAGAGAATACAGCACAAGTGCTCTGTCCTTTACTGTCTGGGCTGCCAGGGGAGGCAGATGGGACACTAAGGGCAAAGGCATTGTGACAGGAGTGTCTGAGGGACAGGAAGAAGGCTTTGGTAATTGCAGCAGGCTGATCCAGGAGTTAGGCATAGAAGGTGAAATCACACAAGTTGGGTGTGGTGTGCTGGGCAAATTTTGAAGCAGGACTTTGTGAAATGTGAAGCCATCACAAAGTTCTGAGCAGAAGAAGGCTACCATGATCTGATATTTGTGCTATTCAAAACCAAATTAAAGGAAATTGTAGGAGGTTTTGTTGAGAGCATGGACTGAAAGGATAGACTACATGAGTTCATGTGTCTTTATAATTTATTAACCATTCAACCTTAGGTGAGTTACCTCTGTACATGAAATGAAAACGATAGTATCTACTTCATGGTCTTGTTACGTACAGTAACCCTCTGCTTGGCAAGTAGAAAGAATCTAATGAATCTTTGCCATTGGTAATAATGAAAGGGTCCATCTATAATATGACCTATTGCCTGCAAGTGATCTTGAATTGATACACAAAGCCTGTTCATGTCATTGATTTAGATATAAAACTAACTTGATAAATTAAAAGTGGTTATAGGTACTAAAGAAAAATGCCTCAGCTTGTAAATTGGTGTTTCAGAGTCAGATTTTGAAAGGATCATGGTGACTCCCTGAAAAACAGGTGATTTCCTCTGATGAAACCTCTTTTTTTTTTGGTCAGTGCTATTGTCATTCTTTCATGGAAATTGGTTTGAAAGCTTTGTGACAACTTTAATGCTTCTTCCAATTTATTGCTTATATTTAAAATAAGCTTTAGTTCTCAGAATACTTTTTATTGGCAGCACTCCGTCTGTCATTTCCCTCATAGGGACCTTTCTGTCCCCTATCTGTCACTGTTCTAGTACAAGTCCTGTCACTTCATGGGTTCGCATCTGCTCTCCTGCTTCTTGTCAGTGGAAGTAGTAGGGTTTTCTTGGATTCTCATTACGTGCCAGAAAATATTCTAAGCACTTTTCACCACAAATTCATTTAATCTGTGTTATAATCTGTAAGGTCAGTGTTTTTGTCTGTGTTTTCGTATTCTGAGTTTGAGAGTTGTCCAGACTTGAATTACATGTTTGAACAAGGTAAAGAATGGAAGTTCCTGCTCCCCTGCCCCTACACAAATGCAGCGTCCATGTACATACATACATGTGTCTGCAGCTGTGCACGCATACACACATACACAAACAGTGGATTGGACACTAATAGGTATGTATATTGGTCTGCTGTGACTTGTGTAAAAATGATGTTACTTGAAGGTCAAGTAATAGAAAAGTTCACCATCATTGGTTTTATTTTAATAATGCTGGTAAGAATTTAACATCAGAACCATGTTATAACTGCCATCAGCAAAATGATTTGTGCCGCCATACCACCTGAAAAAAAATCGAAAACAGCATTTGCTAAATACATTGATTAAAGAGGTTAGTATTGCATTATTTTCACTTTATTTTTCAAACTACTATAACAATTCTTAGAAGAAAATACCTGTTTAGCTTTCTCAGTAGTTATAGAATGTGTTCATGGGAAAGTTTGTCCAGAATATGTTCTAATTATTTCTTGATGATGTAGAAAACTAATTTTCTTACTAGAAAAGATGTTGACAGATTGGCATTGTCTCAGCTAGAGATCTATGTGAAACTAAGCTTATTGAGACCAACCATGCCATACTGTTTTTAGCTATTTTTGTTAATTCAACCATCGCCTCTGCAAATTGGTAACTGATGGTCCGTAATGTGTGGCTGGGATTTGGGATTGAAATTCATCCCATGGTACAGATAAGTGTAAAAGCTACTCATCAACAAGAAGGATGAATAGTCTGATTATTTAATCTAATTGAAGAACATATTTGATAAAGAAGGGAAAATGAGTTTTGTTATGACAAAGATTTCTGTTGTAAATAGGATAGAATTGAAGCTACAAGATGAAATGTTTGCAGAATTTAGGCAGAATGAGTCATAGTAACACCATGCTCTTGATAGAATGGAAAAGAGATAAATTTATTGCAATGCATTGATTATTTTGTTTGTGATATAGCTTTTATGTTCCCTTGAGATCTTTTCCTTTTACATAAACCCATGTAATAGTTACAAATTAAACAAAATATGCACGTGGCAGATAGATACTCAACAGAACTTGACAAGGCAATAATAAATCAAGGGGTTTGGGAGGAAAAATGTCTGTTCACAATGTTAGCTGACTATAAGGTCAATGGCTTTCTATGTTCACAATTATACGTTCTAATTTATTTCAGGACTACAAATGCAGCACTCTGACAAATGTCTGCTTGTCAATAGATTAGGCAGAAAAGATAAATAAGAAGTCACTGATAGTCTTGAGTGATTCAGCACACAGTGGTAGAACAGTAGGTTGCCTTAGCATTATAAATATTTCAGTGATTATAAAACAGATAACTCTAGGAAGTTTTTTTTGTCCAAATATTCATCTTATCACAATCATATATATTATATCATGTCTGAATAGCTAGCTCATCTCTGTTAACTTTTGCCTCACTAATTACATCAAAGTACTCCCTTCCCCCTCACCCCCACCTTTCGTGAATGTGTGTCCCAGGTAGATACACAATATTTGGGGCTCAATATTCCCAAAGGCTGCATGATATAAGATGCATATTATAATGAATGTTATTTATCTTAGTATTTTTAATGTATCAATGTTTTTGATTAGGATGAGATTTTAAACATATAATTGGAACTTAATGTTCTTTGAACATTTTTGGAAACCAAACTTCTTGTTCCCACTATGAATTAATGCTATTACATTTGCAGATTTTTTTTTTTTTTTTTTTTTACCATTATTCTCTTCAAAATCTTTGCTTGGTAATATCCCTCACTTCAGTGTTTCAAGTTTATTACAAAGAGTTATTCTATTCCCACATGAAAATTTTAAGCCTTTTTATTCTCCATATCAAGCAGCCTGTATTTTCTCATTCTTTTAGTTCTCTGTCTTCTGGAGTAAGTAGTGGCTTCTTGTCCTTTCTTACACTAATTGTGAGGTGGTGGGTGAGGTAGGGACAGTGTGGATGGGAGGGAAAAGGAATGCTTTTCTTAATTCTGTGTCTGTATATAATTCTACTGACAAATTCATGTTTTTCTAGGAAATAGCTCTAATATACTCATATGTAAAACTGGATTATTTTATCTATCATACAGATAATTAAATTAATCAAGCTTTTAAAATGTGTGGCATAGTGAGTTCTGGCATCTAATAATTGCATAATAAATGGTGTCTTCTTAAGTCACTCAGATGACATGCATTGCAATGAATTTTTATTTCACTTCTCCACTCACCATATCTAATTAGTCTATTCTACCTCTATTAGAAACAAAAAGCAAAGTAGTATAGGTTTAGGAGATGGAATTGTTTTTAAAATCTGCTTCTACCATTTATTAGCTGTGCTTCAGACAAATTACCTACCCCGCTAAATCTACCCTTTCTCCTCTGTAAAGTAGTAATGAAGTAGTAACTTGCCTCAGAGTGTAGTTTTTGAGAATCACATTCAATTAATTGTGTGTGTGTGTGTGCATGCATGTATATGTATGTATGTATGTAAGATTATGTATAAAATGAATGAATAATATAGCTAAAACATTTAGCATTATGGTCAACATGAAATAAGTGTTCAATAAATGTACCAACATTACTGTTGTTCTTGTTACTGTCCATTTCAGTTGCCAACTCATGCTTTTTGTCCTCTCACCTGACTGCCCTACCCTAGGTCACCTCTGTGTTCCTGCACCCTACCACCTATCCAGTAGTGTTGGCAGGCAAATTATTTTTTGTACTTAAAAAAAAAGAAGTCCAAGAAGCTGCCTATTATCTGCCAAGCATGATGCAAGTTATTTAACCTGGCATTTTAGCACTGCTACAGTTTAACTTCCCACTGTCTTTCCAGCATTATTTCGTAGTTTGTCTTTCTCACAGAGATACTATGAGGATTATAATAGGGGACATATCACAAGAAGTAGCATAATATCTGGCATGTAGAGAGTTGTTAATTTCTCTCTGTTTCTCTTTTCTCCCTTCCATCATCTTATTTTAATAAATCCTGGATTTAGGTCCAACTAGACCTCTGTATACACGACATATCCTTTCCTGTGCCTTTGATAAGATTCAGTTCTCTCTGTTTTTATTTATTTATTCAGCACATATTTTTTATTATAGTCTGTGCATCATGTATTATTTGGCAGCGGGGACACAGATATGTAGGGTATTTTCCAGAGGTATATTCTAGAAAGAAAGAACAGTGCATTAAAGACACTGAGACCTACAAACTGAAATGAGAGGAGGGACCAATTCTGGTTTGGCCTTCTGCTGTTTCTCAACTCTTAGTATAGAGTTATGGGCATAATTGTTTGAGATGAAATTTTGTGAGAGATGGAATGAGGCAAAAAGGAAGAAAGGTATGAGACAGTTTGGCATGTTTGGTAAACGCACAAACCATATGGCTAGGGAAAATATTGTAAAATTCATGTCTGAGAGTAGTGAGAGATGATGTCAGAGAGAAGTGCAGTGGCCAGAAAATGAAGAATATTATCCCTTATGCCAGAAGCTTGGCCTCTCTCGTGTGGATTTGAAGAGCCTATGAGGGGGGATTAAATAGGATTGTTACATGCCGCATTTTTATTTTAGAAAGAAGTGGGATTACAGGCATGGATGTGAGTTGTGAGCCTGTTGTAGTAATAAAGCGAATTAAAAATGGGATTGGAAAGATTTGAAACATTTTTATATGTTAAAATCAACAGCCTTTGGTAACTGATTGGATGTGGGGAATGCAGGAGAGCAAAAGCAAAGGATGAGTCCTGAGTTCTGCTCAGCCTTCAGGCCCTGCGGAATTATGACTTATCTCTATTTCATCCATCTTGCTACACATTAAAATTAAATCTATTTTTATACACCTTATAAAATGTATGTATGCCTTTCTTATATTGCTGATTTCATTTTACTAGTAGTTATTGTGTATGCTTAAATTTTCTCACCATATTGGAAGACCCATAACTTAATATCTTTGTATTGCTTTGATGGCCTAATATATATTGAATGGTCAGTAAATAATACAGATTATTAATTAATGTCATATATTATAATATAATCACCTCCAGAAAAAAGAATCCAGAAAGTTTAGTATATAGCTGAGATATTTTAGTATTTGAAAATGAAACTAGCAGTTGCAAATAGGTGAAATTTAAAATTCTTTCAAAAGTACTTTAGTTCTAAAAATTCAAAATTTATGATGGCCAGAAAAGAAAATAATCATAAGAAGAAATTTTAAAGTGAAATCAGCCATATTGTTTCCAAATTCAGATGAGAACTTACTATTAAAAGTCTTGCACAGATTGGAAATGACTAATCAACATTAGGGAAATGAAATTTGAAGAGCTGCCCTCATACTGTTCATGGCTAAAAATGTTTGCATGTTAGATTTTAACAGTGTTGCTCCAGTCTGAAAATTTCAGTGGTTAGACTGTTGGATTGGAAACAAATCATCTAATTACTACTCTCTGCAGGATGATCTTTGGTAGATCTCTTGATTTCTGTGAATCTCCCTCTTCAGGGAGCAGCCTTAGCTAAGTCTGAAAGCCGATCGCATTTGAGAGGTATAGAGTGTGGTACCAGATATTCTGTAGAAAGATGGAGTGATGTATTATAACAGAATTTAACTATGATTTTTTCCTATGGAGTGATCCCTTCATAAGGTATATAAATGTCTAATCACTATGTTGTTTACCCAAAACTAATATGATGTATGTTAACTATAATTGAAAGATAAGTTTGAAAAAGATACAAAGTTCCCACATCTATCTTCACATTAAGGAAATATACTTTTTCAAAGAATGATTGTTTTTATTTCAGTTCAATTATGTAATATCAATGGGGGTGTATTATGAGGTGAAGTGGGAAGAGGACAGAGCTAGGTTTTAGTATTAGCTTTGCACTCAACTAGCTATCAGCTCCCCTCTTTGGGCCTTCGTCTCCTCGTAAGTAAAATGAGGAGGTGGAATAAATAGTCTGTTACATCCTTTTGAGCTCTGAAATTTTGTATCTTTGCCTTGTCCGTATTAGATACACAGCTATAGCACAATATTCAAATGTGACTCATCCTGGTGAAAGGTAGAATCTAATCATTTCAATGGTATTTAGAAAACCATCTGGGATAAAATATCATTTAGTTGTATTTGATTGAAAGATCTAACCTAAAATAAAAAATGTTCGTTTTTTAAAATTTCAAATGTAAGGGAGAACTGATTGGCAAATAAAAACATGGTACTAGAGAGTTATATAATACTATTAATTACAGATCATTGTTAATGTTCCAGAAAAGTTCTGTTTATTAATTAATTAATTTATTATATTAGGAATGCACTGATATTAAATGACTCAAAAGTTGGATATGTTGCAACTATTTTACATGGTTCTATGGTAATGATTCTTGTATCTTTAATTCATAAACACAAATGAGTGTTGCTATTTCTATCATAGTTACCTTGGATGCTGAGCCCTTTTTTCATATTATATCACTAGATACTTGCTAAGCAGATACTGTTGTACACTGATGTACCATATTAAATTGGTAGCAAAGCAGTCACAGGGTTGCAAAGTACAGCGTAGGAAATATAGTCAATAATATTGTAATAACTATGTCTAATGACAGATGGTTACTAGACTTATTGTAGTGATCAATTTGTACGGCACATAAATGTTGAATTACTATCTTGTACACCTGAAAGTAATATATTGTATGTCAACTATAATTAAAAATAAATTTAAAATTTAAAAATTGGTAGCAAAGTTAGAGAATTATAGTTATGAATCCTCTCTCAAAAGCTAGGGTTTTTTTTCCTTCAAATCACCTTCATTTGATTCCGAGCCCCTGCTCCCTGTGGTGAGAAGCCACCAGTCCCCAGTATCTGCCTCCCTGACCCCCTCCCGACACAGATGCACACACCATCCAGAGCTATGCAGAGGCCCTGTATCTTATCACTCCCAGTTACCATACTTAATTTTCCCTGAGATGCCTTTTGTTCTAATCTGTGCAGGTCCTCTGGGATCACAGAGGGTCAGAGAACTCTCTGGTTGCACTGGGAACGCCATGATTGGGGTCCATCCTCCCTCATTTCATCCATCATCCAGCCAGCTGCTTAAACGGGTACATTTTATCCCCATTTCTTACATGAAGCAGTTGAAGCCCAGAGAGTTAAAATGATTTAGACAGGCTTATACAGGTGATAAGTGAAATTACCAGAATAAACCCTTGGTATAGAACATCAGTTTGACTTTTTGGATAAATTATATCAGGTAATTTCAAAGAAAGAGTTTCATATATGTTTGTAGTGTACGATATACACTTGAATATATGTATAGATGAGACCTAGAGAGGATTATTTTGAAACATTCAGATTCATTTGTTCTTGTGTACATTTGTTAAGCACAAATTTGTCCAGTCTTCTTATCTTACTATCCATTTGTACAAATTTAAAAATGTGGTCTCCTGTCAAGTTAATGACCCGAGAGAAAGGGCTCCCTTTTCAGTTGTAGTGCTGGGTGATTCACTATTATATTTGATGAACAATGTATATTACAATTTTAAAAATGAAAGTTGATGACTCCAGTTACCTACTAACCCAAGGCATACGGTGGGGATCACTTGTAGTTTCCTAAATCCCCATCTGTCTCCCACTTTTTGTTTGTTACACTTGGCTGGAAATAAGGGATTATTTCTTCCTATGGAACCATCCTTGATTGTTAGTACATCTCCAAGGGCATAATCATGATATATTAAAAAACAATCATGTAAATTATAATCATCATCTCACTCACATTTTCCAGAATATTTTTAATGATGAGTATTTTTCCTTTTAAATATTGATTGGGACTTTTCTAGCTTGAGATAAAGTAATCATATGTAAATTATTTTATTTGATATACTGTTAGTTTAAATCCAGATTTATAACAAGGCTTGAAATTGGGCCATAGCAAGAAAACAGTTTACAGTTTTACCTGGGAAAAGTTATTTGTTTAAATTATGCTAAAGGCCTGGCAGTTTTACAAGTGGGATAAAGTATGGTGGAAGACTTTTACCTACTTGGAGATACAGAGTGGGAAGGGAAATTAATACAAACAATAAGACTTTAAATATTGTTTTAAAGTTACTGCTTAAAATGGTGAAAAATGTGTGTAGCCATGCCTTTTGTGCTGACAGTGATGAAAGTGCAAGGTTAAGTTATGCTGACACATTCATGTTAAAATGCAGTGCTTGTACATTTTTACCACATTAACATCTTTTATATTTTACGTCCCTCCTCTTCTCAATTTTTATCAGGAGATTTCTTCCACATTATTCTCCAAATAGTAGACTAACTTTTCTGAGGGTTTGCTCAGAGGCTGAGACTCAGCATGGTAGCTGGTAGCAAGAAATCAAAGCATAATTGTTCCTTGTTTCTGACCACTCACCCTACAGTGTGTTAGCATTCAGGGCAGAGAAATATTCAAGTCCATTACAGGAATTTCTCATCTTGGACTTTTAAAAAGTGTGTGTTTAAAATTATTTAACAGTTTGGCTTATAGTGTATGAATTTGTCATAGTATTCAGTATTATTATTGGCATAATTGTTTTTACTTTCACAGCATCAGTGAAGCTTATTGGAAAAAGCACATTAAATCAAGAGCATAGCTTTGAGGGAATGTGCCGAGAGTGTCTTTACTTCCAAATCAGCCACAATCAACGAAGTTGTTCATTCACGTTTCTTATGATCCAGGTCGGGTTCTTGCCCAACTGTGGCCTGCTTCCTTTATAGTGCGACCAAATAACATAGCCAAGCGGTAGATTCAGAACCAATTATCAGTAACTATGTTGTGTAAGTAGAATGATCCAGCATTTAAACGTAACACTCCATCCATTGTGTCCTGTTTTCCTGGCAAAATTGTTACTGGCATGCCTTTCACTCTCAAAATGCCTTGGTTTAGATGAGAAATTATATGTCACCTCACCAATTAGGTAAATATTGGTAATACTATTTTTCTAGATCTTTTTTTCTTTCTAAATCCTGGAGAAATCTAAAGGCACCAGAATTTTAAGTGACTTTCCCAAAAATATAGAGCTACTTAGTGGCAAAGCTCATATAGAAGTGTTTTGACTTAAGCTGTGGGCTTTTATCCAAGTTATATTTGTTAATTTGTCAATTTTGCAGATTAGACTTTTAAATATTTATCCTTTGATCATTTATTTTTAGGTGTATTCTCTTGCTCTTATTTATTCTTGAATATCTTTATGTTTATATAAGGCAATTAGAAAAATTGAGGTAAAGTGGGCCACGCTAATTGTAGGGTGTTTCCAAATGATGAGAAACTGTTGGAAATATCATTACCAGCCAGGTGCTGGAAAGCACTAAAAAGCTGGCAGCACACAACACCGTGGCCAATTTGACCTTGTGGAGTGAAACCTAAATTTGTCTTCAATTAGCCAGCCTGTCCCAGAGATTATCATTATACTGGTCCTCTGACCAATTCTTTTGGACTGATCACTCATAATTGATCCAGATCTCTTGTATAACAAGTTGAATTCTAGGCAAAAAATTGTAACTTTTTGCATTTTGCCATCAGCTCTGAAAATCATTATGTGCTTCTAGAAATTAATGTAGCTAGGGAGTATAAGTTTTGTTCAAGCTAAGTGGTAATTTTCTTTTTCTGTATTGGCTAGATTTTTCTAGATATGACGTTTGGTGCAGGAGGACACGCAAGAGCCATTCTGCAGAAAGAGTCAAATATTACTCTGTATGCCTTAGACAGAGACCCGACAGCTTATGCAATAGCTGAACAACTTTCAGAATTGTATCCGTAAGTATTCCTTTTATATAATTATTTAATTGGAGTGTTGAGTTTTACAGAGCTTCCTTTTTCATGTTGGTATTTGTCCTCCCTTGTATGATGTTATATTTCATTCCACTAATTATTCCTTGCCCTTTATTCCCCCAAAGAATTAATGTAAATGATGTTTTCAGTACCACTTAAAATAATGATTTTATGCATTTATTATTTCTGAATTAATAAGAATAAGTACAAAAATGACTTTTGGCTAAAGTTTGAAGATATGTTGAAATCCACTCATGAAAAATATTTTGACAAATGACCCATAGTTTAAATAATACTTTTCAAGAGAATTTTATGACTTACAGTTTCCAAAAATTTAGTGAAGTAAATTAAGTCTGTGATAATTCTACAGAATCCCTGAGGTTGCGCATGTCAACATGATGCAATCATTTTCTCTAAATACTTTTTGAAATTCATGAGTAAATTTAGAGTTCTCTATTCCCTTTGTCAGAATTCGTGAACTTCCACTATAGAACTTTTTAAAACTAAAAAATATTGTTTTCATGAGTGATAAAACCATCTTCCTTGAGAGAAAAGTTTAGAATCAGTGTTATGTCCATTTGGCTATCAGCCTGAAAAACGAAAATAGCTTGGAACTAAGATGACTACCTTGAAATACTATGTAAAGAGCTCTTTTTAGAAATGGGGAATTGTTTTATTTTGTCATGCTCCAAAGACTGAAATAAAGAAAAATGATGAGAATATCAAAGGTAAGTTCTGACTTGATGTAGATTAGAGTTTTTACTAGTCATAGCTGTCTAACAAGGAAGAGGTCTCTTTGGTGAAAGAATAAAAGTGTGATCATGGAAAAGCTTCATCAGAGACTGAAGGTAGAAAATTGGATTACTATTTTAGAATAGTCTTTTTCAACCTCTCTCAGATCTCAGATTCTTTGCAAATCTGTCAGTGTGATTTATTCTCCTAGTAAATATGTAAATAAATATATATATAAAATTTTGTTTGCAAGAGTACAAAGTTTATGGAGTATTTTGGATTATTTTAATTCCGGGTTATTTTCTTCTAAGAAATATATGAGGATGAGATTAATGACATGATACTTTCCTTTCTTTTTTTTTTAATCTTTCACTGTCATCTTCAATGTGACTTAGATGTACCTTCTTTAAAAATATCTTGTAGTAGGGCATTCACGTTTGTGAACTATCTTAGATTATGACCTTAACATTCATAGAATGAGTACAGCTCACCATCATATTTCACTATCATAGGTAAATTGAATTTTCTTAGATATTGTTTCTAAAGGCAGTGATTCCTAGTTCAGTTGGTTCAAGGTCTCTTATTCTTTCCATAATGTTTGTCAGTTTTATCAGGTGTAATTCTTTACCTGACAGGAATCTTGAGGCTCTGTATTCTCTCTTCAGTTTACAGATGTGGACATTATCAACCAGACAGATTAAATGACTTACTAAAGGGCGTACTTGGCTTAATAGGAATAGAGCTGGCACGTGTCATTTGATCCCCTCCCCCACCTAGTAATCTCATTTTCTTAAATTATTCTACCTTGTCTCAAATCTTGTTGAGACTTTTTTAATTCATCAATGAAATAATTCCTTTGCCAAGCATAATAAATTAAAGAACAATTAAATCAGGAAGAAGGAATGATACAGGTAAAAGTTAGAATAAAAAAAACTGAAAACAAAAAAAGGATAAAGAAATCCCAACTGATCATTCTTTGAAAATAGCAAATTTTTTTCAGCCTGATTGTTAAAGGAAAAAGAGAGTAAAAAATTTTTATTAAAATGGAGAAAGACCAACCATGGACATAAGATAATTTACTCATAATACAACCAATACAACCAATTCTGTAATGTAAAATCTACATAAAATCAATGATGTCTTAACAAAATATAAATTATTAAAGTTGACTCAGTAATTAACTATTAAATTTGAATAGGTCATTACCATAAAATTAGAAAGGTAACTAAGGCACATAGAAAAATGAACCATGACCAGAAAGTTGAGAAGTTATATATACAATCTAAGGGTAAGAAATTTTAAATCAATGTTAGAAATCATAAATATATAAAAGTAAGTAATAAAATATCTAACAATATAAAAACTTTAAAAACATATGGCAAAAATAGTATTGCAAAATTTTAAAGAGTTAATACAGAAAGGAAATATTTCTAGGTTAGGGGATAGGCAAACAAGTGATAATTTAGGGGAGTAAAAATGTTTTTTCTGTTACCCTTCTAAGTTCTCAACTAGCACCCCTGCAACAGAAGACAGACTAAAAAGAGAAAACATGTTAATTTATTTAATATAGTTTTTGTGTGACACGAGAGCCTTCATAAGGAAATGAAGGCTGAATGACACGTTTAAACCTCAGCATTTTTGTATTAGGTTTGATGAAGAGTGGAAAATCATAGAAAATTGTGGTGTGACAAAAAGTGTAAGTGCAGTAGTAAACGGGGGGAAACACAGCAAGCCAAACCAATTCAGATTTCTTCCCATCCCTTCATCTTCAGAGATAAGGAGGCTTCTTTTCTCTCGGTAGAGTGAGGGTATGTCTCACCTGAGGGTCAGGGACCTATTTCAGGGAAAGATCAGAAATTCTTCCTGCATGTGCTGTTTCTCATATTCCTTTAGTTTAATATATTCAATATGCCAAGGTTCCATACTTTGAAGTAGTGTGTCCTGAATCCCATCAATATTTACCATATAAGAATTTTTCAAAATTGATAAGACAACAATACTCAATTTGAAAAATGGGCGAAGCATATACAAGGGTCATTCACAGAAGATTAGGTATAAAAAGATTGTTCACCTCAGTAGCAGTGATGAGGGAAATGAAATTAAAAATAATGGTAAAAATACACTTCTCAGACTGGAAGGACATAATTTTGAAAGTGAGGATATGGGGTAGGGACATTTAGCCATTTTTTAAAGGACCTCTTTTAAAATTAAAATCAAAACACATAACCTGCTTAGAATCTATTCCATCTAAATAAAAGAATCAATATCGATGGAAACACATCCTTAGACTTACTGCAGACTTTGTGTGTGCATTGTTTGTATATATAATCATGGGGAAGTTGAGAAAGAAGGAATTAGTGGTGGGGCAGGTGTGCCGAAAGAGAAAAGAATGGTTAAAAAAAACAAACCCCAGTAGTGTATGATGACATCTTTGATATGTATGTAAAGTAGAAAATGTCAAGCAATGCTATATATTATTTATGAATACCTACATATGTAGTTATGGTGTAAAAATATCCATGAGAAAGAAAAACACAACTTTGTGCCAGGGATAATTTCTGGGGATAAGGGATGGATAGATGGTTGGTTGGTTGGAAGGATGGAGGGATTAGATTGATTGTGTTCTTAAAAATAAATATGTAATTACAACTTATAGCAAAGTGCACAATAAAGGGAATATTTTGTCATTTCAATGTTAACATCCTTGAGGAAATATAGTGATTTCTTTCTTCCATTTATTTGTTTTGCTGTTGTCAAAGAGGAGCTTATTCTTCTGAGAAATTACACATTCTCTACTCTGTCAAACTAAGTCAAAAATAAAAACTAACATTTTTGCAGAAAACTAAGCAATTCATAGGAAGGCTGAATTTTAGACTAACACATTTCAGCTCTTTCAGAAAAGATGACATGTCACATCACCTGTTGTTTAAAAACGGAAACTTTTCCCCATCGCCTCTGAAGACTGTACAAGAGGAAACAGTTTAAATTGGAGCAGTGGGGTATTGGTTGACTTTTACCACTGTGGAAGATGGACATTGTAATACAATTTTTCAAAAATAATTTTTTCTCTAAATTGAGAAATAATATGTGCTCCACAGGATGAGTTTAGAGAATATAGCCACATATAAGAAAAATAAAGTCATAATTGATTCTGTCATTTAACTGTGATTTTAAACGTTATAAAAGTATAGTAAACTATTATTTTCAATTATTAATAAATGTAGATGTGCTTATTGGGATAAATGTATAGTATATAGAAAAATATAAGGAAAAATTGAACTTATAATTTCATCACCTTAATCAGTAGTAATGGTTTTGTGTATTTCACTTTATCTTTTTAATTGTCAATATTTCATTATATTTTATGTACTAGTTCTTGTTGAACTTTTTGGCTATTTTTACTTTTTATATTTTAAAATATTAAAATATCTTAGCCAATGTTAAGAAACCATTTTGGTCAATTGAGTTAATTTAGGAAGAACTGACGTTTTCATTCTGCATCCCAATCGAAAAGCATGTGTGTCTTTTCATTTATCACAATATTTTGTGTTTCTTATTAATATTTTTAAGTTAAATGGTAAAATACACTAAAGTACTAAGAACAAATTAAAATAATTCATAATCACCCACCAATATTAAGAGTTTGGTATATATTTTCTTCTAATCATTTTGGTTATATGTGTATATACAGTCATATATACATACATATATATTTTATGCATACATATCTATTTTCTAAAAGTTCATTGTACTTATACAATATAAGCACATTCATATTCCATTAAATTATGTTTAATTTTATTGGTTGTGGAGTGTTTCCTTAATAAAGTTATTAGGATTCTAATTCTAATACAATCTTATCCGCATTCACGTTACTCTATTTTAAATCTTTCTGTGCTATAGTCTTTTAGATGTACTTCCTATGAACAACAAATACCAGATGTACTTTGTGTAAACAAATCTGAGTATGTTTTCTGTAAAAAGGTAATTAAATCTGGATATGCTTGGTCTATGTCATGTTGTTTTATATTTTCTATTGTTGTATTTTATTCAAAAATTTTTTGGCTTAAAATTTTTTGTCTATTATTTATTTATATATATATATATACACACACACACACCCACATATCCATATATATGGATTTACCTTTACTCTAACACTTTTGATGATATACCTTTCATTTTTTTTCAGTCTTTTTTTTATTGTTGTTCAAGTACAGTTGTCTCCATTTCTCCCCACTACTCCCCCTGACTCCAGCTATCCCCACCTGCCACCCTTGATCTTACCCCACTTTGGCTTTGTCTGTGTGTCCTTTATACATGTTCCTTGATGACGCTTCCCCTTTTTTCACCCATTATCCCCTCCTTTGTCCCCTCTGGTTACTGTCAGTTTGTTATCTATTTCAATGTCTCTGGTTGCATTTTGCTTGCTTGCTTGTTTTGTTGATTAGGTTCCACTTATAGGTGAGATCATGTGGTATTTGTCTTTCACCATCTGGCTTATTTCACTTAGCATAATGTTCTCCAGTTCCATCCATGCTGTTGTGAAGAGTAGGAGCTCCTTCTTTCTTTCTGCTGCATAGTATTCCATTGTGTAAATGTACCATAGTTTTTTGATCCACTTATTTACTGATGGGCACTTAAGCTGTTTCCAGCACTTGGTTATTGTAAGTTGTGCTGCTATGAACATTGGGGTGCAGAGGTTCTTTTGAATTGGTGTTGCAGGGTTCTTAGGGTATAAACCCAGCAGTGGAATTGCTGGGTCAAAAGGCAGTTCCATTTTTAGTTTTTTTTTTCAGGAAATTCCATACTGTTTTCTACAGTGGCTGCGTCAGTCTGCAATTCCACCAACAGTGCACTAGGGTTCCCTTTTCTCCACATCCTCTCCATCACTTGTTGTTTGTTGATTTGTTTATGATGGCCATTATGACCAGTATGAAGAGACATCTCATTGTGGTTTTAATTTGCATCTCTCTGATGGCTAGTAATACTGAGTATCCTTTCATATGTCTGTAGGTCCTCTGTATGTCTTCCTTGGAGAAGTGTCTATTCAGGTCCTTTGCCCATTTTTTAATTGGGTGGTTTGTTTTCCTGGATTGGAATCATGTGAGTTCTTTATATATTTTGGAGATCAAACCCTGTCCGAGGTATCATTTGCAAATATGTTTTCCCATACAGTTGATTCCCATTCCATTTTGCTAATGTTTTCTTTAGCCATTCAGAAGCTTTTTATTTTGATGAAGTCCTGTTTGTTTATTTGTTTATTCTTTCCATTATGCCCCTATGACTAATGTTAGCATTTTTTTTAAATTAAACATATTTAATAATTTTTTATAGTTAAGTATTCATAATAAAATAATATTTTTCATCAACTATCCCATGTAACGTAAGAAATTAACACTTTTATTTTTATTTACCTTTTTTCCCTCACCTCACTGCTTGGCTTTTAAAATATTATTCTGGATTTTATAAATTAATTTCTACTACTATAATTTTTAGTTGGCAGTTTCATTGTTTGGCGGTGATATCTCAAATAATTACTTATACTTAAAAATTTTAGTTTTTTAGGTGGGCTCATGTCTTAGTAATTGATTACATCTTTAAGTGGTTTTTCTATAAATATGCAAAAGGAAAACATCTCTACTTTTGCCTACCTGATACTGTGTTACTCATGCTTTCCTACATGGCAGTGGGACTTAGTGTAACATTTTAGGAATTTTATACACATTCCTCTTTTCCTTCTCACGTATAGTGCTGTGGAGCAGTCTGAGGGCAGCACCGTTTATTTTTCCTTTCCCAGTCAGTCTGTTTCTCTCTCCTCCATCACCTGGCTGGATGCATATTAGATACATTTATTTCTTTGAACACTTTGGATACTCACAAATTTCACCAGGAAATATTAGTAATTGGTCTCTTTTCATTAATTTTTCATGTTTTCTGTGAGCAGTTTTGGCCTATGAATTGGGTCTTTATGAGGGAGTTCTGTGATAGTTAGCCCTTACTGGATATTTTGTTTGTTTTCTCACCTATGAGCATTTATCATTGACTGGTTGCAGTTGTATTACCTATGCCACGTGTCCTTTATTTCCTCCCTTAGTGCTTTCAGCTGCTTTTACTTTGCCTCTGTATTCTAGGAAGTCTCTTCAGGGTTATTCTATGTATTACATACTTGTTTTTCTACAGTTTTGATTAAGTTTTACCATCTTGCTTAAGTTTTATTTCACCTATTGAAAGTTATCTTTCCTTGCAACCTTACTGATTCATTGGTATGTTCTTTTCTGCCAATATCTTTTTATTTCCGCTTGGTCCATCATCTCATTTATATGTTTTATTTGATTTTTCAGTTTTCTTGAAATTTATAGCATCTAAATTGTATGCACCCTAAACTTCTTTTTTTGTAATAAATATTTTTCAATAGGATGCTTTTGCTCTGTATCTTGAGTACAAATTTCTCCTTCTTTTCTTTTTTTCAGAATCTTGTCATAGATTCCATCTTGGTTGTATATTTTGTGTAAGTTTTTACTATTTGGATAGATTCTCTTTTCACCTGCTCATTGTTCAGTTATGTGGGGCCAGAGTCTCCAGTTCAGATTTTAAGCTAGAAAATTGCTTTAGGTATATAGTCTCTTATTACAAAAAGTCTTAGTATTTGGGAGTTATTTTCTAGAATCTGCCAATAGGAAGGGGGTTCTATTTTTTTTTAAATTTTTACTGGAGAATGCAATTCATATAAGCAACTGCTCTTATAATGTATTATTTCTGTGGTTCTTCTAGGCTTCCCATTCTAGAGAGATTCTAGAGCAGCAATTTTCAACTGGTGTGCCACAAGAATTTTCAAAACATGCAATACCTGACTATTTAGTCATGGGCACTGGACTTTTTCCCCTTAGATTGTCAAATAAAAAATAACAGCCAACAGAACACCTGACTAATATGAATGAATCAAAATTATACCTATTTTTTGTCATATTGGCAAAAAAATTACTTTTTTGGTGTGCCACAGAATTTTAGCAATTACTTTCTGTGTGCCATGAGATGACACAGGTTGAAAATTGCTGTTCTGGAGAGATTGTCCATATCCAGGGCACCTGCTGACAACACCTGTCCATGTCTGCCCTTGGTATTATTGTACTCTATGAACTGAAACCTCTGAATGAGCTCTGTAAGGAAGGCACTGGTGACTGAATATGAGGAGATGGCGGGGTAAAATGGCCCACGCATCCAAGAGTATTCCTGTCTATGTAGTGTAAATGATTCTTTGGGGTGCTCTCTTCTGTCTCTGAGGAAATGAGTGGGAATGAGTGTATATTCTTAATCTTTTAACTAACTGGCTTCACTGCTTTGAATCAGGGTCTAATCATACTTTCAGTAAAAGATATAGTTTTCCAGTATTCTGCCACATCCTTGAGGAACATTTTTAGTTATTGCTATTTGAATTTCCATGGTTTTGTTTGTTTTCCGAGAAGATTAAACAGCTATCAATAGATGGCCTCCATATTTTCTATTCAGGTTTCTTCCGTGGTCATGAAATTGGAGAGTTACAAGTATAATTTACCCATACGGTATATGTATTTTAAATTATCCATACTATCTGTTCTAAGTTGTATAGTGTTCTCTTACATTTGGAGGTTACCATTTACCTCCTCTTCCTTTTAAGACATCATTTTTAATTTTTTGGTTAAATTCACACAGAAACAGGAGCAAAGGCAAGTCCAGACCTCATGGCTTCAGGCTTGCTACTTGCGTTCTTTCTAACACTGTACAATATGATACTGTTGTGGAAGCAGTGCAGTCACGTGCTCTAGCAGAGCCAGCGTGCAAACCCAGGCATTTTGTCTCTAGGGCCAGTGTAAAAATCAGGTGAAGGAATATACTGTCTCCAACAGCCCTGTCTACGTAAAGTTTAGACTGTTGGGCTAAGATATGAGACACAGCTGTTATTAATCTTACTAACCATAGGAGGTCAGTTCTGCTATGCACTGTCAAAGTGAAAGAATTTTTATAAATATAAATAAGCATGAAAAAATGACAACTTGGAAGGACCAACTAGACCATTTTGAATTATTGGTGATGGTCTGTCACCTTTTCTCTATTTTTGGTAATACTGAATGCAAATATAACTAAAATAGGGTGTTGTATTTTGCCCCACTGAATACTATATAATCTTTGCCCAAGGGATATCAGCCTTGCAAGATCAGGGTGTTTCAGGAGATAAGAGTACTCTCTGACTTAGTTCCAAGGCTTGAGGAAACCTATGTTATACTAAGTAGTTTTCAGGCAGCCTCACAGGTCTAGAGGTTCCAAGGGAATTAGGACCCATACAGTTCATGCCCTCATAGAGCTTCCGATGTAAGTGAGCTCCATAGATAGCAAAGAGATGATTTCACAATTATGTTTTAACTGCAGTTGTGATTATGGCTAAGAATGAGTACAATATGTTTTTAAAAGCAATGTGAGTATGGTAGGTCCTAAGAGCAGTATGCTCTAATGTAGTCTAGAACATTTGGAACAACTCCCTGCATATCTGGATTCCAGTCAGGCCTTGAATTAATAATGCCTGTGAGGTAGGTAAAGAGGGAGGGCTGGTGGAGCGAGAGAGACGACATTTGTGGTAATGAGAACTGGATATTCGAAGATCTTTAGCAGGAAGGAGGGTGTCGTATTGAAGAAACTACACATAAAATGAGCGGTGTGAATGGACGGGAGAGAGCAGAGAAGTGGCTAGAAGAGGTGAGCTGGGGCCAGATCATAGAGGACCTTGTTAAGGATTTTGGATTTTATGGCCTTCGAGGGAAGGCACCAAACTGTTTGAAATAGGAGACTGACATGATAATGTTTACATTTTTAACAGTAGTTTGCTTGCTGTATGAAGAAGGGGTTAAAGGAGGCTAAAACTGGAAAAGATTCAGGTAGATCCGTTAAAAGGTTAGACATTGCCACTCTGCGGGAAAGCTGATGGTGGTTGGACCTTGATTTTTTTTTCCTAACCATCCTATTAGAAATTGTACTCTGCTTTAATTGTTCCTGACTTCCCTTTTTAATGGGATTCTAAAAGAATAAAATAGCTCCTTCCAAGGTAAATTTCTGTTATGATTTTATAGGTAACATTGAAGTTAATATTGTGACATTAAATTTTGAGAGACCCTTCAAGAATTTCCACTTATCTGAGTTGGCCAATATAAGGAAGGAGACAAAGAATAACTAAATCCAACCCTGCCATGTTCCCAAGTCCTGCAGAGGGAGGCTTTACATTCTCACAGAAGATTTTTAGTGATTACCTTTCCTCCAGAATCCTTTCCACCTCATGTTTTCCCTCTCTAGAGGAATGGTATTGCCTTGGAAAAATACATTCATTCATTAGGTGAGTAAGCCTAGGCACTAGTCTTACTTAACGGTTCCCATTCCCTCACCCTTGGTGTGTAATCAGCAGTAAGGGTCTCTCAGCTCCACCTGAAGTCTTGGCAGCTTTAATGTCTGACCTCTCTTTTTCTTCTTCAACGTCTAACTCTTGAGCCATAGTGCTTCTTTTTTTGAATCTCAGTTCAGCCATTTACTCACTGTAAAACTTCAGATAAATTACTTAGCCTCTCTGTTCCTCAATTTCCTTCTTTAAGATGGGAATAATAGTACCTACCTTCTAGGAATGTCGTGAGGAAAATCATTTAGTATATGCCTTTCGTGTGTCATGAAACCATTTTATTGGGTCTGTGTCGGCATTTTATGGAATGAAATAAGTATGAAATATCATTGCGTATCATGTGAAATTAAATATTGTTTCTTATGAAATTATATGTATGTGTATATAGACACACATATGTTGTATTTTTGTATGGAATATCAGTTGAACCACATTTCTTTCTATCTCAATGGAAATGTTTTTGAAAACTATCCTATATAGTTACAGTCCATATATTTGTTCACATTATGTACTAACTGAAGTGATGAAGAAACTTTGTCTAATGCATGTCCATATTCCTAGGACCTAGCTCTGTGCTTGGAATGTATATGGAGGTCAATAAATGTTTGTTGGTTTATGGTTCAAACAAAACAGAAACCAATGGTATGGATGACAGTTATACTTTCTAGGGCTCTGTTTTCCTGGAAGCACTAATTTGGCTAGAGAATTAGAACCCCCTGAAAACTGACATCCCTTAATCAGTGCTTTTCCAGTCTTGCAATAAATGAGATAGGATATGACATATAGATACTGATTATAAAGAAATGACACATGTTTGGGGAGTGGATAGAATTTTAAAGTAAGAAATAAAGATATAGTATCTATAATAAAAATATTTACAATGTATGATGGAAGACAAATTAACTCTTCTCCTTACTTAGGATTGTAATAATACAGACAGTCCCCAATTTATGATGACTTGACTTGAGATTTTTTGACTTTATGATGGTACAAAAGCGATAATACACTCAGTAGAAACTGTACTTCAGGTTTTGAGTTTGATCTTTTCCTGAGCTAGTGATAACTGTTCAGTACTTCCATGTGATGCTGGGCACTTGCAGCAGACCTCAGCTCCCTGATAGCCACGTGATCACAAGGGTAGCCAACCAATGCTCTGTAGT
This sequence comes from Anoura caudifer, assembly GCA_004027475.1. Lineage (NCBI taxonomy): Eukaryota > Metazoa > Chordata > Mammalia > Chiroptera > Phyllostomidae > Anoura > Anoura caudifer. The sequence continues at coordinate 353,974 of PVKU01000986.1, forward strand.
ACACTGCGTTGCCAATGTTTTTTTGGATACTAAGTTTTGTGTTTTCACATATCATCCTGACCACAAAATGCCTATCTTTATCTCCCACTTCTGGTGAGAAGAAGAAGGCAATTGCTCTTGGGATGAAATGCAAGATAATTCCCAGTTGTAGGCTAATGTATGTACACTGAGCAAATTTAAGCTATGAGGTTCAGTGGGTTAGACGTATTAAATATAGTTTTGACTCAATATATTTTCAACTTACAGATTTGGGGGGATGTACCCCATCATAAGTCAAGGAGCATCTGTCTCTTAGAGAAGGGATGATGAATGGGCTCAGAAAGGTACCTAACCCTAGGTTTATCAAATGAATTGCTTTTCTCAGTTTTCAGTCCACTCTTACTCTTCTGAACTCCTACCTGGTATGCTGGATCGTCTCCATGTGCCTTCAGATTCTCTTCATCCTTGTTCACACTGATCCCCAGAAATTGACTGTTACGAATTTATCAACAGGTTTCCTTTTCTTCTGACTTCTTTTCTTTTCTTCTTAGATTCAGTGAATGGGAGGCACTGGCAGGAAATCAGAGGGCAGAGATGGGTGAGGTCAGAGTGAATGTTAGCAGTGGCCACATTTTCTCTCCAAGCATCATCATTGTTCATGGGCCTCTTCTACCAGATATGGCTTTGGCTCTTTGGGATTTTAGACACCACTTCTTGCCTTTACCTCTTCAACTTCATACCTCATGTATGTTATAAGGATTAAATAATATTATGGAATTGAATTGTTTAGCATAAAGCCATTTAATAAATGTTAGCTATAGTCAATTTGTGAGCTATAGTTGCCTTTGCTCCCAGGCTAACATTTTCTCTGTTGTGACTTCTCCATCAGTTCTTGGCTTCAGGCCAAAATAATACTTTTATGAATGTCAAAACCAAACAGAAGACCTTTCCTATGCGTCTCTGTTCTTTGGCTCTCCCCTCTTATATGCATATGCTACTTTCTGGAAGCTACATTTTCCTCATTAAAGAAGGCTAAAGTTTTCCAAGATTTAATTTTCAGCCCATTCTTGTTCTGAAACCTAAAATTTCTGGAAGGCTGACTCCTGAGTTGTGTTCATTACCTATAGGTTTAAATGCTTGTTATTAATTATTAACCTTATTACTGCCATGAGGAAACAGAGTCTGCAAGTGATTATTTTGAATAAAGTCTTTGGTTCTTGTTTTCTGGCAATACAGTTTAACTATAGACCACAGAGTTAACACCTCTACACCTATTTCCAAGTGTTGTTACAGATTTATTTCCTCACTCAGGAGATTTGACTGAAAAGTTTAAAAACTGGACCTGGCCAGGTAGCTCAGTTAGTTGGAACATTGTCCTATATACGCAAAAGATTGTAGGTTTGATACCTGGCTGAGGTGCATGTGGGAGGCCACTGGTCAATATTCCTCTTCTCTCTCTTTCTCTCTCTCTGTCTCTCTCATCAATAAACATATCCTTTGGTGGGGATTTAAAAAAATTAAAAAAAACTGATTCATGGAAATCAACATATGTATCTGGAATTCAAATGATGTTTAATATTATGGTAACTATGAGAAAATGAATTACCTCTTCACAAACTTAAGATAATCCATTTTTATTGCCTGTGACATTTGAACATCTCCATATGGTACCAGGATAAGAATAGCAGCTTGTTCAGAACAAGAATAACTTTACTTAGAAAGACTTCCTTTTATTTTATCTTGGGTAAACAATACATATTTAGAGACATATTTTATTACATATGTGAATATTTTAGTAAAACCCTTTACATTTAGGCTTCTGAGATATTAAAAGAATGAAAACAATAGTATAGTTGTATTTTCTCTAACATCATGAACTAATTAAGTCAAAATAAGTTTGCTATAATTACATGTATAATCCCCCTGTTCTCTACACCCCCACTTTTGCCTGATATTTAAACCAAAACTGAGACAAACAGCTGCTGAATTGGATTATCTCCTTTAGTATTTTATTCTTGTTTCCTGAGAGAATACAATCTAAATTTAATGCACAATTCAACATCATTTTAGTGCCTGTTGTGTATAGGGACATCAGGTTGGCATTAAATTTGCCAATCTGAGTGATGAGCAGCTCAAGGAATGGTGTCTGTACCAAAAGAGCAGCTCAGGTGTGTAGATCTCCTAGAAGAGAAAATGATCAAACATACTCTAAACTCCAAATACATTATTTTTGGAATATTTATTCTTATTTTCCCTATTATTTTTTTGTTCCTTTTATTTTGTTTGTTGCTCATTCAATTCAGTTCAAGGAACTCTATTTTGTTGCAGATATTAAATACATTTTTGAATTGTAACTGGATAAAAAGAGCACTATAATTCCTTCCTACCTTATGAGGAAAGACAAGTATTAAACAGGTGTTTACAATAGAGAGGGTGAGTGTCAGAACTCCAAAACAATGGATATTATAGAAATTATAGAAATAAGTTTTCGTAGCATGGAAGAGGTGACTGTGTGTTATTTAAATATAATACCATTGCTACAAATATTTATGAAAAGGAAGAGTGGTCGCTACATAGGACTTACCATTTCATAAGACAAGTAAAATGTCTGTAATAACAAGATATCACTGATCAAGTTAATTAAGTTATTCAAGTAATACTTCTATATAGCAAGCTTTATTCCATGGTAAAATTTCCAGATAAAATTAAATTTTTTCTCTTACCACCGGAGTCTGTTAAGGATTTGACTTCTGTCTTTCCTCTAGACTCATCTGCTATGACTCCATACCAGCCTCCTTATACCCTCCATGAAACTACTTTTACCTGAACTCATCATGTGGTGTCATATCAATACCACTCTTCATGTGTTCATGTTCCTTATTCCACTTACTTTCAAGACTAAGCACTCGTCCTCTGGGGAACTCATCAGTGACTCTCCCAGTTTAACTTAACGTCCTTCCTCTGTTTCCCGTCACACCCTATGCTCCTTTATCCAGGCTCCTAACATACCATTATGTAGCTTTACTTCTGTACCTTACATGCTCCTTAGAGTATGATATGACTGTGTCTTACCCAAATTTGTGTGTTCAAAATTCTGTAGGAGATACTTGATTAATGTCATATGGATAGAGAAGTGAATGGATGATCACTTTCCATTTTCTGTATCAGAAGTGTAGAAGAAGAAATTAGATGTAATTTGCTGAGTTGATCTTGCTTTTCATTTCACATTGGAAATCTAACCCTTCTAAATCTCTAAACCACTATTTGAAACAATGTTTGTCTAGATCTGGGTTCTAAAGGGAATTAAAGGACTAACTGCAGATTCAACTTCTCAATAAGTATTTATAATGGGGGATAAAGAAATACTAGGAAATAAACTCTGATTAGCTATAGTGTACCTTCCAATAAGCTCAAACCCCTTATTACTAGTGTTCACTATAGAGAGACCAGTTACCACTTGTTTCTACTTCAGGTCCTGCACATCAAGGGGACCTAATGGGCGTATAATATTCTTATTACACAAAGGTGTTCAGATACCGTATGTTATAAGAAGCTACATTCCATTCTCCAGTAATGCTGGTCTGTTTTCCTTTCACTGAAACTGAAAAATTCATGTTTGGCATGTCAGCTCCTGCAGGTAAAATTGTTAATTTCTTTTAAAGAAAAAAGTCAATTCTGTATATCATTCTGTTATCATATAATAAATGAAGATATCAGGATACAAACAATAATTTAGAAAGTACTTTTTATATTAGCATCTTTACTTATTTTTTATCTTGAAGAATTTTTTGTATCAGCAAGTATATTAAAAGGAACATATTTTGTACAATGTGTAGGCTTAGCGTAGGGTTTTCTGCACTGAAACTTTGCAATGATATTGGTTAATTGCTAGATTTCAGGCACCTTTCTAACCTTCTTCTTAGTGGGTGTAAAAGGGTTTATTTGTAAGAGATGTTGCTACTGACAGAGTTTTACCTTTTTCTCCTGGAATCTCAGTAGCAATTCCAATTCCCATGTTAGAGGCATCCCCAGAAAGTTCGTCACAGGATTTCCACCCACATGCTGAATATCTAACAGGGCTTGACCCATTTTTTCCCTTATCAATGTAGCAGCATATGCATCACAGGGAAAAATAGAATAAGAGCTAGTCTAAGCTTGGAATTTCAAAAAGTTATCTACCTGTATGCAATGAGTTGAAGTGGAAACCAAAATTAGTCTTTATTTCTTATATACCCCTAATAATACTCAAAACTTCTCATGTAAAAGAAGTCACATCTGATATCATGAACTTACTTTTATTTTGAGTGCCTTAAAATTTATATTTGTATTATCAAATGCAAAGAATGTAAGTAGCAAAAATGGAGCACAGTATAAATCGAGAATTCTCCTTTGGAGCTGATTTTTAGGATATAAAGCATTATTTTACATACACCACTTCCTTGAGGATGATTGACATACAAAGAGCTGTATGTATCTAGTGTATGCAATTCGATGAACTTCCAGATAAATATACATCCATGAACCATCACCACAGTCTATGCTATAGACATACATATATTACCTCCAAAAGTTTACTCTCACTCTCTTTATTTATTATGTTTTGTGTGTGTGTCATAAGAACACGATGTAAAATCTATCCTCCCAGCAATTTTAAAGTATATGATACAGTATTGTCAACTATAGGCTCCGTGTTGTACAGGAAATATCTAGGACTTATCCATCTTGTGTAAATGAAACTTTGTACATTTTGACTAACCACCCCCCCACCCCACCCCACCCCCACCACCCAAGCACCTGGCATCCACCATTCTACAATACTTTCTGCTTCTGAGTTTTACTATTTTAGATAAGGACAAAAAGTAATGGTTAAATAATATAGATAGTAATCATGAAATGAGACTAAAACTTTGAATAGTGATAGTAGTAGAATTCTTTAAAAACAGACAAAATAATTATAATACAGAGAATGAGAAAATGTATTTTAAAAATAACTTTGCTTATATAAATGATTGAATCTTCATAAAAAGTTTTTTAATCTATTTGAACCATAATTTTTTTTCCTTGTGGCATCTAAATGCTCATATATTGACTATGGCAGATTGATTAAAAAACAAAACAAAACCTAAAAGATAAAAGTCTCTTTGAAACACAAGACCACCTTCAGTATTTCCCTCTCATTAAATGTCTGCATTTAGGTAAGTTACTCTATGTACCCATCACCTCTTCTGCATGATGAATGAGGAGTTACGGTAAATGAGAACATAATGTTTAGTTAAATAAATGTTCATTGTTGCTACTATAGCAGTTGCTTTTTCTGCTATTACTAGTTTGGAGTCAGTCTCACAGCAAATATCCAATTACAAGTACATGAGTAGTGCATTCACTTCCCTTTTGTAGTTATTTCATCATCTGACCAGAGTCATTGTTTTGAATTCCTCTCCTTCCATTCATTCTTTCACCCAAGGAAGGCTTTCAACTGCCCAGCCTCCCGACTCTACCAAAATTCCTCTCTCAGAGACACCAGTGCTGTCTAAACTACCAGCATCAGCAGCCGATTCCTATTCCTCACCGTACTTGACCTTCAACATCATGTGATGATGTGGACTATTTCCTCCTTCTTTAAACTATTTTATCTGGATTCTTTGGGTTTCCTTCTCCTCAAACTAGGAGCTTCTTCTCAAATTCCTTTCCAAGTTTCTTTTTATCATCCTCTAATATTTGTGCTTCCCAGGGGCTCGTGTGTGCGCGCGCGTGTTTTATTGTTGTTCAAGTACAGTTGTCTCCATTTCCCCCACCCCCAGGGCTCTTTTACAGGCCTTTCTTTTTTTCTATTTATATTCCCTCAGTAAACTTATCCAGTCTTGGAGCTTTAAAAACTACCCATTGATGACTCTCCCAGGTTAATCTCCATCTAATTGCTTAGTTAACATTTCCCCTTGGCAATCTAATAGAAATCACCAGTCTAACACATCCAAGCAAAGCTCTTGATCTTCCCCTTAAAACCTGACTCACCCTGAATCTAACCATCTGTTAAGGGAAATTCTTTTCTTTCCATTTTCTCAAGCATGATAAAATAAAATAAATTTTAATTAAAAAATGAAAGAATGTTATGTCTTTTTAATAGGATAGTATAATTTTCTCTGGATATCCTATTAGCTGTACCTTCAAAATATGTATACAATCTGACCCCTCTATTAATGCTACCTTGGCCAAACCACCATCATCTTATACTTGGATTTTTGCATCCTAACTGGTCTCCATTCTTCTGCCATTATAGTATTTTTGTGGTCAGATCTCTGCACCAGGACAAGTTATCCTTTTTCAAAACAAATTAGATTGTCACCCCTTTGCTCTGTGCCCCTTTACCTTTTACCCCATTTATCCCCACTAGCCTCCCAGCTTTCTTGCTATTTTTTGAATATTCCAAGCATGCTTGGAACAGTCAGAGAGAAATGGATAAAAGATACTTGTGTGAGAGACTGGGATAATGCAGAACCCTGTTAATTTGCTGATGTGTATCAGATTTCTCAAAATAGTAAAATGCTCTTGACACAGTTTCTTGAAATATTGTTATTCTAGAGACATGGGCATTTACTCTGCATGTATTTGTTGAACACCTGCAGTGTGCCAGGCACTTTTCTCAGTGCTTGTGTGAAATCAGTGAACAAAATCAAATAAAGAGCCCTGCCTTGCCCTGGCCAGGTAGCTCAGTTAGTTAAAACATCATATGACAATGTTGCAGGTTTGATTACTGGTCAAGGCACATACCAGAAACAACCAATGAATGCATAAATAAGTGAAAAAACAAAGTGATACTCTCTCTCTCTACCACCCTCTTTCCTTTTTCTCAAAAAAAAAAAAA